>CM053792.1:215070252-215670252 GCA_028749045.1 Cupressus sempervirens
GTGGCTATGACATAAAAGGCTATGTCATGTCAACTTTTATAATATGATTAACATCAGCAAAATGAAGAAAGTCAAAGGTTTGCCTAAACTAAAGAAGCTTGAAAATACAATGTGCAAACAGTGTCAGCTAGGAAAGATGACCAAGTCAAGTTTCAAAAGCAAAACCTACACTTCCAAAGAAGTATTAGAGTTAGTCCATACATATTTATGTGGCCCAATAGAAGTGCAAAGATACAAAGGAGACATATATATAATGTTGTTTGTGGATGACTACTCTAGGATAATGACTGTCATGTTCTTAAATAAAAAATTTGATGCATTTCAATTGTTTAAGTGCCTAAGATCAAACATAGGAAATAGGAAAGAGTCTAAAGTGTCTAAGATTAGACACAGGAGGAGAGTTCACATCAAAAGAATTTGAGACATTTGATTAAAAGACAAACATAAGCACCTAGAACTCCCCCAAAGAATGGAATTGTAGAGAGAAGGAATAAATTAGTGGTAGATTGTGCAAGAACACCAATGATGGAGAAGAATGTAGCTCTTAAATACTAGAGAGAAGTTGTTAGTATTATTGTTTACACCTTGAATTGAGTACAAGTCAAGAAAGGTACAAATGCAACACCTTTTGAACTATGGTATGGTTACTCGCCCAATGTAAAACATTTCAAAGTGTTTGGTTGTAAGTGCTATATTCTTAAAGATTCTAGAAATGGCAAGTTTGATGCAAAGAGTGATGAAGGCATATTCTTTGGGTACTCCACTAGAAGTAGAGCATATAAGTGTTTGAATACTAACATTAATAAAATTGTGGAGAGTGCAAATGAAATTTTCAAGATGAGCATGCAAAAGTTAAAGATGATGGTGTAGACACCAAAAAATCCTTTAGAAAATAAAGTATTTTTATTTTCTGAAAAAGTCCCTGATGACATCATCATTTATTAATTAATTAATTAATTATTTATTTTATTTATTTTTATGCCATTAAATCGCTTTATCTTAATTAAAAATATTTAATTAAGGAATCCCTCTCAAAAATGTTTAAATCTTATTTAAACATTATTTCCTTATTTATTAATTATTCAATTAATAAATGGACCAAAAATCCCAAAATAAATAATTTTTAATAATTTGCCCAAAACTTGGCCAATTTTCTTAAGACCACTAACCTCTTCCAAAATCTTCTAATCCTTCTTTAATTTTGATTAAAGGCTAATCCCATCATTTCCTACCCCTAATCTCAACTCAAAATATTTAATTAAGATTAAATATTAATCCTCATGTTTATTAAAAATATTTTAATAAATATCTCCTCAATCCAAACCCTTGAAATAAATAAAACTTTATTTATTTCCTAAAAACCTTATTTATCCTCATCCTAGGAAGTTCTAGACTCTTCTAGAAGATGTCAATCCTTATCTTTGACCCTAATCCTAATCCCCCCCCTAACCTTGTTACATTCCCTAAACATGGGTTAAGACTTGCTAACCCAAGCCAAACCCAACAAATATCTCCTCCTTCACCCACCCTCATTAAATGCCATCCACTTGCCCATCTCTAACAAGCCTAATCTAATCTTAACCCATGCCTAATCCAAGCCTTAATCATTTGCACATTCCTAAGTCAAGCTTAAGACTTTCTTAATCCAACCCAAGTCAAAATATTTCAACTCTCTCACAAATATCTCAACCATAAAACTTTATGAGGCCCACAAAGCCATAAATGACTCTTACAAGCCCATTCATTGCTCTTGCAAGCCATTATGAGGGTCTTTATGAGATTTGAACCTCCTTTGTTGACCCCACAACCCCTCTTGCTCTAACCAATGACCCTGTGACATGTGTCACTCTCTGATTGATTGTAAGGAAGCACAATCCATGTGCTCTCCTCTCATTCAATCTAAACCTTCCATAAGCTTTCTCCCATCCTTGCATCCTAGCCCTTGATCCCTCAAGCCCTTTGCCTATTTAAGGAATCCTCTCCCAAGCCATTTTAAACACAATCACTCATAGTAACAAAGTAATGCCATTTTGATCATGAAGTAAAGCCATAATGCCATTTTTTGAGAAGCCATTTTACATCAAATCCATTCAACGAAGCCAAAATCCATCAAGAACACCATTGAAGCCTTTGGAGAATCGAGCATACATCCTATCTAATTAGACAAAGCTACTCAACAAGAGAGCTTCTCATTGAGAGAGCCCATTAATGGCTCATATTTTCAATTGAGAGCACATCTTAGTTTATCTTGAAGTTATGTTAATTTAGTTTTGTGAATACTTTTGATTTGATATTTAGTGTTCTTTGCATTACTAATCCTCGTATACATTCTGGCACACCTAGTGGGACCCCGCATGGGTCATGCTTGTTATCATTTGTAGTCAAAATTGCATGTTTTGTACTAACTTTGGCTAATTTTCATGTTTTGGTGATTGGTAGGGGCATTTAATCAGGTTTTGCAAGTCTAAGGAAGCAAGAAGAAGATGAAGCAAGAGTTCTTTGCAAACATTCTGATGGAATTTAGGGTGTTTTTAGATTTTTCAAGCTTATAGGTAGATGGAGCACTTGGAATTCTTCTTCCTCTTCTTGTCTATATTCTTCTTCTATTCTTTCTACTTCTTCTTCTTCTTCTTGTGGGATCTTGACCAATTTTTTTTTTAAGGGAAAAAAATCATACACACCTTGTTTTAGTGCTTAAAATGAACCCCCAAATCATACTTAAATCTATTAGAAAACTAAAAATTTGCAAAAAAATCTTTTAATAAATGAAACTAAATCAATCCAATCATTTGCATCCTTGCAACACCAAAGTTTTAGATGCATTCATGAAAAGTTAGGAACACTTCATTTTTGGAAACTTAAAAAGAACTTCAAGTTTTCATTTCAAAAGGTTCAAAATCAACACTAAGAGCAAACGAAATTCTAAATCAAACTCAAAGCATCAATCAGGGATAAAATGAACTTCATTTGCAAATATTTTAAAGTTCTTTTAAAATCTCATTAAAACTAAGAGTCCTAAATGGTTGCCAAAAATGTCCTAAAAGCTTTGTTATTTGTTCCAAACAAATGTCTTGTTGCAAAATCTTGAATGTTTTCTAGGTTTTTCATGCCTCAAAACAATCTAGGAATATCATTTTTGGGCTTAAAACATGCAAACTAAAACAAAAAATCTTGAATGAAAACCAACGTCCAAAGAGTCATTTTTTTTTGAGTAAAAAATAATCTTGAATGATCTAAATTGGAAAGAAAAGCATCCCTATTCCATCCTCTTTGAATTTTAGTTCAAACAAACTCAATCTTGAATGATCTAAGGTTAAAACAAATCACTTCAAAGTTCTTAAAACAACACATAAAATCTATATCTTGAATGCTGGAAGGAAAGAACTTGAATGTTTAAACACTCATCTTTGAATGCATGTTGCTAAAATCACTCTTGAGTGCCATGGATTAAAATCAATTTTTTTATTTTTTATTTCATTGGAATGCATAACAAATCCAATATTGAATGCCATGGATCAAATAATCATTATCATACATCACACTTCATCTTTTGGGGCATAAAAAGAATCCACATTTTAGAAACTTTCTAATTTATAAAAACAAATAAAGACACTTTGAGTGAGTTTGTTGTTGGACTCACCCTCTTTAACCACCCATCATTCTAACCATTGGTTGCAATATCAACACCATATATGGGTATGGGTCTACCTAAGAAGGTGTTAAATGCTCCACAAAAATCAAACTCCACTCACATGAGTTTTTATTGGTTTTTCTAAAATAGAATTTTTTTTGAATGCACATTGGTCTCACTAACACTTCATTTGGGCATAAAAATTGAACAAATCTTGATCTGGAGGGCCTTCGGGCACGCACTTGAAATCGAGCTTTACACACATCTTTGTATTGGCCTTAAAATGAACAAACACCAACTCTTGAATGCCTTAAAGGAAATTAATCAATACTTGACATGGAGGGCCTCCGGGCACGCAGGTTTACTTTCTTGTTGACCCTAACTCTCCTTTGTGTATTCATTCTTTGATCACTTCTCTTTTGATGGCGCATTTCAAATTGGAATTGAACCTTGGCATCTTAATCACATGTGACTTCAGGCATCAATTGGAAAAGAACTCTGTCTTTTAGCCCAAAATCATCCAAGTCTTCTCTCCCCTTGTCGTCTTTCGAGGCCATCTTGGGTGCATAAGATTAGGATCCAAAATCTTGTTTAAGTTTTAGGAGGCCTGCTTGGGGATTTCATCACCCCTTGGGATGACCTCACCTCCTATGTTTCGGCAGAGTATAAAGATCAAGAGGTGAATCCAAAGACACCTCTCTTGGGATCAAAATTCTATCACTCGAGCTAAGCCTCAAGGAACTTTATACCCTTGAGAAGTGAAAGAGGAGAAGTGGGTTACCACTCCTCTCAACTATGTGACATCTTTTTGGTTTCATCTATGGATTTGGGCCTCACGTACCTTGCATATATCAAGGACTTCTTAGCTAAACCAAATTTCATCCTTATAGAAAGCTTCCAACGATGTTGGTGTGTTTGACGTGCTTTCTCCAAGCTTTTGTCTGCTTGTTTGTTCATAGCTTTTGAATGAATGTTTGCCAACTTTGGTCAAAATCCTAGAAAAGCAGAAATCTCCCAGCTCAAGACATACTTAGTGTAGTCATTGCCTCATCAAAAAATCATCCAAGCTCCCCCGTGGCAACCAAATCTATCTAATTCTTTTCTTTAGAAAAATCCCAAATCCAAAGTCCATCCAAATCATCCCCCCAGCCAGCTAGCAACCCAATCCAAAATCACCGAAGCCTTTAAGGAATTTATGTTACTCTACCAGAGTTTGCTATCCAATCAATCTATCCAAATCCCTCAATCTCCCCAGCGTTATCCCTTTGATAGAGCTTTGTCTAGGGTAATCTAGTCTTGTCACTTGTCATCCCTCATCACCTTAAGCTAAAGGTTGGGATCCACAAGTGGTCAATCTCATGTCATGCCCATAGGATCATTTGTCTATCCTCAAGTTGACACCAAAAGCCACCAATCTTGCACATAGGAAAGAAAAAATCTCAGTTTTTGATAGCATACCCTTGAAGTCTTCCATCCATAGGAAAGCCAAAAATCTCCAGCCAATCCTCCTTAGGTTTGTCATGCAGCTTTGACTATCCCTAGGAAATCTTTCATTAGCCAATCCAAAATCTACGCTTAATCCAAATCCAACCATGAGCTTCCATCTTCATCTATATGAAAGACCCCATCCCCATCCAACTCATCATCAAAACATGAAATCCCAACCCTATCATGATGAGTTTTGTTGCATTGCTCTTTCTCCTACTACATCCTATTCCAATGATGATGAAAATCTTGTTGACTATGATGGGTATCTTAAGAGCCTTAGATGCCTTCTGCCAACCATCCCCCAAAATCCAAGCATTCCTCCAAACTATCTAGTTATGCCATCTCATATCCCATCTTCTCCTCCATCACCCAATCAACCAAGCTTCCAATCTTCCACCCCGATCACACCAGCTATTCCTGTCAATCCACCACTTCCACCTCCGACACACGAGTCTCCTAGGAATCTCCTAGAGGAAATACAAGAAAACCTGCCTCCAACAATTGATAAGCCATGTCATCTAATCCAACCATGTGAAGTAGTTAGTGATGAAGCTTCCCCATCTATAATATCACCTCCATCTCCCATAGCTATCATCCCCATACCATCCATCAAATTGCTTAAAATCCTTCCACTTCCTGCAAGCATCAAAATCCCACCACCTATCAAATCCCTCCAAATCCTATCCACATCACCTCCAAGCATTTTCCAAAACTCTTGTAATGACCCTTATGCATCCATCTTCTACTCACCCATCTCCACTACTAAATCTCCCATCTATCCATCCACTGCCTTTGAAGAATCCATCCCTTCACCTCCTATTGCACCATCCACTCCAATCCAATCCTATCAAGATCCTGCCCAAAAGCACATTGACATCCCCTAAAGCATAAACAAAGATATCATCATACCATGTCTTCCATCCATAATCCAGTCACCATCCCCCCCATCTCCAAAACCTCAAGCCATATCTCCTCTACTGTAGGATATCTTTTCATCCCATCACCTAAATCAAGATCCTATCCTACTATCTCCTCTGCTCCATGTTTCCATCTTACCACCTATCCAAGCTATTCCACCATCTATAATCTACCCTCTTGGTTCACTTACATTCATCCATGGTGGCCCCCTCTCAGCAGAAGAATTAAGAACAATATCTCCCCGTTGTAGTACATCTAATAAATCACTTCTACCATTTTCTACAAGCAAAAAGTTTCCTTAGCTCGTTCAAATGCTCTATCGATGGCATTATCAAGGTCAAGGTTTAGGACCACAAGAGCAAGGAATTAGAAAGCCTATTATTGCATAAAAAATCTAGGATTTCATGGTCTTAGATATGTATCCAAAGTCTCACCATCTAAAAGTGTTAGTACATGCCATCCCCAAACCAAGCCTATCTCCAGGCCCACCATGCCAGCCTCCCATCACTCCTTCAAGAAATCTTATGTCATCTCCCCTCCACCATATTTGCAACCCAAAACAACCTACCATATCCCCCCTTCATCTGCTAAATCCATTTTGGGTCCCCATGTCCCAAAATCTACCATCCTCCATCCTCCTATCAGCTATCATAAAAATCCTATTCCCTCCATTCCTATGCAAGATCAACAAAGGCACATATCAGGGCACATCATCCATCATCATCCCCCTACACGCTCTTCCATATCCTCTCCATCTCACAAAGCTTCTCCTAACCATCTTCCCAAAGCTTACCACAACAATGTGAATGCCAACTTCAAAATGCATAAAGCTAAAAATCCACATCCTAGGAAATCATATGTCTATTCTAAAAGACATACTCCAAAAAGGAAAAATCCAATCAAAGAATGAAAAAAAATGCAAAATCCTATGAAAAGAAAATCCAAAACCATGTGGATCCCAAAGAAAAAAGTTGAAACCCAAGGCATAATGGCATCCACCATTGCTAATCCCCCATCCAATGATTCATGTCCCCCATCTCCTAACTCCATCTTGGGTGCCTATATCCCCAAGCGTGCTTCCACAAATCCTCCATCAAGCCCGCATCTACCATCTATCCCCCATATGCTCTTTTCACACCCATCCCAACAAGTGCCAATGTTGATCATACAAACATCCCCATCTCATGCTCCTTTCCAACCCTTTCATCCCCCCATCTCCTACCATCAATACCATCTAATCCGATCTATTGCATAAATCACACATCTAGTGTACCAATAGCTAGCAACAAAATTGAACATTCCAACAGCTAGTGAAAAATCCCAAAAAAGCCAAAAATAGCTGAAGAAAGCCAAAATCATTCCAGCTAAGTTCAAAGTCAAAAAAGTCAAAAAAATAAAGAAAAATAAAGCATCCACTGGTGAAAACTTGGCAATTCAAGTCCCTTGGACAAGTACCATGATGAAAACTTGGCAAACAGGTGTCATGCGTAATCCAGCCATCCCCAACTTAGCCTATCATCCTCATGCTTTTGATCACACCTTGCCATCCAACTCCATCTTCCAATTTATCCACCTATCTTTCATCCTCCAACTTTTATCTATCACTATCCACTTATCTTTTGCAACCTCACCCCATCATCCTAGCTATCATCCATCTCCCTAGCACCTTCAGCTTTTCCATCCTAGCTTCAATCCTATCACATCCATCATAAGCCCTCCTTTTGCATGTCATCTTCTAACTAGGGGGCATTGTATTCCTTGGAGATCTTGTCTTGTCCATCCTCCCTTGTCATTGGTATCTCACCCTAGGCTATCCTCATGCAAATCGAATGTCATCCTCTCATTAGCCATTCACTCTAGTGCCATCTATCAGCTCAGCTACCACCAACCTTAGAATTATCCCCATCCTTGGTCGCACATCTATCATCATCATTGGATGCATCCTGCCAAATCCATATCTTTCACTATCACCTCATCCTTAGCTTCTGCATCTTGCACCAACTTGAGCCACCCCACTATCTTATCATTCAGAGCTCTTGTACAGCTTGTAAATAATCTTGTATCCAATGCTTGTATCATAACTTGTATCATACCTTGTATATCTAATCTTGTCCAAAATAACTTGTACATTTGTACCATATCTTGGTCCGTTAGCTTGTACATCCTCTTTAGCTTAGCACCATTTTATCTATCCAGCTTTTGTGTTAGTTTGTCCTTGATCAACATCTTGCACACATCGCACAAATATTTGTTAGCTATTCCAATGCATCCTTTAGTTAGATCTCTTATCATCAAAGTGTTATCCTTCTTAGTTCAGCTTGCTAAGTGCATCACTCATCCAAATCCTCTAGCTTAGGTGCTCTCTGATAGATTCTTGTAGGATATAGCTTTCCTCATGTCTGATCTTGGTCCGTTAGTACCTCATCCTACCCATCTCATTGGCAAATGATTCTCTTTTGCATTTTCACTTTCTTTTGATTTGGAATCTTCCCTTTTGGGTCTTGAAGTATCTTTTACAAGCAATCTTTTTGTTCCCTCCTCAAGGTTGCCACGATATTCCATATCATGGTATGCTGCAAATGGGGCACTTTGAGCGTATGGTTTTGATCAGGTCTTTCATTTGTTTTTCTTTTCTTCTTGTGAGTTACCTAGTGTTAGTTCCATGCTATTTCTTCGGGGTTTCATGTGTGCTACTAGGGGAATCCTTGCGTATTTTTTTTGAGTCAGTCTGTCAGTCCTCTGAATAGTTGGTGAAAAGGCCTTGATGTTCTTGGTACCCTTGGAAATTAACCGACAGTCCTATAGCAAATCTAGTTCTCAACTACATGGTGGTACTTCTCTTTAAAGTATCCCCCTGCTCAAAAAGCTTCAATGGATTCCCTTCATCTCCATTATCCCCCATCCATATCCAACATCCGTCTCTCCCACCCCAGCTTGTGCAATTGTATCTCTTAGAATCAATCATCACTCTTAGCTTTAGGGATCCACAATCCTAGTCATAGGGATACACCCATCAAATCAATCCACCAAGCCTCATCTTTTGAGATCCACAATCCTAGTCCTAGGGATCTCCGAAACCCATCTTCTGCCAATCTAACTCTTTGAAATCCTATTGCATTAGCTTTATAATCCCCTCATCCTTCTCCCTATCCTGGATTCCTTTTTATAGTGCTTCGCTCCTTCATCCTCCACCTTCCCTAAAGTCTTAAGCTTGCTTCCTCTTGTGCATCTGATTCTCCTTTATCATTCTCCCATAGTGAGAGTTTTGAGCTAATTCAGCCCCTTCTCTGTGCCAACTTGAGTCTCCTTGCTTATCCTAGATTCTTGTTTTTTTCAAGAAGCCATCAAGCCTCATTTTCTCTCCCTGTTGCCTTCTTGAGGGGGCATCTCATAGTCTAGTCTCTCCTTCTTATCTAAGACTGGGGCAACTTTGTTGCTAAAACATCTTCCTCGTGTCATTTATATTCAAAATTCTTTGAAATAGTGTTATCTCAACACTATGTCAAAGAGGGGAAAAATATAGACACCTAAAAATCCTTTAGAAAATAAAGTATTTTTATTTTCTGAAAAAGTTCCTGATGACATCATCATTTATTAATTAATTAATTATTTAATTAATTTATTTATTTTTATGCCATTAAATTCCTTTATCTTAATTAAAAATATTTAATTAAGGAATCCCTCCCAAAAATGTTTAAATCTTATTTAAACATTATTTCCTTATTTATTAATTATTTAATTAATAAATTGACCAAAAATCCTAAAATAAATATAATTTTTTTTTTTTCCAAAATTGGCCAATTTTCTTAAGACCACTAACCTCTTCCAAAATCTTCTAATCCTTCTTTAATTTTGATTAAAGGCTAATCCCATCATTTCCTACCACTAATCCCAACTTAAAATATTTAATTAAGATTAAATATTAATCCTCATGTTTATTAAAAATATTTTAATAAATATCTCCTCAACCCAAACCCTTGAAATAAGTAAAACTTTATTTATTTCCTAAAAACTTTATTTATCCTCATCCTAGAAAGTTCTAGACTCTTCTAGAAAGTCTTTATCCTCATCCAAAGCCTAGACTTTTCTAGAAGATGTCAATCCTTATCTTTGACCCTAATCCTAATCCCCCCCTAACTTGTCACATTCCCTAAACATGGGTTAAGACTTGCTAACCCAAGCCAAAGCCAACAAATATCTCCTCCTTCACCCACCCTTATTAAATGCCATCCACTTGCCCATCTCTAAAAAGCCTAATCTAATCTTAACCCAAGCCTAATCCAAGCCTTAATCATTTGCACATTCCTAAGTCAAGCTTAAGACTTTCTTAATCCAACCCAAGTCAAAATATCTCAACTCTCTCACAAATATCCCAACCATAAAACTTTATGAAGCCCACAAAGCCATAAATGACTCTTACAAGCCCATTCATTGCTCATACAAGCCATTATGAGGGTCTTTATGAGCTTTGAGCTTCCTTTGTTGACCCCTCAACCCCTCTTGCTCTAACCAATGACCTTGTGACATGTGTCACTCCCTGATTGGCTGTAAGTAAGCACAATCCATGTGCTCTCCTCTCATTTGATCTAAACTTTCCATAAGCTTTCTCCCATCCTTGCATCCTAGCCCTTGATCCCTCAAGCCCTTTGCCTATTTAAGGAATCCTCTCCCGAGCCATTTGAAACACAATTACCCATAGTAACAAAGTAATGCCATTTTGATCATGAAGTAAAGCCATAATGCCATTTTTTGAGAAGCCATTTTATATCAAATCCATTCACCCAAGCCAAAATCCATCAAGAACGCCATTGAAGCCTTTGGAGAATCGAGCATACATCCTATCTAATTAGAAAAAGCTACTCAACAAGAGAGCTTCTCATTGAGAGAGCCCATTAATGGCTCATATTCTCAATTGAGAGCTCATCTTAGTCTATCTTGAAGTTACGTTTATTTAGTTTTGTGAATACTTTTGATTTGATATTTAGTGTTCTTTGCCTTACTAGTCCTTGTATACAAATGGAACCAAGAAATCAGAAGAGTATAGATTCTTTGTATACTTCCATGAAGGAACACCTGCTAAAGAAGAAGCTACCAATCAAGTTGGGAATTAGCAACAAGTTTCAGTATCATCCGAGTCACAACTAGTGAATGCAAAGTTACATTTAGAAGCTGAGTTATAGGATGAAAAAAATACACATTCTAAATTCTGAAATTAGTACACATGAAAGAGATGTGCACAAGGACTCTGAAGTTGAAAGACCAAACATGGAAAGAAGGATAGAGCCAAGAATATCCAAGTATGTGAGAAGACATCACCTTGTAGAATAAATTATTGGTGACAAGGAAGCTGGACCAATGACAAGGAATAGACTAAGGAATGAATCATGTCTTCTAAGCAAGATTGAACCCAAAATAATGAAAGATGCACTACAAGATGATAATTGGTGTAAAGCCATGGAGAAGAGATTGAGCAGACAGAGAAGAACAAAACCTTGACCTTTGTTACAAGACTAGCTAATAAGAATGTGATTGGAACAAGCTAGATGAGAATGGTGAGATTAGTAGAAATAAGGCCAAACTAGTCTGCAAAGGTTATGCACAAGAAGAAGGACTAGATTATGGGGAAACATTTACCTCTGTTGCAAGGATGGAGGGAGTAAGAACACTACTTTCATATGCTACTTACAAAGGTTTTAAAGTCTACCAAATGGATGTAAAGTCTATCTTTCTAAATGATATACTAGAAGAGGAAGTCTATATAGAACAACCAGAGGGATTTGTTGATGACAACAACAAGGATATGGTTTGCAAACTATATAAAGCACTTTATGGTTTGAAACAAGTACCTAGAGCATGGTATCAGAGACTTCACAAATATCTAGTGAAGATTGGACTCAAGAGAATAGATGACAACATCAACCTATATATCAAGGCAGAAAAAGGTAAAGATATTATGATATTTGAAATATTTTTTGATTATATAATATTTGGAGGAAAAGATGCACTATGCAAAGATTTTGTTGATCAGATGAAACATGAATTTTAGATGTCAATGTTTGGAGAAATCAAATTCTTTATTGGATTGCAAGTACATCAACTGAAACATGACATATTTGTGACCCAATCAAAATATATCAAAGAGATACTCAAGACATTTGGTTTAGAAGATTCAAAACTAGTTAGTACAATAATGGTAATAGGACATAAAATGATGAATTAGCTGAAGTAAATTAGACCATGTTCAAATCAATGATTGGAAAGTTGCAGTATGTTGTCCATAGTAGACCAGACATTGCATTATCTATTGGAATAGTGGCAAGATTTTCTACAAACCTAAGAGAAAATTGTGTTATAGCAGTAAAGAGAATAATGAGGTACCTAAAATGAATGGATGACTTTGGTTTATACTACAAGAGGAGTGAAAAGTTTGAGTTGAAAGCCTACACTGATATAGATTGGGGAGGTAATATTGATGACAAAAAAAGCGCCAGTGGAGGAGCACTCTTCCTAGGAAAAAGATTAGTCACCTAGACTAGCAAAAAGAAAAGTTGTACTACACAGTCCATAGCTAAAGCTAAGTATGTTGTTGCTACTATTAATTGCACCAATATTGTATGGATCAAACATCTATTGAAAGGTATGAAGGAAGAGATGACTAAACCTATGATACTCTATTGTGATAACACAAGTGCTATCAGCATATCAAAGAATCATGTGATGCATGCCAAAAACAAAGCACATTGTAATTAAGTATCACTATGTAAGAGAATTGGTGGAAGACAAGCAAGTAAGGATGGAATATGTCAGTTCAAAGGAATAAACTACTGACATCCTTAGAAAAGCACTACCTAAAGATGTATTTGAGTATCTTAGAGGTAAGTTAGGGGTGATACCCCTATCCAAGGTAATTTAAGCAACAACAAAATTTCCCTGCATCAAATGATTTGACTGCTGAAATGATATAAATTGATGCATAGAATACTTAATTTAGGTCTTCCCTGAAGTAATTAAAGTACTAAAATTTCAAACGAGTCACATGCAAGGTGACAGAGGGAGAAATTGGAGTTCTTGTAAATGCTACACTTGCATGATAAGATGTTAAAATAATATGTCTTTGGTTTTGTTGTCAAAGAGGGAGAAAGAGCAGAAACTGATCAATGAATACAGAGGGAGAAATAGTAAAACTGATCCAAGTGGTAAGCTACAAGATAAGAAGTGGAGAGATATAAACTAAAAGGAAAAAAAAATTGATCAAAGTGGTAAGCTAAAGAAAAGAGGGAGACATACAGAAACTGATCATAAATGTGTAAAGGGAGAATAGCAAAAAACAAGAAGAAAAGGAAATAGTAGCTTAGAGGGAGAAAATAGTGCAAACAAGAATTAATAAAAGAGAAAGTAGAACAAAGAGGAGAAGACAATGTATCAAAAAAATAGAATATCCCTAATACTTTGAAAGAGGGAGTTATTTATAGAATTCAAAGGGAGTCACAAGCTAGTTCATGTTGCTGATAGAATGAACATTTTTGGGCAAAGTGTTCTTTTTGGCATTTGATTTAATATTTTAATCTAGTTAGTATTTTGATAACTTGGTTGATCAATTTGGTTTGCCATCAATGCCAAAGAGGGAGATTGTTGAAAATCTAATTGAAAAGGGTAGATTGTTACAAAGAGGGATATTGTTGATAAAGAATGTTTTCAATCATTGTTTTGTCATTGATGCAAACCTACTATATTCTGAAATGACAATTTCTTATAAGATCCAAGTACCATCACTTAGTTGATTGATGAAGAGGATTTAATTAAGAAGATTTAACAAAAGCACCTAAGGGAAAGGTTGAGTTATAGTTTTGTAATGAAGTACAAAGATTAGTTAAGATAATGGTAAAATGATGTATTGATAATACACTTGAAGATACAAAGGTTGACCACACATAGAAACTCTAGAGGGATAAGTTGTAACAAAGTTGTCTGCAAAGCTTGACTAAATTCATCAGTGGGTGCCGAGCAAGCTAGTTCATGTTGAGCAGATTATTAGTAAGTGTCGAGCAAATGCAAAATCTAGTGTGTGCCAAGTGAAATAGAGGGAGCTAAGAAAGTTTAGGTCTCGAGCATGTAATAGATGTTGAGCATCAATAAAATACAATAGGTGTCAAGTAAGACAATATGTGCCAAGCATCATAATTTCAACATTGTCGAGCTATTGCATTATTTGAAAAGTCAAAAATTTGCTAGATCTGAGCCAACAAGTTTGTTACATTGAATTTTCTCAACCAGATGGAGGATAAGGATGATGATCTGGTGGCATAAAATTTTAGATAAACTATTTTTGGGCAATTATAGGAGGATTCTTCATGATGTTTCTAGAAGGTAACAAGATAATGGTTAGATTCATTGAATCTTACCTAATCCATTCAAACTGAAATTAAAAGTGAGAAGATTAAGAGTGGGAAAAGTATTCCTGACTTCTATTTAAGGAGTTATAGGTCAAGAAGTAAGAGTAGTTGCCAAGTGGTTGGTTGGATGTCAAGGTGAAGGGATCAAGAAGGAAGAACAAAGTACATAGACTTTGCTTTGATAAGTGGCCATATAGGATATTACACTGGTGTATTGAGCATGAAGACTTAGGGAGATGAAGCTTGAAAGAAGGACAAGCTATCAAAGTTGTAGAGACTGAAAGCCAAGAAAAATTTGTGAGTTGAATTAAGATCTGAAATCTACAAGTTAAGTTGTGAGTTGTATTAGGTCAAAAATCCCTTATTGTTACTCTCTTGCAATTGTATCAGTTAGAGTAAAACCCTATGGACTTATGTTGGTTTAACAAGCATTTGTAAATCCTTTAATAGGGTGGCATTCCAAGCGAATTTTGTAAATTCCTCTAACTAGGCTCACTTCTAATAGGGTGGTTGAAATCCTTTAACTGGGTCACATTTAATAGTGTGTTGTAGCCTTTAACAGGGTAGGCCTTTCACAGCGCATCACATCAGAAGAGTGAGAATTGAGTAGCATGTTACTAGTTGTTTTTCCAAAATTGGGTTTCTATGTAAATCATTGTGTTATGTGTTAATTCTTCATGTGTTATTCTTGCATGTTGATTTTCTAGTGACTTGCTAAGATGAATGTTTAGCTTGGATGCATGATTAGTTTAAAGGGGTCACTATACATAGTGAAAAAAAGTTATTAGGAGATTTGGACCTTGAATAATTGATTCACCCCCCCACCCCCGCCCCCCTCTTAGTTATTCTAAAGCATTTCTAAAAATCTTTCCTTGCAATTATTGTATCCTTTTGGCTTTATTATTTATCTCTCCCAAAATGTTATCTCCCCCTTTGTTTTATAATCTCCTCCTTTTTTTATACTTATGTCAAAGGGTTCTATACATTAATTGAATACTTAGCCAAAATAGTTTTATTTACCTCCATAACAATCTTTAGAATAGCATCCCAATTGTCTAGTGCAATTTAAAGTGCTTTAAGTTGGATGGTTGTCTCTACTGCGAGGTTAACTAGTCCTTCTAGTGTAAAAGATTGAGAACTTTCTTCAACACATTTTTAGTGTAGGCCAGTTCCTTCTAAAAAACTTCCATGTGATGGGTGATGGTAGATTGTATTTGGATCAATTTTTCCTTTGTGTTACCCTCATCTACTATGAACACAACTAATTCCTTCTATGTATGAAGCATAGTAGCAAAATGCTTCTCACTCTGAGCTCGATCCTTAGGTAACTGCATACTTGATATTTTTAGGTTCCTCTCCAAGGTCATTATCTTTTGGCCAGTCCCTTATGTGAAAATTGATGAATCACATAGCTTTGAGTACAATGAGAATATGTTCTCAAGTACTACTTTTACCTTTTATATCTTTTTGGCTAGCTCCACTTGATATAGTGCTCTCTCACTTGATATTCATTCATTTACGTTCATTTGGAACTTATTTTCAAACCATTCTAACAATTTTTCATTAGTATAAACGTCTTCATTTTGTACTTCATCCACTATATTGGATAATTGTTCCATAATTGGCTTGGTTTCATTAGGTACTTGCAAGCTAAATGCATCTAAAAAGATGTCTTTTATCCCTATCAATGCTTACCTTTATTTGTACTCATTTTTTAGTATCTCTTTTTTCTTCTTCTTCTCTAGTGCTTCTTGCACCTCATTTATCTGATCTATATTCATGGTTTTATAGTCATACCTGGGAATGACTATCTCTTCATCAAGAGTAGGGTCTCCATAGTGAAGTAACCTTGCAACTTTGGTAGAACTCAAATCTAGTGCTAAAACTTGAAGTGGTACTGCTTCAGTGCTCAAATATTGTGTTGTTCCTATAGGGGTCCCTGTTGTAGGCAAGTTTATCAATGTTTGTATTGCCTCTTGTTCTTTCTCCTTAGGGGTCTCCTCCTCTTCTATTCTTCCTTGATCAATTATTGTGATCTGAGGTGGTGCACCTTGTCCTTGTGTAGTAGGAATAGAGGTATCCTTTTGTCCTTTTTGATCTTTTACTTGTTCCTTAATAGTTGTTGTGACTATAACTATGGAGTCAACCCTAGCTGGTGTGTCTTATGTAGCTTGCTCTTATGGTTGTCCACTTGTAGCTATTTGGATATGTGAAGGTGGTTCTTTTGGATTCACCTTCTATTTTGTGATATAAGCCATAGCTTTCTGAAGTTCTTCCACACTCACCAAGATTGGGTTAGTACATAACAGTGATTGTAGAGTAGTTTGGTGAAGGATCTTTTTAAGTTCCTCTATAGTCAGTGGGTTTATGTTGTGACCAAAAGTGTAAGGAATATCCTTTACAATTATTGTATCTTCTAGTGTGGGAGTTACATGTGGAGGACTTGGTGGTGTTAGTTGTGTGTCTTGTACACTCTATTCCTATTGCTTCTCTGTTGGCTCCCGATTTATTAGAATTTCAACAACCAAGCATGCAAGGCAAGAATGCATCTATGGGTAGCTATCTCCAATAATGGACACAATTTGCCAAGAACCTAGGCCAACTGTAAGGCTATAATCCTTCTGCACTTCAGGCTCTACAAAACCTACGTGGGTGGACCTATAGATTCTTTATATGGTATTAGTTATCAAAGCATACACTAAATCTAATGTAAAGCAGATAAAAACCCCTAAATCTTCTATACTTAACCAAGAATCAAAAGCATGAAATAACTAAGAACATAACTCATGAAACTGGCAAGCTAAGTATGGGTTAACATTGAATAGCTTTCAACATAAAAGAGAAAATTTATTTAATATGTTGATATCAACAAGACACAGGTATGAGCAAAAAAACCTAATGATCCTATCTCTAATCAGTGCCTTATCTATTGGGCAATTAAATGAATTATAACCATACATCTTCTAGAAATCTCAGACATATCTCTACATCAAGATCCCTGATCTATCCTTCACTTTGTGAATTGACATTTGCTACAGAATGAATCTCATACTCAGAACATCCTATCATGAAATTTGTAAACCCTGTGACAAACATCAAGCAATTGCATGGTTCTTTGCTCCACCAGCAAGACATTTTAATCACATACATTCCTAAATGAAATGCAACCTAATCTATGCTCTTTAATCACAAATTAGAAGAAATAACAAATTCATAATTAGGAGACAAGATTCAGACTGAACTTAAAACTTTTGCTACTCTTTATTTTCTTTCCTTGAAACCAAATACATGAAATGTATAGAAATTGACTCATAAATCACCTAATAGACTAGAACTATCTACATAAAAACTCAAAATGTTGTTCAATACAAAAGAGAAATGCTGGGTGTGTGGCTTCCGTAGCCTGAGCAGAGCTCCAAGAACTAGAAATAGAAAACCAACCAACAACCTATTTTAGAGAAGAAGAAAGAATATGTATGGAGAAGGCAATTCCCAGATTCAATTTGCAATTGACACTTGTCCCTTTGGAAATCCTTCCCTAGAAGAACAAAAGCTTCTTTCTAACTTTTCTCTATCACTGAAAATCAAATCCTTTCATTTTGGCTCATAAAATATCTCAAAATGTAATGATGAAAGGATGTAACTAATTCTTGATACTAAAATGAATTCACCGCAAAAGTGAAAATCCAGTTCAATGTAACTTCTAGAATGTAAGAAAACTGCTTAAGGATGATTTTCTTCATATTTGGGTTCCAAAAGGTCTTCAAAACTGCCCTGTAATTGATTCAAATGCTCAAAGATTAAATCTGCTTGTTCTGTTGCCAATACCTCAAATTTCAAAAACTGACCTACAATGTGAACCAGTGAAGACCTGTGCATAATCTGACTCTAGAAATAGAAAATTTAGCTCTTCTCGATTCCGATGGTATATTGGATTACCTATTTTGGATTAAAATAGCCCCAATTATGTCCCTCTGAAAATCAAGCTTCCATTCATAGGTTTGCACATTATTTTGCAAAAATTAAAACCTTTTATATAGTTTAAACTATATTAAAGTTTCAAACATTATTTAAATGGGAGAAATAATAAAATATTTAAATTTGAAATTTCTCAAATTCTGCACCATTTTCTATTCGGGTCAAACTTGGTTGATCGACCTTGACACATAGCATATCCTAATTCACTCCTTCCATGCATAGCTATTAGACACCTCCAACTAGGTGCCATGTGTCATCACTAGATTTGTCCATCTCATGGCCATGTCACTAGTCGCTATGTCATCATTGCCACATCATAGTCGCTATGTCATTGTAACATGTCAGCATTTGCCACATCATTAGTGACATAATGACCTTGCGACATGTGGCATCGTTACCACGTCAGCACCTCAAGAAATGTGCCACTTGTCACTCACTGATTCGATGCTCCATATCAAAGTGGGACCCATGTACTCATTTAACCTTTGAGCTAGATTTGAAATTTTTGACACTTCGCCAAGTTGCTAGCTAGATTTTCTGAGATTTTTCAGCTAGCGATTGCCGAATTTTTGCTTTTTCCGATTGTTTGCTATTTTTTGGCAAGTCGCCAAGTTGCTAGTCAGATTTTCTGAGATCTTCCAGCTAGTGAGCGTCAAATTTTTGACTTTTTGATGATTTTTAATCTACTGACATCATCATTTTGACTACGTGTCTAGTCAAAATTTTGGTCCTCTTTCCTCCAGCTGCCTGGGACCCATGGAATCCACCACACATCACACAGCTTGCAAAAGCCTTTGTATTGTTGATAGTATATGTTTGAGTGAAAAAGTATATAAAAACTAAAAATGCTCCCCACTTGCTCAATGTGGGATAATGTTCCTTAATGGTTTTTCCTCTTTGTGTTTGCTATGATTGCTAAATGCATGGGTTTTCTTTTATACTTGGCTAGTGGGTTCCTTGTATTCACTATTGTTTTCATCTTTGTGCATTGGTTGCTCATTCTTACATGCAGCTCTGACCTTGTGATTGATAGCTCCACAATGGAGCTTCATTTTTATGTAAATATGCCTACCTGTTGGTCTTTTTTTGCCATGAATTTGCAGACCCTTCATAATGATGGTCATTTCTTATGCACATGGTCATTTAAAATGAAGCTCCCCCCTTCTTAAAATATGATACTATTGCTAGAGGAAGCCATGGGCTTCAAAAACGTGGATACATGCTTCCTTGAGCTTTATTTCACCAACAAATTTGTACATTTTTCTAAAAACATGGATTGCTCCTTCCTCTGTGGATGCTTGCTGCTGTACTCTTTATTTTCTCTAGACATGGAGTACATCTTCCATGCTGAAAACTAACTCTTAGCTACAACTTTCAAATTGAGACAACAATGTGGGAGAGAGCAGCCTCTATGCAATCTTTCCCTTAATTCAATGTGCAAACTCACAACAAAAAAGCTTCTTTGTGCTTGTGGATTTACTCATATCATTTACAAAAATGTGGATTGTCCGATGGTGGGTATTTCAAATCATCTACAAGTTTCCTCTCCTTTTGAGAACTATGATCATGCATTCAAATAATTTGAATCATGATAACATTTATTTGATATTAACAATAACCCATGCTTGAAGAATTTAGTCGGACCCCAAAGTGGGTCCGGCTAAAAATTTTTCCTTTCAAACAACTGGCATCCTCCTATTTATCCCATGATTGCAATGTAATAACTGGAATTAGAACAATCACTAGAACATCACTTTAAAATTCCATTTTAATCATTTTCACACTAGTGTGAATTTTGTGTCTGGAGGCTTGCCAGGTGGCCATAAAAGCTAACTCAATCAAGTAACCAGGCCATAAAAATTAGCACGAGTGTTCAATCCTGCACACTCTATCATACTGCAAATTCTTAGCCTATGATGATTTTCCAGTAAAAAGATTTTAATTTCTGAACATCCATACTTCAATTACCCTGTAGGCAAACAATGTTAAGAACCATAAGTTCAGCATTATAAACTGAGTTATTGATCACTTGGGGTTCTAAAAACTAGGATATAAGTTCTTTTCCATGAAGATAATATAATTCTATGGTTTGGGTTCATGACGAATCACAAGATGCATTTGACGAATTTTCAAAAATAGGCACTTGGAAATTTTAACTGAGAAATGTGTCAAAAAGTAATTTTTGGCAAATGTACGGACATATGAAAATATGCAAATGGATTCATCACGACTTAAGAACTAGCATACTTCAAGGATTTCTAGGACACAACACAATGGTACAATCCATTTAGGCTAGCCAATCACAAGATCAAAGTTATAACATGTCGAATAGGGGTGCAAATCAATCAGGATACCTTAGCTGCAACAAAACAATATAAATTGGGTTTTTGATCATGTTAGTAAACTGATCAAATGAATTCACCATGATCTCAAAATTGGAACATATGAAGTGTCTGACCCTTGGAACACAATGAAAAAAGATTTTTTTCATTTGGGTCAATTGGGTCAAAGATATGATTGGTCGAATAGGGCTTCCCAAAATTGTGAACAACTAGTCAAATGCACAAAACAGTAAATGACCAACTTTGGGGGGTGGAAAACGTAGTCAAACGGATTAGAAATGACTTGAAAAATGAAACATAGGTTCTTTGTTATGCATACTAAACATCCCCAAAGTGTCTAGTCATGAAACATTCCTAGGTAAAAGATATTGAAATGTAAACTGGGCCTTTGGTCGCTATTTGACATGGGCAGAATTGCAAATTTTGACACTAGCTCAAAATGGGACTTCACAGAATGATTCGGGATGGAAAAATAACAATGTGGATCACATGCATATGTCAAATGAAATGTGTTAAGCCACTCAAACACCATCTAGGCCTCAAACTGATAATCAACTACATATGCATAAAAAGGCACTTTAGGGCATGATTCTTCAAGATTCACAATATGTGACTCAAAATTGACCATGCAATTTTTAGTCCCAACATGCTCCTTAGTAGTTTCCATTTGATCTTTTTGCATCTCCTTCTCCACTATAATATCTTCCTTTTCTTTTTCTCCTTCTTCCTCCTTATCATTATCTTCTTCCTCTTCATTGTTTGTACCCTCAAAGGGATCTTCTTGTTCTTCCTTTACAATAGATTACTTTCCACATTAGAGTGGACTTCTTCACAAAATCCTCAATTTTATTTTGTAGTATATTGAAAGCTCTATACTTGGGTGCAAATTTTCTCCCATGCTTCTTATTTTCCTTACTTATTTGCCCTTTTGTAAGTTTAGGCATAACATGAGCCAATGTTGACTCTCTTATTTCCTTTTCCATATTCAGGCAATAATGCCATTTATTCTCTATAATTGAATATAAATCCTTAAGAATTGTATTTTCTAGTTCAAGTGGAGTATTCTTGAACTTTGCCATCATGGTGTAGATTGACTCTTCCACCATGTTTTTTCCCTCTCTAGTCAACTTACTAAAATCAAAACTTTTCAATCCAAACAAGTCTACATTATCTCTTATATTGTCACATATATTCTCTAGATCAAACTTAGTGGTGTGACTTACCACTCTAAATTGTCCTTTTTCATTAGACTTTGTCCTCTAATCATCTAATTTAAGAGGTGCCACATACTTTCTTCTCAACTTATTCTCTGCTGGTCCTCCCTACTATGTGGCCTTCTTCTTTTCCCATTCCTTAGCCACCTTTTTTGTAGCTCTTATGTTTGCCCTTGTGGTGGGTTTTTCTAGGCTAGGTTTAGTTGTTTTCTTTCCTCTAGGCTAAGTTGCAGGCTATTTTTGTGCCTTTCTCTTCTTTGCCTCTACCTTAGGTGCTTCCTTTTTTTACTCTTCCTTGACATTTTCTACTTCTTTAGAATCTTCACCCATTCCTTGAGTCAATGAAAATTGCTCCTAGCACTGTTCCTCTTCTTCTTCTTCTTCATCTTCTTCTTCCTTCTTTACTCTTGTTGTGCCTTCACCAATTTTTAACCTTAAGCTTCTTAACCAATTTGTACTTTTTCGTCAAGGTTGAAGCAGTTTTAAATTCTATGTCCACTTTGGATCTTACAACATCATAAGCACCAAAGTGTTGGGCACTTTTATCTACTTCCTCTACTAGAAATGTTGTTATTGCTGCTGATGCCTCATCAATATTGATCTCATAACGAAGTGGCCTCAACCATCTTACCCTTGGTACTATTGCTTGGATGTATGTAAAATCAATGTCTACTAGAAAACATATGTCATTAATGTGCTTCTCAACTAATGAAATAGGTATCTTGAGTCTCATTTCATTGACTTCTTGAAGTCTTAAAAGTAGTTGGTCATGATTGTCTCAAAAATTTCCCCCATTTGCTCTTTGTATTCATTGACCTATACTATTATTGACCTATTTGTTTTCTAGCTTATCTTTCCAAAATAAGGGAATTAATTATGTACATAGAAGAATAAAGATATCAAAATTGCTCCAAATTTGCATTGAGCTCCCTTTGTTCTTCTATAGCTCCCAAATTCTCCATAATTTGTTGTAGTTGCAGTTCAGCTAGATCATAAGTATGATCCTTTTTGACAAGTTTGTAATCAACATCTACTACAATATAGGGAACACTATTGAGTTAGCTTGATTGGTAAAATTTGTGGGATATGAATCTAATTGCAAATTCAACAAGAGGATCTTTAATTGTGTCTATTGTCATCCCTCTCTTGTTCCATTTTGCACTAGTGTTCTTCTCTATAGCTTCTTTTGAGTCACTCCTTAGGGTTTTAGGTTGTTCTAGGCTTGGATAATTTTTTTGGATATTTTAATGGGTCCATCGTCCAACAAAAGGCTTCCATCATGAATTTGACTCAACAGAATTCTAATCCATTCTGTCTTGAATACTATAGGGAAATCTAGGGCATAGGTTAAGCCCTTCCTCTCAACAATTTGAAATTATTCCTTCAAAACTCCATTCTCACACAATTTTTCATATGCCTCCCTAATTTCCATATCACCTATTGCACCAATCTTGCAATTGTAGCATCTTCGCACATCTTGCACCATCACCACTTTAGGTGGAGTCATGGATAAAGCTTTGATAGGGTCATTTTCATATGCAACCTCAAGGATTGGTCTAAATTTGGGTTGCTTGACTTTATTACTCACTAAAAAAACTTCAAATGACTCTTTTTCTTGAGGTTTCCTAGAGCTAGAGGCCATTTCTACAATCTAGGGTTTCAAAACTTATAAATAGCCAAACTTCATAGCTCGACACAAGTGTAAATACCTTGAAATCGATGAATTGGTGCTAAATCTATGTTGGAATCTACTCAAATGCTTGAATCCCTAATTGGAAATCCTTTATGCTCTCTTCTTTCTTTTGCTCTAGGATCGTGATAATGAAAAATGATCAAAAACTCAACCATATACCCTTCATTTCATTGCATTTAATGCTTAGTGCTTGTACAACTATCCACTCAGTTCCTTAAGCATTTATTCTTTACTTGGCTTCCATTATCTTTCCAACATTCGACATACATTGGAGTTTCACTTACTTAGCTTCAATACAAATTTCACTTCACTCAGCATCCACTACTAACTTGGCTACAACTAATCATTTAGATTCTACTAATTTTGGCTAACTCAGCATATATTAGGATTTTACTCAGCATCTGAAGACAACTTTTCTTACTCAATAATACTTGTGATAACTTGAAGTTTTAACTTTGCATCTCTATTCATGCCAATCTATTTTTTTAGTACTTACTTGTCTTGGAACTGATGAATGATAAAGTATTGTATATCAGTTCCACATACCTTCTTTTACTTAGTTGGATGAAGTGTGCCCACTTGACCTTTTATTTAAAGTGATCCCTCCATTGGATGTGTTGTTTCCATGTTTTATTCATTTCTCCTCTAATGTGTTCAACATCTACTTTTCCTTTTCCTTTTCCTTTGTTGAACTCTGAGTTGGGTACCTTTGACCTTGTTGGGCAGCTCTTGTTGATGTGTCCAATCTTCAAACAACTAAAGCATGTAGTTTTTCTCAACCATCTACTATAGCTTCCACTAAAATGTGTTCTTATGCAATTTTTAGAGATGTGTCCATACTATTAATAGTCGTGACAACTCTACCTAGTGTTGTAGTCCCAATTGTAGTGATGTCGATAACTTTTGGTCTTTATTGGTTGGGTAGGTTTCCACATAGGCTTTGATCTGCACTCAAAAGCTCTATGTCCATACTTCTTGCAATTGTAGCAATGAACTTGAAATCTTGGTTCTCTAATGGTTCTATTCATACAACATGTGCTTGATGACCTTGCCGAGTTAAAGGTCCTACAATCGGCATCTAAATAACTTGACAAATCTTGGTGTTCTGATGGTTCTATTCCTACAATCATGTTGATGACCTTGATGACCTTGGCATCACTAAATAACTAGGCACTTGTTAAAGGCTATAATACATACTGCTAAGTGTGACCTAGTTAGAGGATTTAATCACCTAGTTGGGAGTGGCCTTGTCAAAGGAATTTGATCATTCCATTTAGAATATCACCTTGCTAAAGGATTTACATAGACTAATAAGTTCTTTAAATGACTATTAGGTCAAGTTTTATTAAATTGATTTTGATACAAACTATTAGAGTGATTAGAGAGAAAACATTAAGGTTTGATCTATATGATTATAACTCACATTTGTAGGTTTACATCACTATTTGGTTCATGTGTTGATTCACTAATAAGTACCCTTGTCAACTTCATCTCTTAACTTTCTCAGCAAGTCTTCAAGCAATCATCCTATTCACATTAAAAATTAAGCCTTCTGCTTAGATTCACTTATCAACTTCAGCAACATTTGTGCAAGAAATTTCCTTTTCCTTTTCTTTTCCACTTATAATCACTCTAGTTCACCTCTATTCAACCGTTTTATGTGTGCATTCTTTTAAAGTTCAAGTCTATACTTTCTTAAATAGGTAATTCTTAATTTTCCATTTTCCACGATCAGCACAGGTCTTAGGGTTTATGATCTAGTTCATCATGTTTATTGTATCTATTCATCTTCTTGATCATCCTCTAGAAAAATCTCTAGAATTTAATGATCCAACTCATCAATCTTATCTAAATATGATTTTCATATTCCAAGAAATAACTAAGTCAACTCAAAATCATGATTCCTCATATACATTCAAAATACTATCACTTGATAATCACTAAGTTCTGACACTGAGTCATTAATTAATCAGTCAATCATTGTAGAAATTTTGGCTCAACATCAACTAACTTTCTTGGTCCATGTTGGTGTTTTTACACTATTAAGAAAAAAAAAATTTAATACCAAGATAATAAAGATCACAACAACCTAATGATTAGCTAATTCCCGTAAATAGTTATGTGTGCTTTAGATTTGGACCCAACTTAAACAAAATCAGAAAGATTTTCTACTCTTTTGGCTCTAGAAAACCAAGGTAGGTGCACATGAGGGATGAAAGATTCACAACATGATACTACATACATATTTCACTCACTCCATGACATTCTATAATAATACACATCCCTTATAGAAGACTGGTCACAATTATTCTTAGATCTATAGATAATTCTGGGCAATAACAATTAACTAAAACTTAGAGGTTATATGTAAACAAGTGCTAACCAGCTTTGAAATTCTTCAAAAAATTAAAGTGAATTTGATTTTAATTTTAAGCTTGACGCTTATTCATGTTTCTCCAAAATGAACTAGTTGATCAATGCCTCATCCATTGGGATTTGGAGTCTATTCAATTTTAGACCTGATTGATTGTATTACAATTAATATTATCAACAATTCTCACTAAAACTCATTCTTATGCCTATCCTTTCTAGCACCATGGATATCCTATCATATTCACTGAAGCATTTCCCTAATTCATTGAATTAAAAGCAATTGTGAAAATGATATACAACTTAGCCTAATTACATTCAATTGAACAAGCTTTGCCCATTCAACTTAAAGATAACCAAGTGATAAAAATGGAGACAAGATTTAGGAAGAAAATATATGGGAACAACTCATCTTCATATTAATTTCCTTTGAAAATTGTATAACAACTATAATAGAACTCAAAATGACTCAAGATAAGGCATCCAGATCCTGTAACATCAATGTATTCTCAGATATTTGTAGAGAAAATACATCATAAAGATTGCAACAAGACTAGACCAAACAAAACTTAATAAAACTAAAATTATGCAATGACTCGGACCCTTTCTCTAGCCTTAGAATCTCACTTCTATAGTATGAGATGCAACAAGCTTTATGTATAGAGAATTGATAGCTATCCTTAAGACAAAAAACATATTTACATTGTTATTGTCACAAAAAGACAAAATTTTGTGAAAGAGAAAACACTTTACATTTAAGAATTCTTTTGGTGGGACCAACTTTTCTTACACTTTAAAATGCTACAGATTTCATGATTGGTTTTGTTACTATTGTAACTCCTTGAAATATGTAAACAATAAGTATGTTTGTGATGTTTTTGGCTTAGATTTTTGTAGACTTACTTCAACTTGAGGCTCTCCATTTACATCATCATGTACTATTAAAACAATAGTTATGTCTAATTCCTCAATTGTCATATCATTAGTTGGGACTATTGTGCTTATCAGTAAGGTTGGTTGTTCTATTTTTTCTTCCTCTACTGATGTATCATTTGTTCGATTCTCTTCCTAGTCCAGATTATCTTCCTCTATTTCCAATTGCTTTGAATATACAAAATCCTCGATCCATTTGTTGAAAACTATGTCATTAGGCCAATCAAAACTCAAGATCTCATGTTGTTTCTTGATCACAAAGTCTCCTATTTTATTTATCTCAAAAAATTCTTCTCTAATGGAATTATAAAGTAACTACACTTTAACAAATTCCTCATTTGTCATTTCCCAGAGCAGATATCCCTTCTTATTTATGACTTCTTTCATTCTTTGGCACAATAAATCATCTAATTCTTTCCCCCACACTTCCTTTCCTTTTATCTTATCAATCTGTTTAAGTGCTCAGGAAGAAAGATCAAATTTCTCACCTAAATATCTAGAAAGGAAAATCATTATTCTCTTTTGAACTACAACCCTCTTCTCATCAAACTTAGACATATTATTAGTTATATCAAAAGTTCCTTCTATCTATTCAAAATATAGAGTAATAATTGAGATACACAAAAGGGTGATATCTTTATCTCTTCCACCCCATTTTTTCATAATAGACTTTAAAGTATCTTCACCACTTCTTATTTGATTCCACATGTCTAGGATTTTCACCAATTGCTCATAAAATACTGGCCAATCAATCTTATCTACTAGATATAAAAAAAAAAATTGAGTTTTTCTTCATACTAATTATTTAGCTCAACATGTAGGGCCCACAACTTATTCTTTTCTTCCCCAAACTCCTCATCAGTATTGAATTTTAGCCTTTGTGGAGTGTCAGGAAGCTCTATAATTGGAGTTGACTTAAATGGTTCAATTGGGGGTTAAGGATAGGTAATTCTAGGCCTGCTACACTCTCCCACTTTTCTCTTTCCTAATTGCTTGTCCATATGGGATACTTGAGTCTCTAGCTATTATATCCAATTCCCTCTCTCTTTATATGCCTTTAGTATTTCTTCAAACTTGGCATTGAGTTCTAGGAATTTATTTTCATCATTTCCAACAACCACCACCTCAATGTCCATCATTTCTCTAGTCATTTTATTCACCTCCTCATTATTCACTTCATCTACTCTATATACCATGAGAGTGTCTATATGTTCAACATTTGACATTTCTTATATGCTGGTTTTGTCTCTTTTTTCAATAGACCAAAACACCAATGCATGGTGATCATTGCTATCCTTTATTCCTCTATGTGCTTGCAATATTTCCTCCTTAGTTTTGTATTGAATATCTCTTTCTTTCCTAACAGAGTCAAAGATCATAGCATTAGCTATGTCCCCTTTAGGTAATATCAAAATTCCTGACTCTTTCAATAACTATCTTCCCTCTTTAGGGGTCAATTGCGAAAATTCCTCCATGAAATTGGCCTTTTCCTATTCCTCAATCTCAGAGTCCAACTTATTTGGTTGCTCTACGTTCATTGATTTGCACTTATTCTCAAAATTGCCAATGTTTCTTCTCCATAAAAATTGTGAAAAGGCTCTAGATTTAACAAAATTTTCATCATCAATGAATTTTTTAGAGGCCTATGCAGTAATAAGGTCTATCTCCTTACCTCTATAGTCTGCAATAGTCAGGTCAAAAGATGGCATAGGAGGCTCTTTAAGTACGCCTTCTATACTAGCAATTGTAATAACAATGTCCCCTTCCCCTCCTATTTGTCTCAGCTGTTCTCTCAGAGATGCCTCATCATTTATTTTGAGTGAAGTTTGGAATGGTGACTATTCTCTTGCATGTGAAGATGATCCCTATTCCAACCTCTATTTCTTGGGGGCATTTGTGTTAGGTGGACTCTCTATTCTTGGCCTCTTGTATGGAGGAATATACCAATATATATTCTAAGGAACAACATATCTAGTCTTTCTTTGTAATGTATACTAACTTAGAGTTACACTCATCCTATTATTCAATCTTATTTCTACCTCAACAACTTTTTCTAGATGTGCCTTTACCATAATGTCCTTCTTCTCATTCAAGGTTTGCATAATTCCAACAAAATTATTCATCAACATATCCATTTTGGCCTCCCAATATTTCTTATTTTCCAATGGATCATATTTGGGCTCAAAAGCATTTATAAAGTACAAGACTTTGCTATAAAATATCCATTTTTTTTCTAACCTCCTACTGCTATACTGAGAATTTTTTTCTAATTATATCCTCTGGGAAATACATAGTTATGTAAGAGCCTTAGCCTTTCTCCTTTCCCTGAGGAGATCATAGAGTCCCTCTTGATCAATATAACAAACATGGGATACGACCTTTTTATACTTATCTACAAAATTTTCCAAACTTCTCCATCCCTTCTTAACAAACACAAAATCATGGACAATAGTAACCATTGGAAAGAATCTACCTTTAGAATTTCCTAAAAAATCCCTTTCATCAATGGATCTAATTTTCCATAATAATTCTACAATTCCCACCTTCAAAGGCACTTGATAAGGTAGCACATAGGGTTTTCCCAAGAAGCCATAAACTCTAAAAATAGGATAAATAGGATATGGGATGATATCTCCCCATTTATGACTTACCAATAGCCCTTTGGCACGATCTTTAGGTCTAATTAATTCTAATAGGGGTTGTTGTATTCTAGGGCCATCCTCTCTCAACAATAATCTGAGCCTTGAAATGAAGTATCTATCAAATCTGACAAAGCTAGCATCACTGACCTTCCATGTCATTTCTACACTCCACAACTGAATTGGGATTCTTTCTTGATCTCTCTCCAATTCTAATTTCATTGCTTTGGAGAAGAAAGTAACTCCTTTATATAGACATATATACATCAATAATGAGTATCAACAAAAAGGCCTATTAACCTTAGCCTATGCTATTCCAATTAGTCCATTATGAATATCCTTAGCTAGAAAAGTAGAAAAATCCAGAACTAAACTCATTCCATACTGCAAAGTTTGAGCTATGATAAGAACAATAGAGCTTTGAATGTGATCTTTCTCATTCATTCAAAATATTTTTACAAAGAGAGAAATATAAGGCCTATGCCCTAGGATTGAAATACTTTTTTAACAAGGGTTCTAGGGTATTTAGTGTGACCAAAGGCAATGATCCAATCTTAACAAAATGCTATTGTAATGGCCCTCCCCTTAGATATGTTTGTTGTGCATCATTTCTAGCCTAAAGGTCTTCCATATCAATTTTCTCATGAACAACATGGTTAGGCTTAAGCATGAATACTTCTCTAATCAGTTTAGGTGAAACCCTAAAAAGGTTATCCTCTACATGGTTCTTTACAACCCTAGTAATTAGATCATATTTTTTGGCCATGTCTATTAATAGGTCACCATCAAACAAGACTCCAAGAACAATCAATTTGCCTATATCAAATTCCTATATATTTCTCATTGGAGTATCTAAATTTTGTTTTGCAAACCACTTCTTAAAAGTTCTAAACCTCCCATAGAGACCTCTACATCCCTCAAGTAATTTTCCTTATCATAGAAACCCTCACTCACTAAAAACCTAGGGTTTTTTGTAATGAATTCACTACTCTTTGTTAATTCATTTATTGATGGAGGCATTTGGTCCAAAAAATCATCATGAACTTCTCTTTTTAAGTAATCTACCTTGGGCAAAAAGTCCTTGCGAGGAGGCATTTTCAATTTACCTTATCACAATCATAATTTTTCAATTCTCAAAGGTTTCAAACAACTTACCCACTTTTTTCTTGCTTATTTTCCTCTATGAATTACCCTACAAATCACTGAAAACCCTAAAAAAATTCTTTCCCTAGCTCCAAAAACAATTGTGCTATGATAATTTTACAATCTTATGGCTCAAAAATGATGAATTAGACAATATATTGCAGCACTAAGATCCCACAAAGTGGCATTAGATATAATAATACTTTAGATATTCAATTTCCATGTTGTGCTTTGAAGTTTAAATTTCCTCTATCGATCATAAAGCATTGGATGACCTATTTTAAATTTAGAAAACCTGAATTAAAACTTTTAGAAAATTTTACACGTGTCAAATAGGTGCATTCTTCCATTACATAAACCTTGAGCATTTTCACAAAGTAGTGAAGCGTTGATCATTGATCCTCCAAAGATCAATGATCATCAAAATTCATTGCAACTTTACAAATATGGCTTTCAAATGATAGCCCCACTAGTATGCTTATTTCTAGCTAGGCAAACACATGTACTGTCTTACTAATTGTTGCATTCCATATCATCATACTTTTCCACCCTAATGTGATTCGATGATCTCCTTTATGATAGGTCCCACATTGCCACATGGTGTGCAAGTGCTTTACCACTTTGTTTAAAGTTCCTTCACTTTGATGATGTGGGTAAGCACTACCCATTGATCTTCCCACGATAAAAAATGTGACAAATCTTGCCCCTTTTTATCTAGTCAGTAAAAATCTCACCAATAAACACATGCCTTTATCCAATATGTATGAGAGTTTCCAACTATACACATTTTATTAATACCTTTCATAGCTATAGGTTTATGACATCATCATATGCTACATGTCTTATAGGTGCTTTCTCACATTACATAAACCTCAAGCTTATTCATATTGCAATCATGCACCACCCATTGATCTTCTCAAGATCAATAGTGTATAGATCTTATGTTCTTTAAACTATGCAAACTTCATTTGTGATGTCACTGAAGGCATGTGTCACCAGGGCACTTTGCCACTTTGGTTAAAATCTGCAAATCTTCATAGAGTAGTAATATTCCCATTGTTGATCTTCTAAAGATCGATGACTTAATGATTTGGTAGGAAAAAGTAACCCCACTACTTGGCTCAACCAATGATATTTCTCGAAAATGGAATGTGCACTAACACTTACTGATAGCTCTGAAAAGTACTTACAAGTTCTAGGCTTTGTGGTGCATTGAAAACTTAACATCACCAAGTGCTACATGGAACAAAGGCACTTGCCCACATCACATAAACTTTGAGTTGATTCATCTTACAGGCATGCACACACTATTGATTTTCCAAAGATCAATAGTCAGCATGAACAAGTGATCACGGTTAAAATGTTTCACCAAATTCTTAAGAAATAACCATGGTTAGGGCATTTCTTTAAAATGAATCATTTTATTTCATAGAAAGTAATAAAGAAATTATGAAAATTTAGGATAAGAACCTCCCATGCAATTTCATTTAAAGTATTACTTTCCATTACTTTGAAAGTTAGGGCAACACAAAACAATGGTTTATGGAACTTAAAAGATTTCATCAAATTTTTTAACAAATTTCACAAAATTTTAAAACCTAAACTAAGGTTTTTTCACTATTAGGTATAACAAAATATAAAGAGTGAAAAACTAGACCAAAAGTTGGTATTGATGCTTGGTCAAAACTAGATTTTCTTGGCACTTACTATGGCTCAGTTGACACTAGCATCACTCGATATTCCTTAATGTTTTACTCTTTCTCTTGGTTAAACTTTATGTCTATGATATAAATAATCACTTTTTATTATCAAATTATAAAAAATCAAATGTCCATAGTAGATTTCTTTCCATAACTCAACCTTTCCTTTAGGTTCTATCATTGTGAGCAATCTCTCAAATCCTCTTCATCAATCAAATAGATATGACATTTATATCAAATAGAAATGCATCTCATTTGTAGATTTGACATCAATGACAAAACAACAATTGTTCTAATTGTAAGTTTCTGACAATCTCCCTCTTTGGCATTGATGGTAACACCTCAATAAATTTTCATCTTAATGTATCTTAAAATTTATATCTTTACAAAAATCTCTCTCTTTTTTAACATACAATCCCAAAGATTTCACTGTCATGAGTGATCAATATCCTTAGTTTTATTCTGATTCTCATCTCTATAAGTTAAGAAACCTCCTCTATCATTCTCTCTATCTTGGGTACATCTCTCTTCTTCTTTAATGTTTCTCTCCCTCATTAGTGTTACTCTACCTCTATAGTATATCTCCCAATCTTTGATGTATCTCTCCCTCTTTTTCAATGATTCTCTCGCTCTATGACAACAATACCAAATACACTTAGCATTCCTATCTTCAATTACTTCATACATCTAGATTATGTATATATTTTCATGTCTAGATGAGTTCTCTAACAACTATCTATGACTGATCTATTATGCTATCCTCGACTATCTACCTTTGGCACCTCCCAAAGTAGAGCTAGTTTGCATCAATGTATAGGATATTCTAAATAGCACATTTGATCAATGGACCTCTTCTCCTTAAGTTTCTTTACTTAGGGGAATCACCTGTAATTTAACTCTAAGATATTCATGAGAATCTTTAGGAAAGGCTTTAGTGAATATGTCAACAATTTTTTCTTTGGTGTGTACATATTCCAACTTCACTTCTTTGTCTTGAACTAGTTCACTCAAGTAGTGATACTTGATACCAATGTGCTAAGTCTTAGTGTGCATCATTGTATTATTTGAAATATTGATGGAACTAGTGTTATCAAAATAGATAAACATAGGATCTATAATATCTTCTTTCATTCCTTTAAGTAATTGGTTGATCCACATAATGTTCAAACAATTCACTACAACTGCCACATACTTGGCTTCAACTATTGATTGAGAAATGCAATTTTGTCAATCTCTTTCCTAGAAATAATACACCTCCACTAGTGCTTTTTTTGTCATCAATATTTTATACCCAATCAAACTTAGTTAATATGTCTAGCTAAATCTATCACTCTTCATGTAATATAATCCATAGTCTTATGTACATTTTAGATATCTCAATATCCTTATGACTACTATCATGTGATTTTCCTTAAGATATTCTGGAAATATAGAAACTATCCTGATTACTAAAGTACTATTAGGTCTACTATGAACAACATACTATAATTTCCAAATCATTGATCTATAAAATGTCTGGTTCACATCAACAGATTCATCATTCTTAGATAACTTATGTCTTGTAGACATAGGTGTGATTACTGGTCTTGATTCTTCTATTCCAAAAGTTCATAGTATTTCCTTAATATATTTTGACTCAGTAATGAAAATAGAAAACTTCATTTGACATACTTGTTATGAGGTCTCACTCCAATCCATCATACCACATTCAATATGTTTTATTTTGATACATTATTTGATGGACTAGAAATTGTCCATATTATTTATGTCATGTGATGTTTTATTTTAAAAAATTCTTAATCATGTTATTTGATGTTTTATAAGTATGAATTATGATGGTGTATTTCACTGAATGATTCAGAATTATGAATATGTTAAATACTTTAATTATGCAATTAGTGATGATTAAATATGTGTGCAAAAATGAGAAAGGTTAATCAAAGTTGTAATATTTTGATCATTGTGGTTTAAATATATAAATATATGAATGTAACTCTATAGAGCTACTGGCATTCAAATTGAGTGTGTAGGATAATTAGCCATGAAATTACTCAGAGAATTAGTATTTGACCCTATGTTCAAACTATAAGACTAAGGTTGAATACAATAAAGTGATTTGAGCCTTTTTGTCAAGTGTTTAATTTCTATCATAATCTAGATGTGTGTGTATCATTCTATATTTTGGGACATGTTGACTATTATGAAAAATTAAATCTTATGGTGTCACTTGACACTCATTATATGCATATGTCTATCGACATGTCAATTTAGGAATAGCAGAGTGACCCATTAATCTAATACTAATTAGTTAGTAACCTAAATTGGTTCCCATTATTTAGGGTTTAATCAAAAGGTTACATCTTTAGGGTTTTTGAAGATCAAATATTTCAAGCCAATTATATAGATCCTAAAATGATCCTAGAGGCCAAATTTAATGTAATTCAAGTACCCAAGTGGTATGTGCATGGGTTAGGAACATTTTTGACCCTTCAGGAACTTTCTATCAACATTTATGACCCCTAAAATATCTCATTTTCCCTTTTGTGTGGAAATGGATCGTCTCCATGAGGTTACCCAAATTTCCACTCATCTAAAAGGTTATCTTTATGATAGGGGAAAGTGGGAAGACCATAGGAGGCTTAAGTCAAGTTTGGAGTTATTTCTATTTTGGGTAGATAAGTTTGGAGGCTATTTAGAGTCCTTGGGAAGAATTGAAGGTTGTTCACCCATTCTCTACATTTAGAGAAGTCAAGTTTGGAGTTGCAAGAAGGAGATTATTTAGCTCATCTAAAATTTCATATCCATAACCTTTGTGAAGGTAGGTTCTACATTGCCATGGTTATGTTCCTTGTTTCATTGCTTCTATGTGTTAAATTCTTGCATATTGTAGTATGTGTGTGTTTGTATCATGTGAGGGATGGGTATTATAGATTTTATTTTCTTTCCTTTCATGTTTCTTTACCCTATTTTATTGGAGGAACTATGATGAAAGTGTTAGTATTAATCACCCTTAGATAGGGTAGAAGTGGCCATGTATGGGAATAGGCTTTAGTTGGACTCCATGTCAGTGCAGAGTCTCTTCTCATGTTAAGGAGAGGGAGAAAGTGATTTTTTATTTGCCCTTTCTTGTCAATACAAACTGATTTTTGTTTTGGATAAATAAGAAGAGAAAGAAGTAGAGGTTTATGTGATTTGGTATCCTTAGAAGGGACATAACATTTGTGTTTGTGATTGACATCTCTTACCTAGGAAAATCCACCTTCTCCCTAGTCATAGGTTTATTATGAGGCTTGTTGTGCATAACTTGGATCAGAATTATATGTTGAGTTGTGTCATTGTTATTATTTATAAATGTCATCCAATCAATTACTAGTTCTCCTAGCTTGAGGTGTGGCATCACATTGAGGCCTAGGTTAGGAGGTGAGCTCTCCATGGTTGTTCTTTGTGTTTTGTAGATTGCCTAGAAAGAATCTAATGATGGAACAAGCCTGGTTATCTTAAGGCACTAATGGTGTTCTTGGTGTCATATTATTAGAGATTTCTCTATTGTAACACCAACTGTTATATTGTATATTATGTTGAAAATGAATACGTTAAATGTTGTAATTTCAATATTGATAAATAAAACATTTAGTTATTGTATGGAATTGGCAAGTTATGTGATCAAGTGTTCTTAAAGAATAAATCATACCTTAATTTCAATTAGATTTCTTTGCAAAAGTTTGAGTTGATAATTCTCTACCTTTCTCCATGAAATCTTTGTTTTAATGCATTGTATTTGAAATATCTTATTTAATTCATAGATGCAATAGTTCATCTTTAAAATCATGTTTAAAAAATTACTATTTGATTAAGATACATTAGTCTTTCATTTTGACACCTCAGTTCGTATAAATTTTGTTAATTCAATGATTGTTACCTTATATCACATTGTTTATAAACTACCTAAAATTGGTCGTAATTTGAATACAAAATTTAACATCAAAATTTTACCTACAATCTACTCTATAAAATGACCAAACAATAATACACTATGTCACTATAAAAAATTTCTAATAGGAAACCTAGTACATGAGGGAGAAAATTGAACTTATAAATTTCATCTATTTAAAAGAGCCAAAATGCTCTCTGGAAAATGTATGGGGGAGATTTTCTTTTAGTAATAGAGAATATTTTATGTAATATTCCCCTTAATATCCTTTTTGACACTTTTTTAAATAATAAATATACATATATCAAATAATTTTTTAAATTTTTTTAAAAATCTCTAATCTACACTTATCTTATCCCCACCCCCACCTATAAAGTTTAAATTTTACTCCATCCTCCTTGTCTATGCATACTTCCATGCATTGGAGATAAGAAGACTTCTTGTACATCTTATTTCATGGGCCTTGTCCTTTCTAAGCCCTCATGCAAAGGTGGTCATTGGTACTTTGGAAGGAGATGTATTTTCAAATATTTAAACTTAAAAAAAAGGATTGCACATTATATGTTATTTCTTCCCTCCTTTGTTGACTTTACCCTTGCTTGGGAATCACCACATACCTTTCTAAGTTCATGCCCCACCTTCACTCCACCTCACCTCTTCTCTCCCCATGTTTGAACAAACATTTTGAAAAGGATGGCAAAGAGTTTTGTGATATTAATGACAAATGTTTGGTTCATTCAAACTTACTAATTCTTCCCCTTACTCATGCACTTACCTAGGAAGGGATAATGATTACCTTGGGCTATGAGTTGTAGGTCTAGGATCAAGTGCAAAGTCATTGGGGACCACCCATCTCATGGGGAAAAGGTAAGCTAATTGGCAAAGAGGCCATGGGATAGGGATGGTTAAGGGTTAGTTATGATGTTAGGATAAGTTAGTTTGTAGCTAGTGTTATATTATAATTTTTGTTTATTGAGATTAGTCTTAGTAAATAGGTGTTAATAGAAAATGTTTGTTTCATTTTAAATATTTAACTATATTAAAATGAAAGAGTTGGGTGTTAGTAGGTTAGTTAGTATTATGTTAGGGAAATTACTTTGGGTTAGTAAAGTGTAGTTTTGTTAGTAATCCTTAAACTAGTAATTATTTTATAGTTAGCTAGTTAGTTTTGAATACTAGCTAGATTTATCTAATAAGTAACTTTAGGTTAGTATTTGCAAAATAGGATTAGCATAAAGGTGACTTTTGTAATTAAGTGTTTTAAAAATTTGTAAATTTGACTATGTTAGTTGCTTAGGTTTGTAATGGTAGAATATTAATGTATTAAAGGGTTTCATTTTATAAATGATAGTGGTATAGATTTTTATTGTAATGTAAATGGATGTGGAAATCAATTTAATAAGGAATATGTTAATGTAATTATTTAATTCTAAATGGTTAGGTTATAAATTGGGATGTAATGTTAAGGTATTGCTAGGGCAACCTATATATGCAGTTTAGGACACCTATAGTTTTAACTTGTAAAATGAATCTATAGAATCATGTCAAAACTTGACGTAGTGCAAGGCAAAAGAATCCCCAAAGGAGATTTCCTAGCCCCCACCTATAAAACCATGTAGTGGAAACACAACAACAAGAAGGAATAATACAAGATATGATACCAAATCATAACTCTTTATTTATTAAATATAACTATTACATGCAATGTGCTGGGCTGTAAGGCCTTCCTAGTTACGACCAAATACAATAGCAATTACAATAATAGGTTTGCAAGATCCCTCAAGATCCAATCCACACCCTAGCTAGTCTAGATCCACACTCTGGTGGAAATCCCAAGGAAGATCTCAACTTGTGCTTGCAAGCCCACCAAGCAATCTCCTTGTTTTCCAAGCTAGAGTGACTAGCTCTTCTCCAAATTTGCTCCTCTACCACCTCCTCTTCTCTACGATGGATGAATAATGAATAAAAACTTCCCCACAACCCCTACTTATACCAATATAAGCCACAAGTCAGCCCAAAACACAAATTAAATACAAATACATAAATCAAATGTCACAAGTCAGCTTGTAACAACAATTAAATGCCCAAAATTGATGCCTTAGTAAAATTGCAATATCTCCTAGCTCCAATTGAATTAGAGCTCACACATCAAATTATAGTTGGTGCCCTCTTCAATCCCTAAAATTTTCATCCTCTAACTCATTGTGGAAAATTAGTTAAACTACCTACAATAGGAACCAAATTCCTAAGTAAGGTCAAGCTCCTCCCAGACCATGTCGAGCAACCAAAGGTCATGCCCAGTAACCAAAGATCGTGCCAAGCTCCAAAGACCATGCCAAGCTCCAAGACCATGGTGAGATCCATAGACCATGCTAAGCTCCAAGACCATGCCAAGCTCCATAGACCATCTTGAAAACTAGTCCAAGCACCCTCTAGAGCAACTACCTAGCCTCCTCCCATGGACTCCAAAGTAATCACCAAGCAAACCCAAGATGCTCCTGCATTAGACTCCCCAGCTAAATAGAAAAGTGTGTCCCACACTTTGATACCCAAATAAAGATTAACAACCATATTCATCATCCCCAAAGGCTTCCACTCCAATAGGGACAATAAAACTTATCTGCACATCATCCACATCTACATCATTATGTCAAATACCAAAATCTTAACCACCCAATCAACATGCTCACTCCCAGGAACAAACTGAACATAATGCTTCATTAGAAAATCATCATCCACATCAACAACTAGTGAATCCACACCAGTAGAAACCAATTCCACATTAGTAGCAATATTAAGATCTCCATCAATACATTCCAAACTCTCAACACCAGTAATCTCATTTTGCACAATAGATGCTTTGCAATATACAACTCACCACCAATAGCAATCAGATCATCCATGACCAAGCACTCTATAATTTCCATGTCAGACCCAACCAATTGATCATGAAAACCAACCTCTATTCTAGAATCAACAAGGTTAGGAATATCTTCAGCAACACCTTCAACTACTTTGCAAGTTCTATATCAGACTCCACAATCTAATCAACAAAACCAACCTCTTCCACCTCAACCTTGGTATGCCATCTTCTCTCGTGAACAAGTCTCTTAAACAACCAAAAAATGCTCTTCTAGATTGGTAGACTCCAACTCCACAAATAGCTATAGAATTCCTTCCTCACCCTATCCTTAACTCGATCAGCCAAGCTAGCTTCAAATCGAGTAGTCATCTTAGAAAACCTTCTCTCCAACACATCATAGATATTTGCAATCATCTTAAGGTCTAATCCTCTTGTAGCTATCTCCCAAGATATTTGTAAACCCTTTGCAACAAACCCTTCCCATGCTCCTTGTGACAACCTTAAATTTCTTACAAGTTAGATCACAATTTGCCACCTCGCATGAACAATTAGGAACCAAATCACAAGTCTAGGACCATGGATTTGTAATCCACAACTCTCTATGATCATGCCTCAACAAGATCAATCTTCCATCTTTGAATCCATTGATCCATCTGTAAGCCCTCTATAATTGCAAGTTAGAACCATGATCTACCACCTCACAACCAAGAGATCTAGGACTCTAGAAAGAAAATCCACCACCAGATTAAGATCAAATCATATCTACTTCTCCAACTCAAGTACTAGTGCAAACTACCTTAGCTTCAGCAATCTATCTACAAACTCATGAACAAACTTCGCTCTGATACCACTTGACGCAGTGCAAGGTAGGAGAATCCCCAAAGGAGATGTCCTAACCCCTAGCTATAAAACAGTGCAGTAGAAACACAACAACAAGAATGAATAATACAAGATCTGATACCAAATCACAACTCTTTATTTATAAAATATAATTGTTACATGCAATGTGCAGTGCTATAAGGTCTTCCAGGTTATAGCCAAATAAAATAGCAATTATAATAATAGTTTTTCGAGTTCCCTTAAGATCCAATCCACACCCTATCTAGTCTAGATCCACACTCTGATGGAAACCCCAACGAAGATCTCAACTTGTGCTCTCAAGCCCACCAAGCAATCTCCTTGTTTTCTAATTCATAGTTACTAGCTCTTCTCCAAATTTTCTCCTCTACAACCTCCTCTTCTCCATGATGGATGATTGATGACTAAAGACTTCCCCAAAACCCCTACTTATACCAATATAAGCCACAAGTTGGCCTGCAACAACAATTAAATGCCCAAAATCAATGCCTAAGTAAAATTGTGATATCTCCTAGCTCTAATTGAATTAGAGCTTGTTCTTTTAATTGCACTTAGTACTCTAGGCCCTCTTCAATGCCTAAAATTTGCATCCTCTAACTCATTGTGTGCCTACAATAGGAACCAAATTCCTAAGAAAGGTCAAGCTCCTCCTAGACCATGTTGAGAAACCAAAGACCATGCTGAGTAACCAAAGACCGTGCCAAGCTCCAAAGACCATGTTGACCTCCAAGACCATGCCAAGCTCCATAGACCATGCTGAGCTCCAAGACCATGTTGAGCTCCATAGACCATTCTAAGCTCCATAGACCATGTTGAGAACCAGTCCTTCTTTGACTAAGTACCAGTCCAAGCACCCTCCAAAGAAACTATTGAGCCTCCTCCCACGAACTCCAAAGTAGTCACCAAGAAAATCCAAGATGTTCCTACATAAAAACCTAATGTGTTTTTGTTAATTATTCAAACATATCAATTAAACTATAACCCAAGAACTATGGAACCATAATGCTTTGCTCAAATATATGATGTCACACTTTAACTAAGATGTCAACTCTACATCATTTATAATCACAACCTAAACTCCCTTCTATCCCATTTAAACTCTTTATAACTTATTCAAATTAGTATGTGTTAAACATGGTGTTATTTAACTTTTTTAAAATAAAAAACCTATGTTTTTTCCTCGATATTTTGGGCATGACATTTAGGTATCAAAGCATTAGTTTCAATACTAGGAACCTAAACCCATTAAATTTCAACTTATTGAAACTTTATTTTTTGTGAAGGATGCTTCTTGTCACATGAAAGACCTAACAAGAAAGAGGTTGTAGATTTTTTATTGAGGTAGAACAAAAGGATGGAACACCACCTAAAAGACCACCACCTCCTCCACCACCATAAAAACCTAATTAGGATATTTTGGATGTCCTCCAAATCCTGATTGGAGTAGTCCAATAGAGGCTACAACCCATAGTATAACCTGAGTAGAAGATTCCTAAAAGGGAAGCACAAGTACCAGGAGGAGGTAGGGAAGATGATAGAGAGATGAGTAGGATTCCCCCATCGAGGTAGGATGAGAGATAGGGAAATTGTTAGGGTGATTCAGTGCATTAGTTAGAGCCACCACCTAATAGACCTCCTAGATATGTAGGAGATGAGATCAAGGAGTTGATATGACTCTAGCCACTATTGTTTCTAGGTTCCATAGATGGAGAAGTAGATGAGGCTTAGTTACAAAGTCTATAGCAGTGCTTTGGATTAAGTCCTTATGGGATTAATCTAAATTTACAATTAGCAATCCATTTAATACATGAGAATGCCTCTAATAGGTGGAAAGAGGAGGAATATATAGGAGGAGTGAGGATTGACACCCTCACATGGGAAAAAATTTTGGTCACATTTAGAGATAAGTATCTTTCTAAATACTTTAAATAGAAGTAGATAGAGGAGTTCTATTCTCTATAGTAGAGAGGCCTCATAGTATCCCAGTATGAAAGGTGGTTTCTCAAGCTCCTTCCTTATGTTGAATACACAAAGGACAAGAAACTATGGATCTACCATTTCATCATGGGCCTTAATTTATCACTTTAGGCTAAATTCTTCTTGGCATTCCCTACTACTTTCAAATGGGTGGTTGAGACAACACTATTTGCTAAGGATACTCAGGGTAGACATGAGTCTTAGGATCAGTCTTAGAACTAAAACCCTACCTAGCAGTCAAGACAGTAGAAAACCATAGCAAGACTCTAGGTAGAAACCATCATAGGGATATCGAGGCTCTAAGCCCAAGTAGTGGCAGTCACAAGGTCCTAAACAAGATTAGAAGGCATAGGCCATACAATCACAGCTAGCAAGGAGTCAAAAATCCTCTAGGGGTGGTTACAATAGATCTAGTACGTCTGGAGGTCCACAATAGTCCAAAACATAGGGTGTACATGCTTATACCTAGGGATCATGGGTCACCTAGCTAGAGAGTGTCTATAGGGATAGTGAATCAGTGGTCAAAGAGGGGTTACTTTAGAGCCTATAGTTGGTGATATGGTTAGATCTCATATAGTTCTTGCAGTGGTTGATAACTACTAGGCTGAACATTAGGCCACAATTATTGAGGCTATAGGTATGATACAAGTTAGTATGATTGTTATTTCATTTGATTTGAAAGCTACTAACTCCTTTAAATCTTGATTTATAATGGAGTCTTTTGGGCTCATGGTTGTTAGATAGGATGTGAGTTGGGAAGTGGAGTTAGCCTCAAGAGTGATGGTGTTGGTTAGTTCCATGGTACAAAATTGTTAGATTCAAATTGGAGACATGACCACAATGTATGATCTATGCATTACCCCTCTAGGTTGATATGATGTTGTCCTTGGAATGGATTGGATTTATTCTCACAATACCAAGATGGATTGTCAAAAAAAGAGGGCAAAGTGTGTGGATGAATATGGGATTTCTAGAGTGATCTTTAGAGTGAAGAGACCAATATCTCTTCGTATGATTTCCACTATGCATCTTAGATGGTGCATGCAAAAGGGATGTTAGTTGTTTACTATCACCATTCATGATAGAGAAGAGGATTTAGAGGGAGAGTTAACCCTTGATGATTTTCCTATACTATAGGAGTTTGTAGATGTATTTTCTTTAGAGCTCCCTAGTATGCCTCCACCTAGAGCAGTGGATTTTCACATAGTTCTTATTCTAAGAGCCGAGCCAATATCAAGAACACCATATAGGATGACTACTCATGAGCTTGGTTAGCTAAAAGAATCAATTGGAGGAACTCTTAGAGAAAGGGAATATTCAACCTAGTGTGTCACCTTGGGGCACACCAATGATCTTCATGAAGAAGAAGGATGGATCACTTAAGTTCTACATTGATTATTGATTATCAATAGTTGAACAAAGTATCCATTAAGAATTGATACCCACTTCCTAGGATTGATGATCTCTTCAATCAGTTATAGGGTGCTCGAGTATTATTAAAGATAGATAAAAAGTTAGGTTATAATTAGTAAAGGATTTTGGCGTGTGATATTCACAAGACTACATTCCATATGAGGTATGATCACTACCACTTCACTATGGTACCATTAGGCCTCACAAATACTCTAGTTGTATTCATTAGCCTCATGAATGGAGTATTCCATACCTTTTTGGATAAGTTTCTAGTCATATTCCTAGATGATATTTTGGTTACATTATCTAGGCCATGTTATATAAGGCTATGGGGTCTTAGTAGATGTGTAAAAGATTAGGTTCATCATGGATTAGCTATATCCCAACCATAAAACTTTATGAAGCCCACTAGACCATAAATGACTCTTCCAAAGCCCTTTCATTGCTCTTACAAGCCATTATGAGGGTCTTTATGAAGATTTTATCCCTTGAGCCTCCTTTTTTGACTCATCCTTCCCCTTTCCTCCATCCTTCACCCTGTGACATGTGTCACTCCCTGATTGGTTGTAAGGAAGCACAATCCATGTGCCCTCCTCTCATACAATCTAGGAATATCATTTTTGGGCTTAAAACATGCAAACTAGAACACAAAATCTTGAATTAAAACCAAAGTCCAAAGAGTCATTTTCACTTTTGAGTCCAAAACAATCTTGAATGATCTAAGGTTAAAACAAAGCACTTCAAAGTTCTTAAAACAACACACAAAATCTCAATCTTGAATGCTCAAAGGAAAAAACTTGAATGTTTAATCAGTTGTCTTTGAATGCATGTTGCTAAAATCACTCTTGAGTGCCATGGATTAAAATCAAGTTTGTTTTTTTTAAGAATGCATGCTTAAAACAAACAAACTCAATCTTGAATGCAAAAGATCAACTAACCATTGCAATATCTCACACTTCAATTTTTGGGGCATAAAAAGAATCTACATTCTAGGAACTTCCTAAAATATAAAAACCAAATAAAGATGCTTTAAGTGAGTTTGTAACTGGACTCACCCTCTTTAATCACCCATCAATTTAACCATTGGTTGCAATCTCAGCACCATCTATGGGGATGGGTCCACCTATGAGGGTGTTAAGTGCTCCACAAAGATCAAACTTTACTTGTGTTTTTATTAGTTTTTCTAACTTAAAAAATTCCTTGAATGCACATTAGGCTCACTAGCACTTCATTTGGACATTAAAATTGAACAACTCTTGATGTGGAGGGCCTTTGGGCGTGCGCTTGAAATCGAGTTTTACACATCTTTCTTTTTGGGCTTAAAATAAACTCACACTCAATCTTGAATGCCTTAAAGGAAATTAATCAATACTTGACATGGAGGGCCTCCGAGCATGCGGGTTTACTTTTTTGTTGACCCTAACTCTTCTTTTTGTTTACATTCTTCGATCGATTTTAGTTTTGTTAATGCTTCAAGTTGGAATTGAACATTTGCATCCTAAACATGTGTGTTTGCAAGGTCTAGATCAAAAAATTTAAGCGTTAGTTGGAAAAGAACTTTGTCTTTTAGCCCAAGGTCATCCAAATATTCTATCCTCTTGTCGTCTTTCGAGGCTATCTTGGGTGCATAAGACTAGGATCCAAAACCCTATTTCTCTTTTTAGTAGGCCTACTTGGGGATTTCATCACCCCTTGGATGACTTCAACTCCAGCGTTCCAACAGAGTATAAAGATCGGGAGGTGAATCCAAAGACACCTCTCTTGGAATCAAGATTTTGTCACTTAGGCTAAGCCTCAAGGAACTTTATACCCTTGAGAAGTGAAAGAGGAGAAGTGGGTTATCGCTCCTCTCAGCTGTGTGACATATTTTTTTTTTTATCTATGGATTTGGGCCTCACATACCTTGGGTATATCGAGGACTCCCTAGCTAAACCAACTGTCAGCCTTGTAGAAAACCATCTAGGGTGTTAATGTGTTTGAAGTGACTGATCAAAACATTTGTAAAACATACAAACTCCTTGGTGCAAGTATCACATTCTAAGAATCAAAAAACTTCTATCTAGTTGTTCCTATCTATTGCTTGATTTGTTATTTGTTGAGTGAATGTTTGCCAAACTTGGTCAATCCTAGCTTAAGGCATACTTAGCATAGTCACTGCCTATTCCAAAAGTTGAACAAGTTGAAGCAAAACAACCAAGATCTCTCAAAGCCAAGAAAATTCAAGAATTCATGGCAGAACAACCCAAACCCAAACAGAAGTTTCAAAAAGCCAAACTCAAGCCATCTCAAGCATACCAAGAACTTTTAGCCAAGAGAAAGGAACTAACACCAAGCCCTCGAATTGCCAAACTCCACAAAGCAGAGAACAAAGCTGTCGATGAAGCCCTTCAAGATGCCTGGTTAGATCGCACCATCCAACTTAACCAACATCCAAGAGTTAACCCTGCTTATGCCTTACCAACTAGGCATGATTTCTATGATTAGACCCCCTTGTTTCTCCACATCTTCTTGCATAAGCTTCACTTTAGAATCATCCTTATAGGTAAGCCAACCATCCTTAGTCATCCCCTTGAGAATTTTAGCTCATCCATCTCATTTAGAACCAAGCCATCTAGCCAACAATCCAAAAACTTCACATCCAAGCCTTCAAAATTGTTGTGACCTTGCCAAAAGTTTGCCATTCCTAACATCTTCCAAATCCACCAATCTCACCCAGGTTATCCCTTTGACAGAGCTTTGTCTAGGGTAATCTAGCTTTATCACTTGTTATCCCTCATCACCTTGAGCTAAAGGTTGGGATCCACAAGTGGTCAATCTCATGTTCTTCCTAAAGGATCATCGGTCTATCCTTAAGTTGACAAAATCACCACCAAGCTTGCACATAGGAAAGCAGACCTTTCATAATTTGGCAACATATCTTTGAAGTTAGAATCCCCAACCCAATCCTCCTTAGGTTTTGTCATATAGCTTTGCCTCAACCTAGGACATCATTTGCATAGAAAAGCCTTCCTCTTTTGCATCCATCAGCCTTATTGCATCTCATCCCTAGGAAACATTCTGCATTTTCATGCCACCCATCACTCGCTTAGGCAAGAAGAAGAAGGAAACAATGGAGCCCTATCATTTCGATCAAATAGCTTTGCTCCCCTTGAGCAATCAACCATCCTTCAGCCCAGAGAACACTATACCATCACCTACTGACATCGAAGCATTCATGAACCAACCAAGAAATGTAGTATTGGTGAACATCATTATAGACAAAAAAAAAGAAACAATCATGGCTAACTTTCGAAGGGATGACATAGGAGTCTTCGACTTTGGAAGACCTCCTCCCTTATCAGAACCATCTCACCCATTTTTTGGGCAACTACCACTCCCAATAGGCTCTTATGATTCAAATTATCCTCAATATGAGCCAAAAGAAGAGCCTCAAACTAGTCCTTATGATCCAACTGACCCAAACAGACCAGCCTCCACTCAAGTTGAAATCTCCCTTCTGCAAGCCAATCCAGCCACCAGCACTCCACCATTGGTCCATACCACTCCATACCAAACCCCCTTTGTCCAAAACACATCACCATTAACTCCCTTCACTATTGTTGCTGCTGCTCCCCAACCCAACCTTCCAAATCCACCCATCTCTGAAATCAGTGCTAGTATCTTTGGCCAACCTCAGCAATATACAATAGGGATTCCACCCATGGGGCCAAGTAATCAACCCTTCATCACCCCCAGCTTGTTTACCTCAGCTTAGAAAACAATTCCATCATTTCCACTAGGTCCTTGGAGCTCAATGCTATCAGCCACAAATCCACAAGCTACTACCCTCACCCCACAAAGCTATCAAACCCCACAAGCTACTACCAATGTTCTGCCAAGCTCTCAAGTGACCCAAGCTCCTTCCAACACTCTACCAAGCTTTCAAATCTAGCCACCAAGCTATCAAACCCCATTAGTTCCTTTCCCAAGCTTTCAATTCCCACCACCTCCACCAAAAACTAATCCATTACCTCTTATCACCAACTATTTTTCTATGCCACTTCTAGGAGGAAATCCACCACCACCAACCACCAATTACTTGGCCTCCTTTTCCATGCAGATACCTTCCCAAATGGGGGCACAACCCACATATATTGGTCAAACTCATCAAATCCAAAGTCAAGTTCCACAAGCTCCCCGATCCTTCCCCCAAGCTTCACAACCATCTTATACCTTACCTCCACAAAGCAATCCATTTATCCCACAGCCAGCTTATGTTTCTCAATCCCAACCTCAAATTCAATATCAACAACAAGCCTCGCAACACATGCAGCAATATGTGCCACCTCCACCTCAGTAACCCACCATCCACCATTCAATTGCCCAAGCCATGTACAATCCCTACCAGCCCATACCTCAAAGCCATCCATATTCCATTGCCCCATCTAGAACATACCTACCTCAAGGCACTCCTACATTGGGGGCACCTCAGCCATCACCCATTAATTCAAAATGGGAAGCCATGAAGATAGCTTTGAAGAACATCCAGGAGGGAAATGATCCAAAAACCTTCAAGTTTGAGAATGTGTGTCCTTACCCATTTGATAGAGCCATTACTATGACTCCATTCCCCAAGCATTTTGAGACACCCAAGTTTGAAAAATTTAGAGGAAAAGGAATTTTACATGCACTACGATGACGTCTTCCTCTTGCATCTCTTTCCCAAAAGCTTGGCTAGACCAGCTCTTGAATGGTTTTATAGAATACCATATGGCACAATTAAAAACTTTGTTGAATTTTCTAAGGCATTTGTAGCCCAATATGCCCGTCTTGTTGAAACAGAGCTATCAGTAGTTGATCTTGTCCACGATAAGCAAAAAAGTGGAGAAAGCCTTCCCAAATATCTACAAAGATGACAAACCCTTACCACCCACATATCTTGCACCTTGCCAGAGTGCCATTTGGTGAAAATGTTTATAGATAATACCAATCCCAGTTTGGCTCACCACATGACCATGAACTATTTTTAGACCTACAAAGATATCAAAGAGAAAGGAATGATCCTTGAGCAAGGACTCATTAAAGATGGTGTGGTCAAGATTTACAAGGAAGCCAACCAAAATCAAACACATTCCAATGACAATTCTAGGTATTGGAACAAAAACAAGCAAGTTGCAACAAATGGCGTCACTGACACCAGGCATGTGAATATTGTTAGTTTTTCCCAAAGTCAACCCAACCCACCGTATCAACCAAACAATCAACAAGCTATCAACTACCAATAATAGAATCACCAAAGCTATCAAAACCACAATCCAAGACCCAACTTTCAAGGGTCTAGCAATCAAGCTAATGCCATCAATGTAGCTGCAGGGAAAAAGCCTAGATTCCAACCTGCACCTAGAAATTATACACCCCTTGGTGAGCCTTTGCATGTCATTTTTGAGAAATTAGTCAAGGAAAACCTCATCAAATTTCCTCCTACCCAAAAAATTGACCCAAGCCAATCCAAAGTTGCATGGTAAAAAGATAATGAGTACTGTAAATTTCATAGGGTAAAAGGTCACACCACCCTCAGATGCATGAAATTGAAAGATTATGTGCAGGACCTCATTGATCGGAAAGAAATCATCGTTGGTGCCCAAACCTCTCCCAATGTAGGCTTACAGATCTATCAAAATGCGTTTCCTCCTCACAAAAACCAAAATCTTGGAAAAGCACCTATCCAAACCAACAACCACCAGCCAAACCAATAGCATGGGAAGAACAATGACCACACTTCATCCTATATAGATTATGGTAGCCTCATAGGTTGTATATCCAAGAAAGAGCCTTCTATCAATATTATCAATATCCAAGGACCAAATAATGAGTGTGCAGTCACCACTTGAAGAGCATGATTTAACATCGCAGGCCCACCAGTTTCACTCGCACCATCAGCTCCATCAAAAAGCCAGTACAATATCTTAGAACACCTTGGGAACATGCTAGCCCAAATCTCCATTTTAGACCTTCTCCACACTAGTCCTGTGTACAGGAACATCCTTGACAGTGCTCTCACATAATCTCGTGTCCCTTCAAATATCAACACTACTGATTTTCATAATCTTTTTGGACACCTTTCATCCTCATGTGACCTATCATTCAAACCCACTAACATACCCATGGTTGAGCTAGATCACACCCTTTCACTTTGCATAGCCATCATGGTATCCAATTTTGTTGTAAAAAGAGTAATGATAGATAATGGATCAGCCTTGAATATTTGCACCCTAAAATTCATGAAACAAGCTGGGTATACTAAGGCAGATATCATCAGTGAGGTTATCACCATCAAAGATTATGACAACTTGGCAAGAACCACAGAAGGAACTATTTTTCTACCAATCAAGGTTGGGCCAGTCATCCAAGAAACACTCTACCATGTTATTGATCTAAACCTACCATTCAACATCCTCCTTGGTTGCCCATGGATTCATGCCATGAAAGCCGTTCCATCCACTTACCATTACTGCATCAAATTTCCGCATTAGGGCATTGAGGTAACCATTCATTCTGATCCATAACCCTTTACTTACTGCAATGCGGTTGAAGCCTCATATACAAACCATTGCCCTGGAATTGATATCGGCATAGCCATCGCCAGCTCATCCCATAATTGTAATGACCTAGAAACCATCCTTGCCTCCACCCTATCTACCATGAAGATCAATAACAAAGGCTATGGAGACTATAGTCTATCAAATGCATTTGTTGTCGGGGCACTCCCACTTGATCCACATGCTCATGGACGATCGACATATCACAAAGCTAAGGAGATTCCACCTCCTCGATACAAATAGTTTGGCCCAACAACCTTTTTATCCTCAAAAATCCCTCTTCATGAGGAGCTCACTCCAGATATCAACAATTGGTTACATAAGGATGCACCTCCAAGAAATCAAGCATGCCTTGATCACTTCAACCAGAAGTATCCCTAAGAACATAAGCCCATCACTAACAAATGGAACTATCAAGGTGGTGGTCTAGGACTAGAAAAAAGAGGCATGCAGTGCCCCATCAATGCACACAAGTGGGAATTGAAGTCAGGTCTTTGATTTGGCATACCCACAACTGGGGGCACCAATGAAAATGGTCATGCTTTTTTGAACATTCACCGCAACCTTATCAAAATCAAAGACATTCTTAAGGAAGTTGAAAAGAGAGCCTACGATGATATCCTAGACCAAATCTCCCTCAAAGACTCTGTTCTCCAAGAACTATCCATCCATTTCATTGACCTACCACTCGCCCATCCACAACTCATAGATTGGGACCAACCAAGCATCATACACATTGATGAGTTCACGTCAGAGGAAGTGCTTCTGAGATTCATGGGAGCTGAAACACCTCACAAGAAAAAAAAGAAAAACTTAGCATATATCTATAAGCTAGATCCCAAGGGATATTTTGGAGAAAATCCCCAACCTAGTTCTAATACACCCAAAACTAGAACTAGGGTAAATTTGAGACTAGCTAAGGTAGTGAAGAGAGCCCCTTAGCAAGAAAATCTAGAGTCACAAGCAGAACATGAGGATTCAGCATTGCCTCCTCAAGATAGTTGACCGGAGGTGTCTTCTATTCTAATTGAGGATACTAGAGAAGTCAAAATTGGTTCTTCAGAGATCCCCAGACTTGTTCACATTGCTGCATCCCTATCACAAGACCAAGCTGATCTCCTCTTTGAGGTCTTACGAGAGAACATTGGCCAATTTGCATGGTCATATAAAGACATGCCAGGGCTAGATCCAAAGCTTGTAGTTTATCATCTTGTAGTCAATCCAAAGATCAAACCCGTCAGACAAAAGCTTAGAAAAATGCACCCCAAGGTGGCTTTAATGGTCAAAGCTGAATTAGAAAGAATATTTGCTGCTAAGGTTATCTGACCTATCGACTACTCAGAGTGGATCTCCAACATGGTCCCCATCACTAAACCTTCTAGTGACATCAGAATCTGCACTAATTTTAGAGATCTTAACAAAGCTTGTCCAAAAGATGATTTTCCCTTGCCCAACATAGATATGATTGTAGATCTTATAGCTGGACATGAAATTTTGTCCCTCATCGATGGATTTTCTGGGTACAATCAAATTAAGATTATAGAAGAGGATCAACATAAGACAACATTCACTATCCCTTAGGGAACCTTTTGTTACAACATGATTCCTTTTGGCCTAAAGAATGCTGGGGCTACCTATCAAAGAGCTATGACAACCATTTTTCATGATATCATTCATAGCATTTTGGAGGACTATGTGGATGATATCTTGGTTAAATCTCACACCTTCATGGATCATCTTGCTGACCTAGAGAAAGTCTTTGATAGGTTAGCCAAATATCATCTCATGCTAAATCCCAAGAAATGTATTTTTGGGGTCACATCTGGCAAGCTTCTAGGCTTTATAGTTTCTAAACAAAATATAGAGATTGACCCCAAGAAGGTCAAGGCTATCTTAGACATGCCTCCTCCCTAGACACTATGACAACTTTGCTCTCTTCAGGGAAAGCTTCAATCCGTCTGACGATTCATCTCCCATCTTGCAGATAAGTGTACACCATTTGCACATTTACTGAAGAAGGATGAAAACTTCAAGTGGGATCCTTTATGTCAACATAGCTTCAATCAACTCAAGCAGTGTCTCACCAATCCCCCTATCTTGGTTCCACCAATTCCTGGTCATCCCTTGATCTTGTACATATCAGTAATGCCTACTGCTCTGGGTGCACTTCTAGTACAGCTTGATGACTATGATAGAGAAAGAGCCATCTACTACATCAGTAGAACCCTAGTTGGTTACGAACTTAATTATACTCCTATGGAAAAAGCTTGTTTGGCAATTTTTTTCTCAACTCAAAAGCTTTGCCACTACATGCTAAGTCATACCATCCAACTAGTCTCCAAGATCGACCCTCTCAAGTATATGCTCTCTAGAACAACACTGACAGGCTATTTGGCCAAATGGGTTATGCTCCTTAGTGAATTTGACATCCAGTATGTGGACAGAAAGGCAATCAAAGGGAAAGCTATAGAAAATCACCTCGCTGATGCACCTGTAATAGATGCATATCCTTTGATCACAGAATTTCCAAATGAAAATATATGTCTAATTGAAGAACAACCCCCATGGAAACTTTATTTTGATGGCTCATACACATCTCATGGATCAGGGGCATGAATATTGTTGGTCACACCTCAAGGAGATTACATTCGAAAATCCTTCAAGCTACAATTCCATAGCACCAACAATATAGCTAAATATGAGGCCCTCATAGCAAGATTAAAGATAGCTGCAGAATGGAACATCACTGAGTTACAAATCTTTGGCAATTCTTAGCTCATCATCAAGCAAGCCCTAAATGAATATCAAACCAAAGATGAAAATGTATTACCCTACAAAGAGCTAGTTGATCAACTAACCTAGCATTTTACAAAGCTTCAATTTACACAAGTACCTCGTATGCAAAACAAAGTAGTAGATGCTATGGCTACTATCAGCTCGCTCTTGGAAATTCCCCAAGTAGCTACATAGTATGAGTTTTTAGTCGAGCAACTCCTCACACCTGCCTATGCAAATGAGGATTCAAACTGTGTTTGTATCTTGGTTGGTCCCCAATCCCCTTGGTACCATGAGATTCACACTTACCTTAACGATGGTATCATATCCCCTCACCTCACACGTACCCAATGCCAAAACCTCATCTAAAAATCATCTCACTATGTTATCATAGCCAATACCCTATATCATCAGGGTTATCACGATACTCTCTCTTGATTTTTAGATAAAATTGAGGCCACAATGGCGTTAAAAGAAGTACATTCCAAACTTTGTGGTGCCCACATGAGTGGTATTGTCCTAGCATGAAAAATCCTTAGAGCAGGCTACTATTGGCCTACCATTGAAGAAGACTCCTATGAATTTTTTAGAAAGTGTCTCCCATGTTAGCAGCACACAAATCTTGTGCACGCTCTAGCACAGGATCTACAGCCTATTGCACCACCTTGGCCTTTCGCTTGTTGGGGCCTTGATCTAGTTAGAACTATCACACCTCTCTCATCTGATGGACATAAATGGATAATAATAGCTACAGACTATTTCACTAAGTGGCTGGACGTAGTCCCCCTAGTCTCAACTACAGGAGTTCAGGTCTCCAAGTTCATCTTGTACCACATTGTTTGCCGCTTCGGCATCCCATCCACCATCTTCACCAACCATGGAGGTAACTTTGAAAATCTCAACATGGAAGAATTATGCACTTCCCTCCACATCTATCACTGCTTTTCTAGCCCATATTTCCCACAAGGTAACGGCCAGGCAGAGGCAACTAACAAAACCCTCCTCAAAATCCTAAAGAAAGTTGTCAATGATTTCGACCGCGATTGGCACCTACAAATAAATCCAGCCCTATGGGCCTATCAAACTTCCTTTCATACATCCATAGGCACAACTCCATACTCCTTAGTCTATGGTGCCAAAGCTGTACTACCCATAGAGGTTGAACTTCCCTCCTTGCACATATCTTTGCAAGGGAAAATATCAGATGAAGAATACAAAGTAGCCAGACTCACCCAACTAGATCTCTTAGACGAGAAGCGACAACAAGCCTATGATCATCTCACAGTCTATCAAACTTGTCTCAAAAGGAATTTCAAAAAGAAGGTGCTCCCACGTCACTTTCAGCCAGGCGACATGGTCCTCAAAGAGAATATGAAAGTCCAAGCTGAACGAGAAAAGAAAGGCAAGTTTGAACCTACATGGCTTGGTCCTTATGTTTTCACTACATCCTTTGGCTCTAGATCCTATCAACTATCTACACCAGAAGGAGAACTCTTGAATGATCCTACTAACATCATTCATCTCAAGAAGTTCTATGCTTGAAGATTCTTGGTATACCCAGATTTTGGAAAATACAAAAAAAATAGTAAAGAGAAATAAGCGTCGAATGGTGAAAACTTGGCAATTCAAGTGCTTTGGATAGGTACCTTGGTGAAAACCTGGTAATTCAGGTGCCTTGTGTAATAAGACTAATCCATTATCTATCACTATCCTATCCCCCATCCATCCATCCACCATCCCATAAAACACTTGCTTGTTCCCTTGGTGTTCCAACCAAATATCCAAAATACAATGAAGCTTGTAAATACCTCCTTGTACAGCTTGTAAATCTTGTACCTCAACTTGTAAATCTTGTATTAGAGCTTGTATTATACCTTGTAAATCTTATATCATCCCTTATATCATAGCTTGTATATCCACATCTTGTCCAAAGCTTGTACCATATTCCAGCTTGTAAATAATCTTGTATCCTAGCTTGTATCCTATCACATGCACACAAAGAACCCCATTTTCACTTAAGCTTTTCGTAAACCATCTACCTATCTTCCTATCAACTATTACAAACATCCCACCCTTCACCAACATTTCCATCTCACAAAACCAAAACATGAACAACCTTGTACATTTGTAACATATCTTGGTCTGTCAGCTTGTACATCCTCTTTAGCTTAGTTCCATTGTATCTATCTAGCTTTCATGTTAGTTCCTCCTTGATCAGCATCTTGCACACATCACACAACCCTTGGTTAGCTATTCCAATGCATCCTTTAGCTAGATCTCATGTCACAAAAGTGTTATCCTTCTTAGTTCAGCTTGCCAGATGCATCACTCATCCAAAATCCATTAGCTTAGGTGCTCTCCGATAGATCCTTGCAGGATATAGCTTTCCTCATGTCTGATCTTGGTCCGTTAGTACCTTGTCCTACCCATCTTGTTGGAAAACAGTTCTCTTTTGGATTTTTGCTTTCTTTTGATTTGGAATCTTCCCTTTGGGTCCTGAGTTATCTTTTCCAAGCAATCTTTTTGTTCCCTCCTCAAGGTTGCCACAATCTTCCATATCATGGTATACTGCGAATGGGGCAATCTAAGCGTAAGGTTTTGATCAAGTCTTTTGTTTGTTTTTCTTTTCTACTTGTGGGTTACCCAGTGTTGGTTCCACATTGCTTCCTCCTGAAATCATGTGTGATGCTGGGGCAATCCTTGCGTGTTTGTTTTGAGTCAGTTCGTCAGTCCTCTAGATAGTTGGTGAAAAGGTCTTGATGTTCTTGGTAACCTTGGCAATTAACCAACAATCCTATAGCAAATCTAGTGCTCAACTACATGGTGGTACTTCTCTTTGAAGTATCTACCTGCTCAAAAAAGCTTCAATGGTTTCCCTTCATCTCCATTATCCCCCATCCATATCCATCATCTGTCTCTCCTACCCTAGCTTATGCATTAGTATCTCTTTGAATCAATCTTCACTTTTAGCTTTAGGGATCCATAATCCTAGTCTTAGGGATCCACCAATCCAATCAATCCACCAAGCCTCATTTTTTGAGCTCCACAATCCTAGTCCTAGGGATCTTCAAAACCCATCTTTCACCAATTTGACTCTTTGAAATCCTATTGCATCAGATTTATCATCCAGTCATCCATCTCCCTATCTTGGATTCTTTTTTATAGCACTCTGCTCCTTCATCCTATACAATCCCTGAGACCTTAAGATTGCTTCCTCTTGTGCCTCTGATTCTCCCTTTATCATTCTGTCGTAGTGAGAGTTTGAGCTAACTAAACTTCTTCTCTTAAGCCAATCTGAGTCTCCTTGCTCATCTCAAATTCTTTTACTTTTCAAGAAGCCGTCGAGCCTCGCTTTCTCTCCCCATCGCCTTCTTGAGGGGGCATCTCATAGTCCATTCTCTCCTCTTTTGCTCTAGCCTTGGGCATCCTATTTTCTTACCTTTGATGCCATGCCACTTGCGGCATCACATCAAAGAGGGGTAAAATGTAGACACCTAAATCCTTTAGAAAATAAAGTATTTTTTATTTTCTGAAAAAATTCCTGATGACATCATCATTTATTAATTAATTATTTAATTAATTAATTAATTTATTTTTATGCCATTAAATCCTTTTATCTTAATTAAAAATATTTAATTAAGGAATCCTTCCCAAAAATGTTTAAATCTTATTTAAACATTATTTCCTTATTTATTAATTATTTAATTAATAAATTGACCAAAAAACCCAAAACTTGGCCAATTTCCTTAAGACCACTAACCTCTTCCAAAATTTTCTAATCTTTCTTTAATTTTGATTAAAGGCTAATCCCATCATTTCCTACCCCTAATCCCAACTCAAAATATTTAATTAAGATTAAATATTAATCCTCATGTTTATTAAATTTTTTTTAATAAATATCTCCTCAACCCAAACCCTTGTAATAAATAAAACTTTATTTATTTCCTAAAAATCTAATTTATCCTCATCCTAAGAAGTTCTAGACTCTTCTAGAAAGTCTTCATCCTCATCCTAGGAAGTTCTAGACTATTTTAGAAAGTCTTTATCCTCATCCAAAGTCTAGACTCTTCTAGAAGATGTCTTTAAACCTAATCCTAATCCCCTCCTAATCTTGTCACATTCCCTAAACATGGGTTAAGACTTACTAACCCAAGCCAAAGTTAACAAATATCTCCTCCTTCACCCACCCTCATTAAATGTCATCCACTTGCCTATCCCTAAGCTAATCCTAAACCATCATAATCCATCCTCTAATAATTTGCACAATCCTAAGAAAGCTTAAAACCTTCCTAATCAAGCCCAAGTTTAAATTCCTCTCATCTCCCTCAAAATATCCCAACCATAAAACTTTATGAAGCCCACCAGGCCATAAATGACTCTTCCAAAGCCCTTTCATTGCTCTTACAAGCCATTATGAGGGTCTTTATGAAGATTTTATCCCTTGAGCCTCCTTTGTTGACTCATCCTTCCCCTTTCCTCCATCCTCTCACCCTGTGACATGTGTCACTCCCTGATTGATTGTAAAGAAGCACAATCCATGTGCTCTCCTTTCATGCAATTTGAGCCCTCCATGAGCTTTTCCCCATCCTTGCATCTTAGCCCCGAATCCCTCAAGCCTCTTGCCTATAAATTGGATCCTTCCCCTTTGCAAAACAACACAATCCATGAAGTAAAGTCACAATGCTATTTTAAGAAGCCATTTTACATCAAAACCATACACTCACACCCAAATTCCAACTCCATTTGAAGCCCTTTTTGAAGCATAAGCTTGAGCATATATCCTATTTATTTAGACAAAGCCACTCAACAAGAGAGCTTCTCATTGAGAGAGCCCATTAATGGCTCATATTCTCAATTGAGAGTTCATCTTAGTCTATCTTGAAGTTTATGAATTTTGTTTAGTTTGTAGAAACTTTATTTAAATTTGGTTTCTATTAGCATACTAACATTGCTCATATACAGTTCCCACCACAAAATAATGTGGAAATAAAATTATTTCCCTTTGATCTTAGATTATGTTATAGATAACATATATAGCTAGAATAATCAAAATAAAAAAATGGTTTTAGACCTATATTTTATCATTTATAGTGACTCAAAATTAAATCATATGAAATCAATAGTTTTCATCTCCCACCAAATTTTTAAAAATAAATCTTTTCTAACCAAAAGAAAAATTATACATTCTTGAAGAGGACTATCTCCTCTAAAACATCATATTTTTTTTCTTTCTCAAACTTGGCATCTTCTCGAGTTTTAAAATACATACTTCCAAATTTTTTTAATTACAATATACTATATCTAATAAAAACACTATAAAATATATATGCGAATATTATTGACTTTGAACTCTATAAAATGGTTTTTATATGTTATTTAAAAAATATCATTAAAAATAGTAAGAGTTATTGAAATGTCAATTTTTTGAAATAATTTTATTTCTTTAGTAATTGGATACAAACTAGTATAAAACATGCATTTAATAGACATTTCCAATTGGAAAAGTGTGAGACCATATATAACTCAGCTAGAGCAAATTTTTCTAAATCATATGTTTGAATAATGTTGATTTTTAGATATAAATACTCAAATTATAGATTGGAATGCCTTGCAAGTGGATTTGGATAGGCAACTAGTACTAGATTAGATCCATATTATTTCCTAATGGACCCTAGCTCTTTGAGGCTAGACCTAGACCATGTTAGTGTCTAATGGGATTGTTATGATGATATCATAATACCCATACCTTTTTCATGAACTCTACGAGGAAGTGCATGCTTACTGGGGAACGATATGAGGCCTTTCCCCAATGCCTCATACCACATCTAATACATTTTATTTTGACACATTATGACTTGATATGCTGTGACATTATTTGATGCACTAGACATTATCTATATTATTTATGTTGTGTGATGTTTTATTTTAAAAAATGCTTAATTATGTTATTTGATATTTTATAAGCATGCATTATGATGGTGCATTTCAATAAATGATCCAAAATTAAGAATATGTTAAATACTTTAATTATGCAATTAGTGATGATTAAATGTGTACAAAAATGAAAAAAGTTATCAAACTACTAATATTCACATTGAGTGTACAAGATAATTAACCATGAAATTAATCAAAGAATTAGTAATTGAACCTACGTACAAAATGTAAGACTAAGGTTGAAACCAATAAAGTGATTTGAACCTCATTTTCATCTGTCTAATTTGTATCATAATCTACATGTGTTTTTATGATTCTATATTTTGGGACATGTCAAATTTTATGAAAAAGTAAATCTTATGGTGTCACTTGACACTTGTTATATGCATTTATGTGTTGACATGTCAATTTAGGGTTAACATAGTAACTTGTTAATCTAAAATTAATTAGTTTGTAACCTAAATGAGTTCCTTTTAATTAGGGCTTAGTGGTGACATAAGGAATGGGTGAATAACTAGGGCAAAAGGCTCACCTAGCTATCCAAACCACCATGTAGGAGTTAACACAATAGAAGAAAACACAAAGAATAGAAACCAAAGGAGGAAGAAGAGTGAAATACTTGATTGATTCATCAAGATATCTTCATACAAGTCCAACTATAAGGCCTTCTAGGTTATGGCCTAATACAAATACATTCACATTCAAAGATCCAACAACAAATTCACACTTTCCAGTTCTACTCTACAATCCTCTTCTAGAAACCTACCTAACTCTTAAGCCTAAACACTCTATATATACTTGCCAAAATGGCTTACAAATCATTCTAGAACATTAAATAAGAGGAAGGCTGACCCAACAATGGTTTGGACACATCCCAAGAAAAGAAAATCACATCCAAATACTCACACTTGACATAGGTAGGAAAACTCAGCACATGAATGGTCACTTGGTATACACTGGGCAACTCATCACATGAAGAGTCACTTGGCATATACTAGGTAAATTGGCACATCAAGGAACACTTGGTCAACACTATATTACTAGAGTAACTTGGCACCAACTAAGTGCTACAGTAACTCGACATGAACTAAGTGCTATAGTAACTCGGCACTAACTGAGTGCTGCACTAACTTGGCACCAACTGAGTACTACGAAAACTTGGCACCAACTAAATGCTATAGTAATTCAGCACCAATTGAGTGCTGCAATAAATCAGCACTAACTAAGTGGTACAATAACTTGGCACTAACTAAGTGTTATAGTAATTCAACACTGACTTGCAAAATGAATAAAAATGAGTAGGATAACAAGGCAAACCAAGATGCTCCTACATTAGACAACTAGGGTTGAAAGAAATGATTCTCTTGAATCATTGAGATGTCACAATCTAAGTTAAATCCAACTCAAATTGAGAAATCTAGAAAGCATCTTCAATAGGCATGTTCTTCCACTTTACCAAATATTCATAGTAATCTTTTCCTCTTGCCAATTCTCTAATCCAATAACTAATCAATTTCTTCAGTCTACTTCTTAGGATAATCTTCTGATAGAACAAATTCATCATTTGATTCATGATACTTATACAAATCAGTAATATTGAATATAGGAGATATATCCATGTCATCAAGTAACTCAACTTCATAAGCATTACCACTATCAAATTTCTTCAAGATCTTACAAGGTCCAAATTTTTTCATCTTCAACTTACTATACATTCCAACTAAGAATCTTCCTTTCTTTAGATGAACTATCACCTCATCACCAACTTGAAAATCATGGTGTCTTCTAGACTGATCAACATTCTCCTTATACTTATGATTACTTTGTTCGAACCTCAACTTTATTTTCTTATGCAAAGACTCCATAAAATTAGAAAATTCTTCTCCTGCAACACTTCTCTTTTCTTCACCAAAAACATCTCTCAAATCTTATATACCTCTAGGATGCATTCCAGTAACAATCTCAAAAGGTGTCTTCCTTGTACTCCTATTCACAGAATTGTTATATGAAAATTCATCTTTTGCCAATATCATCTCCCAATTACTTGGCTTATTCCCAACAAAACATCTTAGCAAATTACCCAAGCTTCTATTCACAACCTCTATCTGTCCATCTATTTATGGATGAAATGTAGAACTAAACTTCAACTTAGTACCCATCTTCTTCCACAAAGTCTTCCAAAAATAACCAACAAACTTACTATCTCTGTCACAAATAATACTTCTTGGTAACCCATGCAACCTCACAATCTCTTTAAAGAAAAGTTTAGCAACATGATCTGCATCTGATGTACTCTTAGATGGTATGAAATGAGCCATCTTAGAAAATCTATCCACTACAAAAAATATGGAATCATACCCCTTCACTATCTTAGGTATTCCAATAACTAAATCAATACTGATGTCACTCCAAGGTTTCTCAAGAATAGTAATAGTTGTATACGAACCAGTATTTTGACTTACTCCATTTGAAATTTGATAAAATCCACAACTATTTACAAATTTCTAAACATCCTTATACATTTGTGGCCAATAATACTTCTATTTTAGCAAACTCAATGTCTTATCAATTCTAAAATGTCTCACCAATCCACCACTATGCTTTTCCTTAATTAGATTCAACCTCATAGAACTTCTAGGAATACACAACTAAATGCCTTTGAACAACATACCTTCTTGAATGAAATACTAATGATACTTACTTATGTGATCTATTAGTTTTGGTGCTCTGCACTCTCTCCACATGTTAGAAAAATTAGGATCAGCATCATACAACTCTTTCATTTCATCAAAACCAAGAACTTCAACCTTCATTTTAGTCAAAAAAGAATATCTTCTACTCAATGCATTAGCAAATCTATTAGTAACTCCACTCTTATGCTTAATAACAAATGTAAAACTCTACAAATACTCAACCCACTTTATATGTCTCTGATTCAATTTATGTTGATTTCCCAAGTATTGTAAAGCTTTATGATCAGTATACAACACAAACTCCTTAGGAATCAAATAATGTCTCAACTTCTTCAAAGCTTGAACAATAGCATAAAATTCTTGATCATACATAGAATACTTCCTTTTAACATCATTCAAATTTTTACTAAAGAAAGCAATAGGCCTACCTTCTTGGTTTAATATAGCTTCTATCTAATTACAACTTGCATCACATTCAACTTGAAATACTTTGTTCAAATTAGGCAAAGCAAATATAGGTAATTTAGCAACCTTTTATTTCAAAGTCTCAAAACTCTTATCAGCTGCATGTGTCCACTTGAATTTCTTTTTATCTTCCCTCATTGTGTCAGTCATAACATTACAAACATAACTAAAATTTCTTATAAACTTCGAATAAAAACTAGTCAAACCATGAAATGATCTTACCTCACCCACATTCTCAGGTGTAGGCCATTTCAAAATAGCTTAAACCTTCTCTAGATCCATCTTCAATCCATCAACTGAGATCACAAATCCCAAATACACAATCTCCTCTTGCATAAAAGAACAGTTTTTTAGATTATCAGTAACTTTTCATCTTTCAACATTTGCAATACTTGTCTAATATGCTCAAGATGTTCTTCCTTAGTCTTATTGAATGTCAGGATATTATCCAAATAAACAATCACAAACTTAACAAAAAAACTTTTTAGAACTTCGGTGCATTAGTCAAACCAAAAGGCATCACCAACCATTCATACAAACCATCTTTTGTCTTGAAAGTCATCTTCCATTCATCACCTTCTATAATTTTGATCTAATGATAGGCACTCTTCAAATCAAACTTGTTAAAATACTTTTCTCCACTCAAATAATCCATTATGTCATCCATTCTCAGCATAGGAAACCTATATTTCATTGTTATATTGTTAATAGCTCTAGAATTAGTACACATTCTTCATTCTCCATTCTTTTTAGATGCTAATACAATAGGTACAACACATGGACTCAAGATTTCTCTTATCAAACCTTTCTACAACAACTCATGCACTTGTCTATTAAGTTCTTCATTCTTTGTAGGTGTCAATCTATATTGTACCTTGTTTGGAAAACTAGCTCTAGCAATCAGATCCATACAATGACTTATACTTCTTATTGGTGGTAAACTATTAGGAATATCCTCAGTGAAAATATCCTTATACTCATTCAACAATTCTATAATTTCTATTGGTACTCAACCATCACTATCTATTGTCACTCAGTCATTACTACCAACACTTAGTCCTCTAGGAACTATGGGAAAATAGACTCGATTCTTCTTCACTTCCTTTTCAAATTATTTTCCATTAACCATGTAAAATTTTATTGCAATACAACTGCCCTCATCTGGACTTTCAATCAAAGGAAAAAATATTTGTTTCTTTCCATTCATCCAAAGAGTATATTGATTCAATCTTCCATCATATACAACATATCTATCATATTTCCAAGGTCTACCCAACAAAATATGACAACAATCCATGGGCATAATATTACACAAAACTTCATCAAAGCAATGTCCAATCTTGAAATTCACAAGGCATTACTCACTTACTAATATCTTATGCTCATCTTTGATCCATGAAACATGATAGGGTCTAGGATTCTTCAACCTCTACAATTGCAACTTTGTAACTAGCTCTTCTAATGAAAAATTTGTAGAACTTCCATTGTCAATGATCACTTTGCAGCATTTTTCAGCCATTTTACATCTTGTCTTGAAAATACTTCTCCTTAAAATATGCTCCTCATCACTTCCCTTATTACATATGGTTCTTCTCACCATCATATTTTTTCTAGACCTGCCTCAAGTCCACTTGGTGAACCCTCATCATTTCCTTGAATCATAGCATTTCTATTACCTTGCCCACTTTCAGAGAATCTACATTCAAAAGATCTATGTCCCTCTTTACCATATCTAAAAAAATTACCATGAAATCCACCTCTAGAATAAGAATTACCTCTTCCTTGATAAGAATTAGTACCTCCTTGATGAGAATTACCACTTTTCCATTTGGTCTTTCCTTTGTCATCATTCTTCTATTCAGATTTTCCTTTATCCTGCTCAAAACTTTTAGATCTGTCACCTTTACCATAAGATCTACCTCTGCCTCTTTGGAATATACCACCTCTACCTCTTTGTCTTTGTTCATGCTTCTTTTTCAAGATCTCCTCAGCTTTCAAGGCATATTGATATGCTTCTTTTACACTTTCCAACTTCACAAAACTTATTTCATCTTGAATTCTAGATCTCAATCCATTTATGTGCTTTGCAATTTTTTCAACATCGTCATCCACATGTCTAGATCTGATGTCCAATCTATAGAATTCATTGGTATACTCTTTCACAGTCATGTCCTTTTGTTTAAAATTTTGCTACTTGGTAATTAGCAGGAAGGAATTTTTTCTTTACCTTTTTCACCATCTTTGGCTAGGTTTTGATCTTCTCCTTTCCTCTCCTTTGTCTATCAGTTTGTAAATATTCCCACCATAGTGATGCATGACCTTTCAACCTAGTGACCATAATCTTCACCTTTCTATTATCAAGAGTATTTTCATACTCAAAGAACTTCTCCATATCTAAGATCCAATAAAACACATCATTGGTATCCAATTTTCCATCATAAGGAACAACTTCTATAATAGGCTTTGAATTTTTTCTAGACAACACTTGCAACAATATTTCCTCATCTTGATATTCTTTAGGTTCTGGATTATGGTTTGGTGTTGCTTCTTCTTCATCACTTACATCATCAAGATGTGCTCCTCTCCTCTAGACTATCTCCATAGAATCTAATTTGGCTACAATTTATCTCAATTGATCTAATATGGAATTATCAGCATTTCCTCTACAACAAACCATCTTTACAAATTAGGTTCCTATAAGATCATAACCCTTCACAAGTTATAGGTCAAATCTGCACATCTACCACCCTACAACCAAACTTAGATCTGGGCTCTACACAATCCAATCTCCACAAGGATGAACCTCTAGCTTTGATACCACCTAACATAGGTAAGGGATGAATAATTAGGGCTAAAGGCTCACCCAGCTATCTAAACCACCATTCAAGAGTTAACACAATGAAAGAAAACACAAAGAATAACAAACAAAGGAGGAGGAAGAGTGAAATACTTTATTGATTCATCAAAATATCTTTATACATACCCAACTATAAGGCCTTATGGGCTATGGAAAAATACAAATATATTCACTTTTAAAGATCCAATAGAAAATTCGCACCTTCTAGTTCTACTTTGTAATCCTCTTCTAGAAACTTACCTAATTCTTAAGCCTAAACACTTTATACATACTTGCCAAAATGGCTTTCACATCATTCTAGAACATTACATAAAAGGAAGGCCAACCCAGCAATAGTCTGGACACATCCCAAGAAAAGAAAATCATGTCTAAATACTAACACTCAACATAAGTAGGAAAACTTGGCACATGAAGGGTCACTCAACATACAATAGGTAACTTGGCACCAATTGAGTGCTACAATAACTCAGCACCAACTGAGTGCTATAGTAACTCATCACTAGCTAAGTGCTACAATAAATCAGCACCAACTAAGTGCTATAGTAACTCGGCACCAACTTGCAAAATGAACAAAAATGAGTAGGATAACAAGGCATCCTGGGATGCTCCTACATCAAGTGGAAAGGTTACATCCTTAGGGTTTTTGAAGATCAAATATTTCAAACCACTTGTATAGGTCCTAAAATGATCCTAGAGACCAAATTTAATGTAATTCAAGTGCCCAAGTGGTATGTGTTTGGGTTAGGAACCTTTTCCACCCTTCTAGAACTTCCTAGCAATATTTATGACCCTTAGAATATCTCATTTTCCCTTTTGAGGGAAAATGGATCATCTCCATGAGGTTACTTAAGTTTCCACTCCTCTAAAAAGTTTTTCTTATGATAGGGGCATGTGGGAAGACCATAGGAGGCTTAAATCAAGTTTGGAGTTATTGTTATTTTGGGTAGATAATCTTGGAGGCTATTTAGAGTCCCTAGGAAGAGTTAAAAGTTATTAACCCATTCTCTACATTTAGAGAAGTAAAGTTTGGAGTTGCAAGAAGGAGAGGATTTAGCTCATCTCAAATTTCATTTTCATAACCTTTGTAAACATAGGTTCTCCATTGCCATGGTTATGTTCATTATTTTATTGCTTGTATGTATTAAATTCTTGCACATTGTACTATGTGCATTTTTGTATCATGTGAGGGATAGGTATTGTGGATTTCATTATCTTTCTTTTCATGTTTCTTTTCCCTATTTTATTGGGGAAACTATGAAGGGAGTGTTGGCATTACTTACCATTGGATAGGGTAGAAGTGGCCATGTATGGGAGAATGGCTTTAGTTGGACACCACATTAGTGCAAAGTCTCTTGTCATGTTGAGAAGAGGGAGAAAGTATATTGTTATGGGCCCTTTCTTTTCAATACAAACTAATTTATTTTTTTGACAAATAAGGAGAGAAAGAAATAGAATTTTATGTGATTTGGTATCCTTAGAAGAGGCATATGACTTGTGTTCATGATTGACATCTCCTACATGGAAAAATGCACCTTCTTCCTAGTCATAGGTTCTTTATGAAACCTATTGTACATACCTTGGATGGGAATTATATGTTGAGTTGTTTCATTGTGATTATTTTTTAATGTCACCCAGTTGGTTATTGGTCCTTCTAGCTCAAGGCGTGGCCTCACATCAAGCCCTATGTTAGGAGGTGATCTCCCCAAGGTTGTTATTTTTGTTTGGAAGATTTTCTAGATAGGATCTCATGATGGAGAAAACTTAGTTATCTTGGGGTATTAATGGTGTTCTTTGTGTCAAGTTATTGGAGATTTCTCCATTGTAATACCATATTATAATTTCGTGTTGAAAATGAATATGAAAGGAATGGATTAAATGTTATAATTTTAATATTGATAAATCAAATGTTTAGCTATTGTATAGAATTAGCAAGTTGTGTGATCAAGTGTTCTTAAATTGTAAATCATATCTTACATTCAATTAGATTGCTTTGCAAAAACTTTCTACCTTTCTCCATGAAATCTTTTTTTTAATGCATTGTATTTGTAATCTTTTATTATAGAATATGAATAAATGAGATATTTAATTGATAGATGAAATAGTTCACCTATCAAATAATGTGAAAAAAATAGTGTTCAATTTAGATACATTTATGTTAATTGAACTTTGAAACCTTAGTTTGTATAAATTTTGTTAATTCAATGATCGTTACCTTATATCACATTGATTATAAACTACCTAGAATTACACCTAATTTGAATAAAAAATTTAACAAGACATTTTTACCTACAATCCACTCTATAAAATGACCAAAGAATAATACATAACATCACTATAAAGAATTTCTAATGGGAAACTAGTACATGAAGGAGAAAATAGAAATTATAAATCTCATCTATTTAACAGAGCCAAAATGTGTTAGAAATTACAATTGGAAAGTAAACTCTAAGAGTGTGTGGGGGGGGGGGGGGGGGTGTGGGGAGTGAATCTCAATACTTCAAAACTTTAACCATAAAACCTTCACCACACATCCATCTCATAACTTACCATGTAAACTAAATAAGCTAACTACAATTTCTCATACATAGCATGTAAAAAATAAAATATAACACAATAAATTTGTTAGCCAAAAACCCTCCATTGAGAAGATAAAACTGGGGTGGGAATGACACCCACAAATATTCATCACTATAGCTAAAAAGTGTAGGCAATTAAGGTTAAAAGAAGTTTGACCATAAACTATGATCTACCCTGTGAAAGGTCTACCCTATTAAAGGCTTACAAAGAATATTAGGTATCACCCTACTAAAGTATTTAAACACCCTACTAAAAGGGTGCCTTGTTAGAGGACTTAAACTTCCAATAAAACAAGTACTTTGTTAAGAGATTTATATAAGCCTATTAAGACTACTCTATTAGGAGATTTGCTCTACATCCCTTGTTAGATTAATTCAGCATCACGATCCTTTAGTTAGCAACTTACTGCTAGAAGTTAGATCTTCTCTTTCTTGATGTCTACTTGATCCTTCTAATTAGATATGTCTCCTATGTCCTTTCTCTACTCTTCTCTATTCTCTATAACAATTTATGCAAGTCATAACATTATCACAACCTCCGTAGCCACCATGAATGTTTTCTCTACACTTATAATTCATCACTCTTGTGTCTCCTTTTCTTCCTTCATGCATAAAAACTATTTAGGGTTTGTCTACTTAAGTAAACACAAGTGGACTATGGTTAGGTAGGAATCAATGATTGAGGTTGATCCATTTTTCTGCTTAGAACATCCCTTAATTTCAACTATTTCCAAAACTATTCACTCAAAACTTCTACTCTTTGATGCTCAACATCCACTATATCTTTAATGTTGTTACTCAACTTTGAAATGACTTGGCATACTTTGTTTACTTGGCTTGTGAGTGACTTGGCACTAACTATCTGCTTGACAAATTGGTTCTTGATATTGACTAAGTATATTACTTAGCATGTATTGTCTGGCAACTTATGCTTGACATGCTTTGATCACTTAGCTCACACTAATTTCTTTGATTTTTTGAATCACTTAGCTTGCACTATAATACTGATAGAATAATGACTAAGTGTTTTGTCACTACCTTGTCAAAACCAATGTGAAATTGACAAAATGTTTTTTGGAAAATGTATGGGGGAGATTTTAATTCTCTTTTAGTAATAGAGAATATTCTTTGTAAGGTTCCCCTTAAAATCCTTTTTGACACCTTATTAAATAATAAATATACATTTATCAAATAATTTTTAAAAAAAAATTCTCTAACCTATGCTTACCTTATCCCCACCCCACCTATAAATTTTAAATCTTTACCCCCCCCCCCCCCACTTATCTATGCATTGGAGATAACAAGATTGCATACACATCTTATTTCATGTTCCTTGTCCTTTCTAAGTCCTCATGCAAAAGTGGTCATTCGTATTTTGGAAGGAGGTGTGGTTTCAAATTTTAAACTTAAAAAAAAAGAGGACTACACCTTATATGTTATTTCTAATTCCCTCTTTTGTTGACTTCACCCTTGCTTGGGAATCCCCACATTCCTTGCTAAGCTCATACCCCACCTACCCTGCACCTCACCTCTTCTCTCCCAAGTTTGGATAAACCTTTTTGAAAAGGATGCAAAAGAGTTTTTTGATATTAATGACAAATATTTGGTTCATTAAAATGTACTAATTCATCCCCTTAATCATGTGCTTACCTAGGGGATGATGATTACCTTGGGTTGTGAGTTGTAGGTCTATGATAAAGTGAAAAGTCATTGGTGACCACCCATGTCATGAGGAAAAGGTAAGCCAAGTGCCCAAGTGGCCATGGAATAGGGATGGTTAAGGGTTAGTGAGGATGTTAGGATAAGTTAGTTTATAGTTAGTGTTAGATTATAACTTTTATTCTATAAGTTTTGTTTTTGAGATGAGTGTTAGTAAATAGGTGCTAATAGAAAATGTTTGTTTCATTTTAAATATTTAGTTATATTAAACTTAAAGTCTTAGGTGTTGGTAGGTTAGTTAGGAATATGTTAGGGAAATTACTTTGGGTTAGTAAAGTGTGGATTTGTTAGTAATCTTTAAATTAGTAATTATTTTATAGTAAGTTGGTTAGTTTTAAAAATTAATTTATATGTAACTAATTAGTAATTTTGTGTTAGTATTTGCAAATAAGGATTAGTATAAAGTTGACTTTTTGAATTAGGTGTTTTAAAAATTTGTAGTGACTATGTTAGTTGCTTAGGTTTGTAATGGTATATTATTAATGTATTAAAGGGTTGCATTTTATAATTGATAGTGGTGTATACTTTTATTCTAATGTAAATAGATGTTGAATTCAATTTAATAATGAATATGTTAATGTAATGGTTTAGTTCTAAATATTTAGGTTATAAATCAGGATGAAGTGTTAACATATTACTAGGGCAATGTATATATGCAAGTTAGGACACCTATAGTTTTAACTTGTAAAATGAATATATAGAATCATGTCAAAACTCAATGTGCTTTAGATAATTAGTCAAACATATCAATTTGACTATAACTCAAGAACTATGGAACCATAATGCTTTTCTCAAATATGTGATGTGACACTTTAATTGAGATGTCAACTCTACATCATTTTGAATCACAAATAAAACTCACTTCTATCCCATTTAAACTCTTGTTAACTTATTAAAATTAGTATGTCTTAAACATGATGATATTTAACTATAAAAAGATTTTAAAAAATTGTGTGTTTTATCCCTAATATTTTGGGCATGACAATTGTAGTCCAACAAAGAATTTGATTCACAAAACATAGACATCTCAAATTTTGTCTTCATTTCATTAGGAAATGATTTACAAAGTGCTTCTTTTTCTCCAAATATAATGTCATCAACAAAATTTTTAGATAACATTACTTCATTTTTCTTACCAGTCTTCAAATATAGGTTATTGTTGTCATTTATCCTTTCAAAACCAATCTTCACCAAATAACAATGTTTTCTTTCATACCATTCTATTGGGGAGTTTTTTGAATTCATAAAGAGCTTTTTTTAGTTTACATGCCATATTGTTCTTGTCTGGATCAACAAATCCTTTAGGATGTTCAATGTACACTTCTTCCTCAAGTATACCATTCATAAATGGACATTTGACATCCATCTGATATACCTTGAAATTCCTGTAGGCTGACTATGCAAGCAGAGTTCTGACTCCTTCAAGTCTTGCCACAGAGAAAAATTTTCTCCATTGTCAACTCCTTCTTGAGCATAGCCCATGCATATGAATCTTGCCTTGTTCCTTGTAACATCATGATTTTCATTAAATTTGTTTATGAAAAACCCATTTTTTTCCAATAACATTTTTGTCTTTAGGTCTTGGTACTAGGGTCCAAGTATTGTTCTTCTCAGTTTGTTCAATTTCTTCATTCATTGCCTAGATCCAATCTTTATTGTCTAGATAATCTTTTACCAATTTGGGCTCAAATTCACAAAGTAAGAATGTATTGGGTTTGAGTGTTTCTTCTTGTCATAATGCTTGATTCAACATCACCAATGATTTGTTCAGGTTTGTGATGTATTCTCACAAATTTGGCTAGAATAGGTGGTTTCCTTCTTTGTTCTTTAATAGGTTCATCTTGAAAGATAATTTTAGGCTCATTAGCTCTTTCTTGTTTAGATTTTGGTCCAAATTTTGCATGCTCAATGTTCTCTCTATGATGGTCAACATTTCCTATCTATGATTTGACATCTTCAATCTATTTCTCAACAACCACTATCTATTTCTTGACAACTTATTGTCACACTATATCATTTCTTATTTGCTCAAAAACTATACCTTAGTTTGTTTGTTCATTTGGAGTACTAGGAGCACCATCATCAACATAGATGAATGTACTATAACCTTCATGTTCTTTATTTTATGCAAGGTCACTTATTTTTGTAAACTTATCATCTTTCACATTTTCACTTTCGACAAATTTGTTAGTATTAAAATTTAATCACTCGTAAGCTTTACTCTTGGTAGAATATCCTAGGACTATATATTCATAACTCTTTGCATCAAGTTTTCCATTCCTATTATCTTTGAATATATAGCATTTTCTTTGAAATATTTTTAACTATTTTATGTTAGGAGCATATCCATACCATAGTTTAAAAGGTGTAGAATTTGTACCTTTTTTGACTTATACATTGTTTAGGGTATAGACAATAGTACGTAAAACTTCTCTCCAATACTTCTTTGATGCATTCTTCTTCATCATCAATTTTCTTGCACAATCCATTATTGATCTATTTCTTCTTTTAGCTATCCCATTCTGAGAAGGGGTCCTTGGTTCTAACATCTATCTTTTGATTCCTCTATTATTGCAAAATATATTGAACTCTTTGGAGATAAATTCACCACCTCTGTCAGATCTCCAACACTTTAGACTCTTCCCTATTTCTTTTTCAACTTTGGCTAAATACCACTTGAATAACTGAAAAGCATTAGATTTAGCTTTAAGGAACATTATAGTCATCATTCTATAATAATCATCCACAAATAGAATGAAATACTTATCTCCATAATAGATTTGATCATCAATACACCCACATAGGTCAGTATGAAACAATTTCAAAATATCACTAGAAGTGTTTTTTTTTCTCTTGAAACTAGACTTGGTCAATTCCCCAATTGACATTATTTACACATAGCATTATCAACCTTCTTCATCTTAGGAAAAGCTCTTACTTTCTTTATTTTACTAATGTTTATCAAATTGTCAAAATTTACATGACATAACCTCTTCTGTCATAACCAAACATCTTCTTGTTGTGGAAATAGACATGTCTCATAGATAAATCTAGATAGAACAAGTTGCCTCTTGTCTAATCACCACTTCCAATTAGCTTACCATCAATATCATATATCGGTCCTTCCTGTGACATAATTTGACTCTGTATCCTAATGTTTTCAGCTATAAAACACTGATTAGATTATAGTCAAGTCCTTCAACCCATTAAACATTGTCACACGTGATCTTGTTAGTCATTTGAATAGTACCTTTACCTTTTATGACACATGACATATCATTACCAAATTTAACACATCCACCTTTGTATGGAACAATGTCCTCAAATTTATCTTTATCACTAGTGATCTAATTAGAGAAACCATTGTCAATTATCCATCTGTCACTCTTGCTCACATATGAGATTAATGTAGCTTTCTCATCTTCATCATAATCTTCTTTCATAGAAACATTGAAAAATTCATCATCATTACTTTTAGATTCAGTGTTAGTTTCTTCTTCAACAGTATAACAATATTTTTTACCTTTTCCATCCTTGTTTTTCTTGTAGTTTTGGTCATCTCTTCTTCCTTTGTACTTAATCTCATTTCTCTTATCCTTGTCTTCTCTATCAAGACACCTAGTATCAATATGACCAACCTTGTTGCATGAAAAACAAATAATAGGTAATTTACCTTTGTATTTACCTCTTCCTCTTTGTATGACCAATATGAATATCACTATCACTATCACTCTTCACATGTTTTCTTTTCTTTTTGCTAAGAACTAGTTGTGACTTAAAAGAAGATTCAATAGTAGTAAGTCTACCAATTACACCTTCCAAGATCAAAGTGTTACCTGGAGTACATATCAGTTCTTGAATTATAGAAACTCTAATGGCATATATAGGGAGTAGAGTCCTCAATACCTTGCTTATCACTATTTTATCTTTGATTTCTCCATTTTCACCTCGAATAGCATTAACAATTTTTTTGACTATTGTGCAATGTTGTCTTATATTATCAGCTTCTATCATTCTCATGTCATCAAATTTATCTCTCAAGCTCTCTAATTTGGCTCTCAAGACATTTTCATCACCTCCATATATAGTCTTCAGTTTGTCTCACATTTTCTTTGCATTGTCACATTCTTTTATATCATCAAACTTGACATAGCTTAGGGCTGAGAAAATTTCTAAAATTTCTTGATTGTGTTATTTCTTTTGCTTCAGTTTCTTAGATATTAGAGAATTAGTTGCTACTTTCACATACTCATTTTACACATAACTTATAGAAGCATCACCTATACTAGATATACGCAACCTCATCAATATTGGTCATGTAGGAATGTTCTCCTTGCTAGCTTTGCTACCTCTCATTTGTGAGTCATGATCTTTACCTTCAAGTACCTTCAAAATTTTCTTTGTAAGAACTTAGCTCTAATACCAATTGTTAGAAATGTTTAGAATAAATGAGTGGGGAGGTGGGGTGAATCAATTACTCAAGTGTTAAAAATAGATTGATACAAGTATGAGAATGTGTTTCAATCATTTTTTTGTCATTGATGTTAAACTTGCTACTTGCTTGTAAGACAACTACCTAGATGATTTGAGTAGTATCATCTATTTTATTGATGAGGAGGATTTGATCAAATGAGATAACCAAAATACCTAGAGGAAAGGTTGAGTTATGGTATGAAAAAGGAGTATAAAGTGTTAGAAACAATAGTCCACCAAGATAACTAAGGAGGGGGGGTGAATCAATTATCTAATAATTAAAACATTTATCAACCTTAAATAATCTTAACCATTCAACCAAACTAAAAATCAACCATCACAATATGCACATACACAATTACACTAGATATGTTAACTAGGGAAAACCTTGGGGGAATGATGCCCACAAGGTGATACTAATATGAATATTCTTTGTTAGAGGATGGACTCTGTTAGTCTATTACAACATTTAGTACATGTGAGTCCCTATTAAGGGACTTTGAATCCCTATTAGGAGTTGTTCCAATCTTGTTAGGAGTTGTGAAAGACAAAAGGACCCATTGTCCAAACAACTTCTAGGGCAAGACTACTAAACTCACTATCCAAATGATCTCTCAGCTATTCCTTGCAGAATAATTGTTTGTACTATACTTTAACATCTTTCCTCTATCCTATCAATCATACTAATCACTGTCAGACCTTGTAAGACTAGGTCACAAACCTCAGATTGAAATATCAAAATTTGGATCACACAATAAGATCTCGGCAATGAAGTTTCCTTCATCTTCGCTCTACTCTACTTATCTTTGCATTCTGCTCTTCATGCTTCTTGAAATAGTTACTCCATTCCATTCTTGATAAAGTAAAATGTCCTTCCTTTATACCAAATCAAAAAAACAATTCCCTAAGTTTCCTATTACACCTTCTCAATTAATTATTATACGACCACATTAAGAACATGTTACACTTAGCAATAACATTAATCTTTCTCCTTGTAGCTTGAATAACTTTCTATACATGTAAAATTATGAAGAGAAATATTAACTACATCATCTCCAAAATGTCTTCTTCACATCTTTAACTTTGGCTTCTTAGAATAACAAATCTACTAAGAGATATAACAAGTTTACCAGAACATGTTTCTATAACTCTATCTTAGAATAGTCTTCACCGAAACTTTCATTACTTCTTCCACAATTAATATCTTATGCTTCTGAGTTTAGCTACATATACTAGAAACTTATTAGTATCTCCCTTTAACCTTTCTTAGTGAAAGTACTCAATTATCTATCAATACTAACTTGTTCTTTACCATTGTTCTTCTATCAAATACCATAGAAAATTGCTATGTTGACATCAATGACAAACATAGTCATGAATGTAACATATCATCATGATAATGATATAATCATGTTTCTACAATACTTTCCCATAGTAGTATCATTAGCATTCATGCTTCCGCCAATCTTCCCCATTGGCATTGATGGCAATGTAGATGAAAAAATCTAGTTCCAAAAATACCAACTACAAAAGACTGTTAACCTTAATTTTCAAATCTTTTTCATCAATCATTCTTCCCCATTGATATACCTCAATGTGCTATATATCAAACTATTTTTCCATATTCAAACTATTTTTCATGCTATAACTTCTCCCCCATTGACATCAATGTCAAAGGTTTTAGAATCCATCAATCTCTATAACAACTATCTCTAACTTGCACAAGTTTCCAAAGACACTATTTAAAATAAAAATAAAATAAAAAATCAAACAAGAGTCCTAGATGACTTTTTCTATCATATATACTCCCCCATATAGGAAGCATCAACATCCAATATAGACAAATGATAGTGCTCTATTACACTAGACTGGTGCACTCTTGCATCATCTACTCTTATGTAGGAAGGGGCATAACCCCTAACATACCTTGCAAGTACTCAAAAGTTTCTTTGGGAAAAGGATTTGTGAAAATATTTGCAATCTACTCTTTGGTGCATACATACTCCAATCTAATTTCCTTTTTAGCAACTTTCTCTCTCGACATGTGATACTTGAAATTTTAGAATGTGACACTATATTCTTTGACATATTCACTGTACTTGTGTTATAACAATGTATGACAATAGATTCACTAAATTCTATCCTTATATCAATCAACATCTTCTTCATCCAAACAACTTGATTACAATTGTTTGCTAGTACAATATATTTTTCTTCTGCTATATTTTGTGAGGTATAGTCCTACTTCTTTCTTAGCCAAGAAACCAATCTTCCTCCAATAAAGAAGGCTCCACCACTAGTGCTCTTTTTTCCATTCATATTGCCTGCCCAATTAGCATTAGTATAAGCATATAAAGTGAAATCATTAGATCTATCATACCACAATCCAAACTCAAATGTTCCTTTCAGGTGTCTAAATATCCTTTTGACTACTACATAATTTGCTTCTCTAGGATTAGCTTGAAATCTTGCAACAATTCCAACTGCATTTACTATATCCAGCCTTGTGTGAGTTAGTTATTGCAATCCTTCGAACATATATTTGTACTTCTTCTGCTCAACAATAGGTGTCTCATCCTTTATAGATAATTTTATCTAGTTCCCATAGGTGTTCCAATGGATTTACATGATTCCAAACCAAACCTTTTTAGTAGATCTTTCAAATACTTAGTCTAAGAAATAAAGATTCCTTCTTTGTCCTATATAATCTATAATCCTAAGGAATATTTCATTTCTCCTATCATGCTTATTTCAAATTCTTTGTTCATTTCTTCTATAAACTTGTCACTTTTATCATCATTTCCTCCAAATATGATATCATCAAAAAAATATACATCATCAGTGTTAGTATTACCATCAAGATTTATAGATCTAATATCTTTAACAGGGCACATTGCATTGTTTTCAACTCTAACAATGCCTCCATCATGACTTTTGAAGTCAACAAGCTTGTTCATATCACCAATCATATGATGTGAACAACCACTATCAATTATTCAATTAGATTTATTTTCAACTCATGATACAAAGCTATTTTCTTTGGACTTTCTTCTTTAATAGCTATAAATCCTATTTCATCATCACTAGCATTTATTGATTGTTCATTAGAATCATCTTCTTCATTTGCATACAAACACTCCCTATCTCTTCTAGGTTTGAAATTTCCTCTATACTTTTTCTCTCTTTTAGGACACTTAGATGCATAATGACCAAATTCATTACAAGTCCAATATTAAAAAAAATTCTTACCATCCTTTTCTCTTCTTACTAGAAGGGCTACTCCTTGTTCTATCTTTTTGTCCTCATTAGATCTAATACTACTAGCAAAGTCTCCTCTAGCACTTGTGCTCCTTGATAAACTAGGTCGAATATTTAGGGCTCTAAAAGTTGCTTTTGTTTTGGTCAATTCTTTAGACTATCTAAGCTCATTCTCAACTGCTTCAAGTCTCCCAAGTAATGTTTCCTTTGTGAAATCTTTGGTACAATAGATCAACAACTGTATCATTTGAACTACTTTCTTAAATGGTGGTGTTAAGCTCTTCAATATCTTATAGATTACCTCATCATCATCTTTGGTTCTTTCTTGAGATCTAATACCTACAATAATTTTTGATATCCTTCCTACATATGTTCTTATAGATTCATCTTTCATCATTTTAGCATCTTGAAATGCATAAATCTAGCTGTCTAGCCGCAATTTATTAATATGTTCATCACTTTCAAAACTATTTTCCAAAACTTTTCAAATCATATGAGAAGTAATAAGTGACTTTACTTGGTTGAACTCAATTTTAGGAAGTGTGGGAAATAATGCTTCTCTACCTCTCATGTCACATAGGAAAAGCTTTCTCTCTTCCTTGGTACAAGTTTCCAAATCTTTTTTTAGTGATAATTGTCTTTTATAATTTTGTCAAGATCCAATATCTTGGACCCATACACATTGTATGTGTCTTCATCGTTTCCTTCTAGCTATCATAATTAGTTCCATCAAACATCAAACTATCATTTCTAAATATATTTTCCATGGATCTCCCAAAGTTGTTAAACTTTATCTTCAAGGACCTGATGCTCTAATACCAATTGTTAGAAACAACAATCCACCAAGATAACTAGGGGGGGGGGGGCATGAATCATTTATCCAATAATTAAAAAATTTATCAACTATAAATAATCTTAGTCATCCAACCAAAGTAAACAACAACCATAACAAGATGCACATACATAATTACACCAATATGTTAACTAGGGAAACCTTTGATCAAAGGGAAAACCCTAGTGGGAATGATATCCACAAGATTATGTACTAATATAAACATTCCTTTTTAGAGGATGGACCTTGCTAGGAGTCTATTACAACATTTAGTATGTATGAGTTCCTATTAGGAGACTTTGAATCCATGTTAGAAGATTCCAACCCTATTTAGAGTTGTGAAGGATAGAAGGACCCACTATCCAAACAGCTTCAGGGGCAAGACCATTGAACTCACTATCCAACTAATCTCTAAACTATTCCTTATAGAATAATTGTCTATACTATACTTTAACATCTTTCCTCTATCTTTTCAACTAGAACAATCATTCTCAAACCTTGTAGACCAGGTCACGAACCTCAGATCCAAATATCAAACTTAGGATCACACAATAAAACATTGGCAATAAAGTTTCCTTCACCTTCACTATGCTCTACTTATCTTCACATTTATCTCTTCATGCTTCTTGTAATCATTATTCCATTCTATTCTTGATAAAGAAAAATATCCTTTCTTTATATCAAATCCATAAAACATTTCCCTAAGTTGGATATTACACCTTTTCAATTAATTATTATAGGGCACTTACTGATAACATTAATATTTTTTCTTATAATTTGAATAACTTTTCATACATATAACATTATGACTAGAATGTCTTCTTCACATCTTTCACTTTGGCTTCTCAGAATAATAACTCTACTAAGAGATATAACAAGTTTACCAGAGCATATTTCTATAAACTCTATCTCAAAATAGTCTTCACCAAAACTTCCATAACTTCTTCCAAAATTAATATCTTATTCTTATGTGGTTAGCTACATATACTAGATACTTAATAATATCTCCTTTTAACCTCACTTAGTGATAGTACTCAAAAATATATCTATACCATCTTGTTCTTTGCATTTTTTATTCTATCAGATATCACAGAAAATTGCTATGTTGAGATCAATGACAAACACAGTCATGAATGTAACATATCATCATGATAATGATCTAATCATTTTTTACTATAATCCCCCATATAAGTATCATCAATATTCATGCTTCCAACATAAAGATCAGTTAAGATAGTGGTATTACAATGCATTGATTATCTACTTAAGGTTGCAAAGGATGGATACAATGATAAAGTATAAAAGAACAAGTAAGAAGAATTTCCAAGCTTAAAAATTTGCACAATAGGTGCTGAGAAATGTTAGTATAAGCTGAGTATAAAATTAGTTGGAGCTATTCAAAGTGATAGAGTGTAAGCTAAGTAAAGTTTAGTTGATACTGAGCACTAGTAAAGTTTAGTGTTTGTTGAGTGATCTAGTTGATGTCGAGTGAAAGAATAGTATGGAAGCCGAGTGACAACATATTGATGTCGAGTGCTACTATTCATGTTAAATTATGGATTTTATGAATTTGAGATGACTATTTTATTTTTTGGAATTTTGTGAAGTGTGTAGAAGATAACTATGATGAGTTGGTGGTACAAAATTCATGGTAAACCATTTTGAGATGAATTCAAAGAGGATTGAAGGAGAAGTTTCTAGAAGGAAATAAAATAAAAAGATGGGTAGATTCATTCAATCCTACCTAACTTAAAATGGATGATAGAGGTTGAATAGAAAAAGATCTTAATTTTCTATTTATAGAGATAGCTGATCAGAAGCAAAGGTTGTTATGTGTGAGAACCTAAGGAAGACAAGGAGTCTAGGATATTGCTTTATTCAGGGATCAAACTAAAGAGACTGCTATTATAAAGAAAATCAAGAAGGCTTAAGGGTATGAATGCTTCAAGGATGAAAAAGTTGTCAAAGCTATAAAGTGTGAAAGCCAATAAAAATGGAGGACTAAAATAGAGATCTATAATGTACAAAGTGAGTTATAAGTTGTCAGTAGATCAAGTCTTATAACTACTTTCTATTAGTTTGTGGTTACTTTATGGCTGACATGTTGTAACTAATTTTAAACTTAAAGTGAAAAATATACTTGTATAAAAGAGCTTAGGGTTAGGCATTGTTTCATAAGGTGTGATGCAAAAATTGCTTCTTGTGATGGTATTGAGCTATAAAGGATTACAAATTGTAATCAAGTTGTAATCATTGGATCGTAATGATATTGGACTTGTTGTTTGGTGTATGTAGCCTAGCATTTGGGTGTGTATATGTGAAATTGGGGGCCTTTAATCCTCACATAGACTTCAACATGGTCATTACCTATAAGATCATCCTGAAATAAACATTGTATTGTTTATTTTAAAGGTCTAACAGAGAGACCTGTTGCCTTCTAACTAGAAGGATTATGCCTTTGCTCTCAAAATGAGAAGTAAGCAACTAGACCTCTAGAATGAAGGATTTATGTAACTAAATGAAAGTGCAATTAATCTAGATGAGAGATGCAATTATTAATCTAAGAAATTAAGAAACATAATATGCTAAATGGATGCATATTTGAAATCTAATTGATATTATAATGAAAGAAATAAAGCTATGAAAATGTGAGCAAAGTGAGTAAGAATTTTAGCATAAATTTGATGCAAATTCCAAAATTCATCCTCTGTAATGAGGAATGGAGAGCTTCTTTAATCCAAGAGGTGATCGACGGTCAAGATTAACCAAAATGGACCGTCAAGATTGAAGAGGAGAGCTAGTCATAGAGGTAACTTCCTCATGAAAAGGGAGTTAACTGGTTGCCTTTGAGTGATAAAAGGAGTTAATTGAGTCCTTTTTGAGTGATAAAAAGAGTTAATTGAGTGCCTTTTGAGTGATAAAAGGAGCTGACTGGTTCATTTTTTTGAGTAAATATCTAATTTAATAAAATAGAATATGACCTCATAAATGGATAACTTTAACTAATTGAATAATTAAATTCAATAATTAAAAAGAGGAGATAACTTATTAAATTAAATGTATTTAATTCATTTATATATTAGCTATAGAGGTAATTTTAATTAAATTAAAGTAGAAAACTTATAATTAAATTAAATTAAATTGATAGGTTTGTGTACCTAATTTGATTCAATATTTAGGAATTAAATAAATAATATGATTAATGCAAATTATGATTTTCTACATTTGATACCCAGGTCAAGTAGTGATTATTAGAATTAGAATTACCTAGTAAAATAGGACTTAGGAATAGTTGAATAAACCAAAGTTGGTTAATATGGCAATGTGCCAATTTTGGGGTATTACAGGGTGAACCACATTAAATCCTGGTGTCTTGTGTTCTCTTCTTTGTGATCTTTTTTTTTATTTTTATAGTTTATATTTGTATATCATTCTTACTTATGTCTATGATTAAATCCTAACATGTGGTATCAAAGCAATTTTTTTTTTAGTTATCCTCTACAAGAAAGTCTCATGGTTGAGTGGGAGCAATCAAAGATGAGGGTAAATTGAGGGTTGACAAGTTTAGTAGGTAGAACTTTCAATTATGGAAGATGAAAATGGAAGAATATTTTTATTAGAAGGATTTATGGAAGTCCTTAAAAAGAAAAACTAAGAATCAAGGATCTGTGGCAAATGATGACTGGGATATTTTAGATAGAAAGGCACTTAGAAGAATTTGATTATACCTAGCACCATTAGTGACATTTAATATTAAAACCCTAGAGAAAAATTGTATAAAAAGCCCTTTGCTTCAAACAAGGTATTTCTCATGAAGCATTTATTTAATATGAATATGGCAAAAGGCGGATTCATAGCAGATCATTTAAATGAGTTTAATACTATTACTAGTTAGTTATCTTCTGTGAGTATTAATTTTGATGAAGAAATTAGTGCTCTCTTGATTTTGTGTTATTTTCTTAAAAGTTGGAATGGCTTGGTACTAGCTATAAGTAATTTTATTTTTGGATCTAATCTTCTAAAATATGATAATGTGATTAGTGTTATTTTGAGTGAGGAAACTCATAGAAACTTAGGCAAATCTACATCTGGAAGTACTTTCAATGCACGAAGTCAAGGCAGAATGACTAAGAGAGGAAGTAATTTTGAAAATCATGGTAAATCAAGAGAAAATTCAAAAGGGTAGAGGTCTCAATCTAGAGGACCAAACAACTACTAGTACTATGGGAAACCAGGGCATAAGAAAAAATATTTTTGGACTCGAAAGAAAAATGAAGGGAAAAGTGAGATGGAGACAAGGAGGCAAATGTGGTAAGTAAAAATTTTGAAGAGGATGCTTTGCTTCTACTTTAGAAAGTGTTGATGATTTATGAGTTTTAGATTCTGGTGGTTCATTTTATGCTACACCTCATAGAAGTTGTTTCACTGATTATGTCCAAGGGGATTTTGGCCTTGTTTATTTGGGGGATAATGAACCCTATTAGATTGTTGGAAAGGAAAAAGTTAAGATTAAGTTGTGGAATGGGAATCACTAGCCAATACATGAGGTAAGACATGTTCCAACGCTAAGCAAGAATTTAATTTCAAGAGGGAAATTTGGTGTTGAGGGTTGTGTAGTTACTTTTAATGATAAAAATTGGAAGGTTTCAAAAGGTTCCCTTGTAGTAGCAAGGTGTGTGAAAGTAGGCACCTTATATCTTTATACAGGTCATATTGTTCTTTCTAATTTAATTGTTTTAGAGAAAAATGAATTTTTAGGAATAGTTGTTATTATTGAGTAGGGAGAAGAAATAGATATTGTAGATTATGATACAATGTTATGGCACAATAGACTTGGGCACATGAGTGAGAAATGAATGAAATTAATTCATTCAAAGAAATTTTTACCAGGTCTAAAATGTGTTAACATGGATTTCTCTAAAAGTTGTGTTTATGAAAAACAAAAGTGAGTGAGTTTTGTGAAGACTAGGAAGGAAAAGAAAAGTGAGAGATTAGAGCTTGTGCATACAAATGTATGAGAATGGCTCAAGTATCTTCCCTTGGTGGCTCTCATTATTATGTTACATTTGTTGATGATGCAACTAGAAAAGTATGGGTTTATTTTTTTAGACAGAAAATTGTTGTATTTCAAACTTTTAAGAAAAGGAAATGCTTGGTTGAAAATGAGACTGGTAAGAAATTAAAATTTCTTAAATCTAATAATGGTGGTGAGTATTGTAGTCATAAATTTGAATATTATTGCTCCACTAATGGTATTCATAGAGAAAAAACTATTCCAAGGACTCCACATGAAAATGGAGTGGCTAAACGCATGAATAGGACTATAATGGAGCATGCAAGGAGCATGAGGTTGCATGTTGGGTTGCCCTTAAACATGTTGGTAGAGGTTGTTAATACTAATATAAATTTTATTAATAGAGGTCCCTCTACTCCTTTGGTTGCAGTATTCTAGAGGAAGCATGACCTGGTAATAAGTTGAGTTATTCTTTTCTTAAAACCTTCGGCTGTGAAGCATTTTCTCATATAGATTTTGAAAATAGAACCAAGATGGAAGCTAAGTCAAAGAAATGTTTATTTGTTGGATATGATATTGATGAATTTGGTTATAGGCTTTGGGATTTTGAAAATCAAAAAATTGTAAGAAGCAAGGATGTCATATTCAATGAGAAAGTGTTGTACAAAGATCTGTTGCAGCAATATGAGAAGAAAGAAGATGATTATCTAGAGTTGGATGATACTCCATAACATGATGTTCCAAAAATTCCTCATGAAGTGAAACAACAGCAACAATAAAAACTACACACACCAGTGAATGTTAGATGGTCAACAAGACTAAGTAGACCTCTAGAAAGATTTTCTCCCTCTTTGTATTTTATTTTACTAATTGATGTTGGTGAACCTAAATGTTATGATGAAGTTATGCAGGTGGATACTAAGATTCAATGGACTCTTTATTAAAAAATAAGACATGGGATTTATGCAAGTTTCCTATAGGTAAAAGGTCTTTACAAAATAAGTGGGTTTATAGGTTGAAAGAAGAGGATGGAGGTAAGAAAAGGTTTAAAGCCAAGTTAGTTGTAAAATGATTTGCACAGAAAAAAGGCTTTGATTTTGATAAGATATTCTCTCTTGTTGTTAAAATGACTTCTATTCACACTATTTTAAGTATTATGGCTACTATAGATTTGCATTTGGAGCAACTTGATGTTAAAACAACCTTCCTTCATGGTGGTTTGGATGAAGAGATATATTTGGCTCAGCCACAGAGATTTTAGGTCAAAGGTAAGGAGAACTTAGTGTGCAAATTAAAGAAAAGTTTATATGGCTTGAAACAAGCACCTCAAAAATGGTATATGAAATTTGATAGTTTTATGCATGAGCGTAGATATAGTAGGTGTCATTTAGATCATTGTATCTACTTTAAGAGGTTGGATTATGACAACTATATTATTTTATGTTTATATGTTGATGATATGCTTGTACCTAGGTTTAATATGGATCACATTAAGGAGCTGAAATACTAGCTAGCACATGCATTTGCTATGAAAGATTTGGGGCCAGCAAAATAAATCCTTGGTATGAAGATTTATAGAGATAGGAAGAATAGGAGATTGACTTTATCTCAGGCTGATTATATTGAGAAGGAGTTGCAACATTTCTCTATGGAGAATGCTAAAGCTGTTAGCACACCTTTACCTAGTCATTTGAAGTTGACTAAGGAAATGTGTCCAAATACACAAGAAGAGGAAGATAAGATGGCCAAGGTACCCTATGCTTCAGGTATAGGAAGCTTCATGTATGCTATGGTATGTATAAGGTTAGATATTGCACATGCAATGGGAGTTGTTAGTAGGTATATGTGTCATCCAAGAATTGAGCATTGGAATATGGTCAAATAGATTCTTAGATATTTGAGAGGAATATTCAGTAAGTGTTTACACATTGGGGGCTCTACTACTAACTTATAGGGCTATGTTGACTCATATTTGGTAGACGATATTAATACCAGGTGGAGTACTATAGGTTATGTATTTATTGTTGGTAGAGAATTAGTGAGATGGGTTTCTAGGTTATAGAAGGTTAATGCTTTATCCACTATAAAGGCAGAGTATGTTGCTACTATAGAGGTAGCCTACGAGATGATATAACTTCAATTCTTCTTGGAAGAATTGGGACACCCTCAGAGGGATAATTATTTGTTTACAGATAGCCAGAGTTCATCATCTTACAAATAAGTTTTCTGTACATTCAAAGATAAAACACATTCAATTGTGGTACCATTTCATTCAGTTAATTTTGGATGATGGATAGCTAAAGTTGGACAAAATATATATAGATGACAATCCAGAAGATATGTTTATAAAAATAGTGACAAGGGAGAAGCTAAATTTCTCTTCAGCTTTAGTTGGTTTTTTAGACTAAATAGAATAAAAGAATAGCAGAGTCTATGGTGGTTTGATCCAATGGGAGCCCCACATGGTAGCAGTATTGCTATAGGATCAGTCTCCAAGTGGGAGATTGTTGTCTAGTGTGAATTCTAATTAGTCTCCAAGTGGGAGATTGTTACATTGTGGTGACTGAACACGAAAGTATTCTACATACTTTATAAATTCTTTGGGGTTTAGGGCATCACCCCAAAATTAGTTTTTTGGCTACTATTTGCCAATTGACTAATATTCACTAATTGGCTTTATTTATTCACCAATTTATGGCTAACATGTTGTAACTAATTTTAACCCTAAATTAGAAAAAATACTTGTATAAAAGGGCTTAGAGTTAGGGATTATTTCATAAGGTGTAATGCAAAAATTATTTCTTGTGGCAGTATTGAGTTGTAAGGGATTATAGATTGTAATCAAGTTATAATCATTGGATCATAATAATATTGAACTTGTTCTTTGGTGGACAAAGCCTAGGGTTTGGGTGAACCATGTTAAATCTTAGTTCCTTGTGCTCTTTTATGTGATCTATTATTTTCTAATATTATTTATATTTGCATGTAATTATTATTTTTGTTTGTGGTTAAATCCTCACACTTTCTAATCATTGAACTAGTTTAGGGTAAATGATTTGGATTAAAGTTGACCTAACAATCATTTGCAAATCCTTTAACCAAGTGACCTTCAAAGTGAATGATCTAAATTCCTCTAATAAGGTGGACTCCTAATAGGTTGATTGAAATCTTCTATGTTATTTTAACTGTGTATTGTAACCTTTAACAAGGTTTGTCTTTCACAGGGCATCACTTTAGAAGAGTGATAATGAGTAGCATGTTACTGGTGGTTTTTCCCAAATTGGGTTTCTACATAAAATCATTGTGTCAAATGTGTTATTAAATATATTATGTTTCATGCATACATTTCTACAGAGTTGATTTGACATTAACCTACAAGTTTAAGTGATTGTATGATCTAATGGATGCATGCATTGTGAATATGTTTTTTGGATATGGGTTCACTAAGCCATAAAAAAATTTACTTGTACATCTAGAACTTGGATAAGTGATTCACTCCCCTCTTAGTTATTCTAAAGAATTCCAACAATTGGTATCCCATCCATCTTTTAAGAGGACTAGTTTGAAGGTACTAGAAGCAAAAAGATCAAGATGTCAAAAAGGGAGGTGCCCAAGCTTAATAGAGATAATTTCTTGGGTGGAAAATTCCAATGAAGCTACACCTAGGAGGTTTTGGAGATCATGCATAATCTACCATCATCATAGAGCATGTTGATCTTGCAAGAGCCCTAATTGTTGAAGATCTAAAAAATAAGAAAGAACACAACCAAACAATGTTGGAGATAGCCTCTACCCTAAATTATGCCAAGTTTGATGATATAAAGGTTTGTAATAGTGCAAATAAAATGTGAGATTCTCTTCACACCATTTATGGAGGAGACATAAATGTTCTAAGAGCTAAATCTAAAAGTATTAGAGGTAAGCTTGATGATATGAAAATGCAAGAAGGTAAGAATGTTGCTCAATATTGCTCTAGGATAAAAGATTTTGTTAATGCTATAAGAGGAGCTATTGGTAAGATAGATGATGAGGCTATAGTAAGCAAAGTTTTGAGAAAAATATTGCCTATCTATGCTATTATATTTTTTGCAATGAAATAACTAAGACGTATATTGGGTTCTAATCTGACTCTTGAAGGTTTGGTAGGTAGGCTCACTTCTTTTGAGCTATCTAATTTTGATAACTTCAAATGTGACTATGTTGAATCTTCTTTCAAAGCCAAGTTGTCATTGAAGGAACCTAATGAGAAGAAGAAGGTAAAATATGTTTCCAATGATAGTGATATAGAGGAGGAGGATGTAGAAAAAATTGAAGCACTACCAAAAAAAAGATTTCATAGAGGTAAAGAAAAATTCAAAGGTAAGTTGCCTATCATGTGTTTCAATTGCAATGAGGTTGGTCATATTGCTGCTAGATATCTAGAGAATAACTATAAAGGTGGGGACAAGTACAAAAGTAAAAGAGATGAGGATAGAAAATATTACAAAGACAAACACAATAAGTCTTGTTACATTGCATAAGAGGAAACTAAAGATGGATCTGATAATCATGATGATGAAGTGATGTATGTTGCAATGAAGGATGATTATGATAAAGATGAGGCAACTACACTAGTGTCTTGTGTGGACAAGAATGATAGATGGATCATTGACAATGCACATTCACATCATATTATAGAGATAAAAGTAAGTTCATTACCTTCAATTATTATGATGGAAATAGTGTAAGATTTCATAATGATGCACCCTATCTTAAAAGGAAATGGTTCTATCAAACTCATAGAAAAAACTTTATGTGACAATGATTATTATGTTGAATGACTTAACTATAATTTTTTGAGTGTGTCTCAATTGAATAGTTTAGGTTGTAAGGTTGAGTTTTAGAACAAGATTGCTAAGATATATAATAGTGATGGAAAACTAAAGGGAAAATGTGATCAAACTAGAGGTAATCTATACTATCTTGATATGGATGATGCTACCTATCTAGTTGTAGAATTTGATGATATGTGGTTATGGAACAAGAGGTTATGTCATGTTAATTTTGATAACTTTGTTAGTATCAGTAACATGAGAAGAGTAAGAGGCTTACCTAAGTTGAAGAAACCTATAAATATAAATTACAAACAATTTATATTAGGAAAAATGAAAAAGTCAATTTTTAAGAGTAAGACTCATACCTGAAAAGGAATTTTGGAGATTGTTAATATTGAATTTTGTAGACCAATTGATGTGTAAAGCTACAAAGGTGATAAGTACATTATGCTATTTGTTGATTACTATTCTAGGATGATGATGGTTATGATTCTGAAACATAAATATAATGCTTTCTAAATGTGTAAATGGTACTTAGCAAGAGTTGAGAAGGAAATAGGTAAAAGTTTGAAATGTTTGAGATCTAAAAGAGGAGGAGAATTCACATTAAATGACTTTGAGATGTTTTGTAATGGTAAATGAATTGAAAGACAAACATCTACCCCTAGAACCTCTCCACAAAATGATATTGTTGAAAGAAGGAATAGATCTGTAATGAATTATGCTAGGTCACTCATGATGGAGAAGAATATTGCTTTGAAATATTGGAGAAATGCTATAAGTATAGCTATTTATATGTTGAACCATGTGCAAGTCAAGAAAGGTACACATTCAACACCTTTTGAACTATGGTATGGATACTCACCCAATGTAAAATATTTGAAGGTATTTGGAAGAAAGTGTTATATTCTCAAAGAATTTAGAAATGGTAAATTAGATAGAAAAAGTGAAGAAGATATATTCTTTGACTATTCCACAAGAAGTAAAGCTTATAAGTGTTTAAATACTAATACTAACAAAGTTGTGGAAAGTGTAAATGTGAAATTTGATGAATATATAGAAGTGCATGAGGCTGAACCCATGAAGGAACTAGAGGAATACAAATCATTTGTATACTTTTATGAAGGTATGCCTACTGATGAAGATGATGTCAATCAAGCCACAAATCATTAGCAAGTTTTAGTGACTATCGAGTCACATATGAATTTTGAGTTGCATTTAGGAACTAAGCTACAATCAGGTGCTAAGTTACAGAATGAAGTTGAGGTAGATTTTGATTCTAAGATTAGTATACATGAAAGAGATGTTGAACTACCTGATAGAGAAGTACATAGTGATTCAAAAGTTGAAAGATTGAATGAGGAAACTAGAGTAGATCCTAGATTGTCAAAGTATGTCAATAAATGTCACCCTACTGCACAAGTCATTAAAGATAAAGATAAAAGACTAATGATAAGGAACAAGTTGAGAAATGATACATGTTTTCTTAGCATGTATGAACCTAAAATAGGGAAACATTTTTTAGAAGATGTGGACTAGAGTAAATCTAGAAAAGAAGAGATTGAATAGATTGAGAAAAATAAAACATGGACTCTAGTTCATAGACTTGAAGATAAAATAGTGATTGGCACAAAGTGGGTGTATAGAAAAAGGTTAGATAAAATTGGTGAAGTCACAAGGAATAAGGCACGATTAGTTTGCAAGGGGTATGCACAAGAACTCTACATTCCTATTACAAGATTGGAAGGAGTAAGAACTTTGCTTGCTTACTCTACATAAAATGTTTCAAAGTTTATCAAATGGATACTGAATCTACATTTTTGAATGACATTTTTGAATAAGAGGTTTATATAGAAAAACTAGAAGAATTTGTTGATGCTAAAAAAAAAAATGGTATGAAGACTACACAGAGCTTTGTATTGTTTGAAGCAAGCACCAAGAGTATGGTATGAAGGCTTCACAATTATATTGTGAGGATTGGATTTGAGAGGATTAATGATAACAATAATCTATACTTAAAGACAAAAAAAGAAAAAAATATTTTACTATCTAAATTTTATTTTGATGATATCATAGTTGGAGGTCAACATACTTTATGTAAAGCTTTTGCAAATGAAATGAAGAAAGAATTTGAGATGTCTATGTTTGGAGAGATCAACTTATTTGTGGGTTTGCAAGTACATCAGATGAAATATGGTATATACATCATTCAGTTAAAATATGTAAAGGAGATACTAAAAAAATTTGGATTGGAAGATTCTAAGCCAGTAAGCACATATATGGTGATAGGACATAAATTGTCAAAGAATGATGATTCAACTAAGGTGAATCAAACATTGCATTGGTCTATGATTGGAAAATTGAAATATGTAGTACATAGCAAACTTGATATTACATTATCTATTGGGATAAAAACTTGATATTGCATTATCTATTGGGATAATTGCAATATTCTTTGCTAATCCTAGGGAGAATAATTTGATGGTTGTTAAGACAATAATGAGATATCGAAAAGAAATAGAAGACTATGGTCTATACTACAAGAAAAATGAAAAATTTGAGTTGAGAGCCTACACTGATGTTGATTGGGCTAGAAGTATTGATGACAGAAATAACACTAGTGGAGGATCATTTTTCTTAGGAAAAGGGTTGGTTACATGGACTAGAAAAAAATAAACCTACATATCTCAATCTACTATTGAAGTTGAATATGTTATTGTGCCAAAAATTATACAAACATTGTATAGATCAAATAACTACTCAAAGGTATGAAGGAGGAAATCACTAAACCTATGATACTTTATTATGATAATACAAGTTCTATAAATACATCAAAGAATTATGTGATGCATACAGAGACTAAGAACATTGCAATCAAGTATCATTACTTGAGAGAGTTAGTTCAAGATAAAGAGGTAAAGATGGAATATGTGAATACAAAAGAGAAAATAGTTGATATCTTCAAAAAAGAATTACTTAAAGATGCTCATGAGTATATAAGAGGTAAACTAGGGGCGATACCCCTATCCAAGGCTATTTAAGAAGAATGAGAAGTGCCATACATCAAATAAGATGATTGGCATATGTTATACATTAATGCAATGGATCTTACTTTAGGAGTTACCTAAAGTAATCAAAGAGTTGGAGCTAAAAATTGGTCACAAGCTATGTGACAGAGGGAGAAACTAAAAATGTTCATATCTACATATTAAGAAGATAAGTTTTTGGCATTATTGTCAAAGAGGGAGATATTGGTGGAAATATCATACAGATAGAAGAAATATGGAATATCTACTTAGGGGGAGCTAGTGTACCTGCTAATTACTATAGAGTAAGAAATGATTATATCTACCTAGTAAGAGGGACATAACACTGAGGTAGATATGAGAAGTGATGAAGGAGTCATAAGAATTAGTTGATTGTCTATTGATCAAAACAAAATTTTGTAACCTATACAAAAAATAAAAGACGCTAGTAGAAGGAGAGATTTCAATAAAAGGAATTAATTTATTTTTGGTATTATTGTTGGTTGTATTAGTTGAGCTAGTTTGCAATTAATGAAAAAGAGGAAGATTGTTGAAAATAGATTGATACAAGTATGAGACTGTGTTTCAATCATTGTTTTGTCACTAATGTCAAGCCTGCTACTTGTTGGTAAGACATTTGCTTAGATGATTTAAGTACTATCATTTATTTGATTGATGAGGAAGATTTAATCAAATGAGATAACAATAGAACCTAGAGGAAATATTGAATTATGGTATGAAATAGGAGTACAAAGATCAATTAAGATAGTGACATTATAGTGCATTGATTATCTACTTAAGGTTGCAAAGGATGGATACACTATCAAAGTCTAGAAGAACAAGTAAGAAGAATTAAGTCTGCCAAGCTTAACAATCTACGTAGTAGGTGCTAAGAAATGTTAGTGTAAGCTAAGAAGAAAATCAGTTGGAGCTGAGAAAAGTCAAATTTTAGTGTATGCTGAGTGAAATAATCTAACCTGAGTAAAGTTTAGTTGGCACCAAACACTAGTAAACTTTAGTGTTTTTCAAGTGATCTAATTGATGTCGAGTAGAAAAATAGTATGGAAGTCAAACAATAGCATATTGATGTTGAGTGCTAGTATTCATGTTAAATCATGGATTTGATGAATCTAAGATGACTATTTTGTTTTCTTGAATTTTCTGAAGCATGTGGAAGGTAACTATGATGAGTTGTTGGCACATAATTCATAGTAAACCATTTTGAGACAAATTAAAAGAGGATTTAAGGAGAATTTTCTAGAAGGGAATAAAATGAAAAGATGGGTAGATTCATTGGTTCCTACCTAATCATACCTAACCCTAAAATGGATGATAGAGGTTGAATGAAAAAAGATCATAATTTTCTATTTATAGAAAAATCTAGTCAAAAGCAAAGGTTTTCATATGCAAGAACCTAAGGAAGACAAGGAATCTAGGATATTATTTCATTTAGGTACCAAATAGAGGAAAATGCTATTGGCAAGCAAAGCAAGAAGGCTTAAGGGTATGGATGCTTGAAGGGTGAACAAGCTATTAGAGCTAAAGTATGTGAAAGCCAAGTAGAATGGGGGACTAAAATAGAGATTTATAATCTACAAAGTGAGTTGTAAGTTGTTATGAAATCAAGCCTTATTGTTACTTTCTAATCATTGTACTAGTCTAGGGTAAATCCTTTGGATTAAGGTTGACCTAACAATCATTTGTAAATCCTTTAACTAAGTGACATTCCAAGTTAATGATCTAAAGTCCTCTAACAAGTCTCACTCCTAATAGGGTGATGGTAAACCTATAACAGGGTTCGCCTTTCATAGGGAATCATTTTAAAAGAGTGAGAATGAGTAGCATGTTACTGGTGGTTTTTCCCAAATTGGGTTTTCACATTAAATCATTGTGTCAAATTTGTTATTGAATTTTTTATGTTTCATGCTCACATTTCTATAAAGTTGATTTGATAGTAACCTACAAGTTTAAGTGATTATATAATCTAATGGATACATGCATGATGAATATACTTTTTTGGATATGGGTTCACTAAGTTATGAAAAGTTTTATTTGTACATTTGGACCTTGGATAATTGATTCACCCCCCTCTCAGTTATTCTAAGTAGCATTTGAATAATTAAAAATCAAAACATTCACTGTTCTACTTATCCTATTGTTTCTCCATCTCTATTGTATTGATAAAAAAATATTTTCATAAACATAATATACTTGCTAAATGTAAACTTTATCAAATATAAAACATACAAAACATTCATCATAAGTTTGACAATGGGATTTCATGTGGAATCCCAATTTTTGAAAAGCCCCCAGCAACACATCACCATGTTTTCACTCTTTCAAAGTGAGCTTTGTTAGGAGCCAACCCTATTAATGGTTACAATACACACTGTTAACTATGACATGGTTAGGAGATTTAATCACCCTGTTAGGAGTGGCCTTGTCAAAGGAATTTGATCATTCCATTTAGATTGCCACCTTACTTAAAGATTTACATAGACTATTAAGTCCTTTAAATGACTCTTAGGTCAACCTCTATTAAAAGGATTTCAATACAAACTATTTCCAATGATTAGAAAGAAAATAATAGGGTTTTATCTGTATCATTAGAACTCACTTTTGTAGGTTTAAATTATTTATGGGTTCATCTATTGATTCACTAATAAGTCCCCTTGTCAACTCTATCTCTTAACTATCTCAACAGCTCTTCAAGTAGGCATCCCCTTTACATTAAAACTTAAAACTTCTAACCAAATTTATTTATCAACATCAACAACATTTGTGCAAGCAATTTACTTTTGCTTCTCTCTTACACTTGTTTTCACCCTAGTGCACCTTTGTTCCACCTTTCTCTATGCACAATCTTTTAAATTTTGGCTCTATGGTTCCTTAAATAAGAAATTTTTTCATTTATATTTTCCATGATCACTATAGATCTAGTTGATCAAGTTCAATGTATCGATTCATCTTCTTGATCATCCTCTAGAAACTTCTATGGAATACATTTATAAGGTTTTCACCTAATATTTACCTAGAATTTAATGATCTAGTTCATCAATCTTATCTTCAACACTGTTTCCATATCCCAAGGAATCAACTGAGTCAGTTGGAAATCATGATTCCTCATATACATTCAAAATAATATCACTTGACAATCACTAATTTCCAATGCTCAATCATCACTTAATCACTCACTCTCTATGGAACTTCTTGCTTGACATCAACTAACTAGTTGTGTTGATACTGATGCTTGGTCATATTTGATCGACACTTACTGTGGCTCAATTGACACTAACATCACTTAAAATTCCTTAATATTTTATTATTTTCCTTGGCTAAGCTTTACATGTATAATATAAACAATCACTTTGTCTTATCAAAGTCTAACTAATCAAATGTCTATTGTAAATTCCTTTCTGTAATCCAACCTTTCCTCTAGGTGCTATTGTTATGAGAAATCTCTCAAATCCTCTTCATTAATCAAATAGATATGGAATTTATATTAGATAACAACATATCTTGTTAATGGATTTGAAATCAATGAATTTTTTTTTTTTTTCCAATTGTAAGTTTCCAACATACATAATATACAAAAAAACACCAATATATTTCAATTGAAACTATTTAGGTCAATCCCATTAAGAGTTTCTCCCACCATTGTATTTAACTCAAAAGAGTTGAATTATTTACATTAATAAATTAAGGAAAAACCTTTATAAAAATTACCAAACTTTGTTTGCATGATGGGCTTGGCTCCATACTCATTGTACTTTAACACTAGATCACCATGTTGGAAATCTTTCATCACTCCCCTTAGGATTTGTGACAAGGGATTAACTACCTCCTATGTATTATAAGTTGCATGGTTTTATCAAGCATTGAAAGATTATTACTTTGGTCAATGGAACTCCAACTCTAACAAGTGCTATTAGAGCTTCATCATAGGTTCGAATCCTCAGACCCTCGAGTAATGCTGAGGGGGAGACTATTGGAAAAAAATTTAGCACTCCCCTTGAGATTCTTGACAAGGACTTAAACACCTCCTATGTACTATAAGTTGAGTGGTTATATCAAGCATTGAAAGATCAGTCTTTTGGTGCAACAAAAACCCACACTAACACACCCTTCTTGAACATAGGGTATAGACTCTTATTATCAAACCATTTCTTGACCATCACTTGCTTCATGTTCATAGTAGAAATTTCCATCTATTTATTATTGTAATGTTGGTAAATAGATTTGTCACTTGCAAATGGCCCAAAAGAGTGTTTGTGGAAAATTGTTCACAATAGTTGGATAGGCCCTTGATATGCGGCATTCCTCTATGTTTAGAGGGATAGCTCCCTCGTATGATCTAATTTTGAAGTTTTTCAAAAAAATGAAATTAAACTTTAAAAAATTAATAGAAAGCCATTGATGAAAAATGCACTAGATGACTTCAAAGTTTTCCTAGACTAACTTAAACTACTAATTACAACAATCAAGATCTATGCTTGAGAATTATCACTAGCACAATATTGATCCAAAGATTCATAAACATCTGCACAATACCATGACAATGCTCACTGTAAAGAGAATCAATATTTCTAACAATTTAGATTTGAAAGAAGAGAACTCAAATTGTACATTCCTTTATTTTCTTGCACCAAGAACCTGAGAGGAATTTTTTAGACTAAACAGAAAAAAATTGTACACACTTTCCAAATATTGTCTTCTGAACAAAATTTTAGCATAGTGTTCCCTTTTTCTAAAATCCAAAAGAAAGTCCCTTGCAAAGCCAAAAATGACTCCTTATATACACATGGAGGTTAAGAACTACTTTTTCATGGTCAATCACTACCTCCAAAATATGTAATTTTGGAGCAGTTAATTAACCTCACTAAAAAAACCTATATAAGGAAAACTCCAAAAACATAACTTAAGCTAGAATTACTAAGAATACATATATCTCAAATCACTAGTCTTGTAGCTATGAACTCTATCTATTTGGACATGATTGGCTTATCCCAAAAATTCCTATAATCACCGAGGATGATCACCAAATAATGATTGGGAATGAACATGTTTTCCATCCTGAGTTTGGTTGTAAAGTATTTATCTTATATCTCTTCTAACTCTTGTTGACAGGCTAAAATGTTGCAATCTTCCAGAGTGATTGTGACTAGATTGAGCTTCATCATAGTTTTGGCATTTGGATATTGAAGGAATCAAGAAGAAATTGGAAATCAATATGTTGATGATCATTTACTACTACTCCACCTGTGATAGTAGAGACAAGTTCATCCGCAACTTTAATTTTCAACTGTACATGAAGCTATTATTTTTTCAAATTCAGTGATCCCTTTGCTGATATTTGTCATTTTCTAGTTAATACTTTTACTCCGGATGCATGTCTAATTCTCACTTTGATCAGCAATAATTTTCTCGAGAATCAAGGTGTTTATATCTAACTTGGACATTTCTTGTAGTTCATCAGCTACTTTTTGCTAGGTGACTTTCTACTCCTTGCTACTTTCTAGGTCTTTAGACATCTCTTGTATCTATTCAATGGATTTTCCATATATTTCCTTCTCTATAGTTATGATTTTTGAAGCATCTTCTATCATTGTGTTCATCCAAGTTTTGATCATCACACCATGTGACTTTTGTTTGTTTAGTCTTTCAACAATGACATGATCAAGAATACCATCAGGGCCTACTAAGGTTGGTGAAGTAATTATTTCCTTCATATTAGAATAATTCCTAATCAAATTGATGTAATACACCAACATCTAAACTTTCTCTTTGAGTTGCTCCTTTGATCTCTTCTCTCTCGTTACTCTTTGTAACATTTGGGTAGCAATCAATTCAAAATTATTAAAATCTCTTTCCACACAAGATGGACTTGTGGGATACAATTGATTAATTGTGTATTGTCTTTGATGTTACACAAATGTCATATCATTATCAGATAGTATATGTTGAGTTCACTCATGTAGTGAAGATAGTTTTCTATGTTTACTGAGCATTCCTATGATTTCCTAGTTAAGAAATGTCTACCAAGTTCACTTGGGCATCGAAGAAAAGGCTATGGAAGACGAGTGTTAACTGAGCTCATTTTGTTAATGAAGGAAAGTTGGATGAAACTATTGTTAGTTGAGTTTACTTGGTTGCCAAAGGATCTTTATGAGTTCGTAATATTAACTGAGCTTCTATTGGTTAACACAAGAAATCACTTCTAAGTTAGTGTCTACCGAGTTGGGTCAGCTAACAAAGGATTTTCTTATTTTTGTATATTGAGCTGAATTCATTTATCTATTGATTATAGCTGATAGAGGTGATGAATATTAATTATTCTAAGTTGTATTTGAGCTGACTTGATAATATGAAAGATATATGTATAAGGTCATGTTGTGGATTCAAAGTGTGCAAGATTTTATGATGAAGAGAGGAAGCAAATTTGAAGGATAAGTAGAATATACTTGTGGAGCAAAAAAGCTATATTCAATTAGGAAGGATTAAGTACAAGCTAGAACAGAGATCTATAATTAGAAATTTAGTTGCATTCAAATTAGGTCATCTCATTGTTACTCTCTAATCATTGTAATAGTAATCTAAATCTCCTAACAGATTTGGCTTAACAACTATTTGTAAATCCTCTAACAAGGTGGTAGTTCTACGGAATTGACTCAAGACCTCTAACAAGGCCACCCATAATAGTGTGATTAAATCTCATAACAGGGTTACACCTAACAATGTGTTTTGTAACCTTTAATAGGGTTGGCTCCTAACTAGGCTTACTTCAGAAGAGTGAAAATAGTAACTAGTTGCAATTGGTGGTTTTTCCCAAATTGGGTTTCCATGTTAAATCCTGGTGTGAAATGTGTTCATGCTATTTTATTTTAGGTGTTTGAAACTAAGTTAAAGTAAGTGTAATCAAAATTACCATCTAAATTTTGCATGTTAAGCATTAACTACATACATTTAGTTATTACTGAGTTACAACTTTTTATGTATGTTTATCGAGCATCAACAATATTCAGTTTTTAGATTGTATTTTTGTACTTACATCTAAGGGATTTGGGATTTATTTTAGTAGTAATTGATTCACCCTCCCCTCTTAGTTACTCTTATATTTCCAACAACTGGTATCAGAGTTTTTTTTGCTTGTAGAGAAGGTTTCAAGGACCTAAGCTAAAGATCAGGATGTCTTATAGAAGAGAGATCCCCAAGCTGAATAGAAACAATTTTGTAGCATGACAAGAATTTATGAGGTTATATTTGTCTACTATTAGTGATTAAGGGTGAAAATATCTTGATATTAAATAAAAAAACTCACACTGGAACATTATCTATTGAAGATATTGCTAAAAAGAAGAATTATAAAATCATGATGATTGATATTGCATCTGCTCTTAGTTATGTTGAATTTGATGAAGTCAAAGACTGCAAGATAGCTCATGAGATTTGGATCAAACTAAAAAATATATACAAAGGAGATGACAATCTAAGAAGAGCTAAGGCTGAAAGTCTTAGAGGTCATTTTGATCAAATGAAAATGAGAGAAGATGAAAACATTGCAAAATATGCAGAAAGGATCAAATCAAGTGTAAGTGTAATCAAAGCATCTGGAGGAGACATTGAAGAGAAAATAGTTGTAAGAAAGGTACTTATAACTCTTCTTCCTATTTATGTAATTAGAGTATTTTCTATTCAAGAGATGATATGTGATCCAAATAATAAAATATCTTTGGATGCTCTAGTTGGAGGGTTGATAGCTTTTGAGTTAGATAACTTTGATAACTATGTTCCTAGTTCAAAGGTTATTGAATATGCTTTTAAAGCTAAACTCTCACTCAAAGAAAAGGGTAAGAAATAAAAGTCTAGTCAATCAAGAAGTGAAGAAGAAGAATCATAAGAGATTTTAGACAATGATCTTGAAGTTTTTGAAGCGCTACTTGCAAGGAAGTATTCCAAAGGTAGAGGAAAGTACAAAGGTAAAGTTCCTCTGATCTTCTTTTCTTGTGAAGAAGAAGAATCATAAGAGATTTTAGACAATTATCTTGAAGTTGTTGAAGCGCTACTTGCAAGGAAGTATTCCAAAGGTAGAGGAAAGTACAAAGGTAAAGTTCCTCTGATCTTCTTTTCTTGTGAAGAAGTTGGTTGCATTGCTACAAGGTGTCCAAAAAAAGAAATCAAAGATGAAAAGAAAAGAAATAAGCACAAAGGCAAGAAGGATTCCAAGAACTACAAGAACTATAAGGACAAAGAAAATAAATCTTTTTTTTATAGCTAAATATTCTGATAGAAATGAAGATGAAATGGTATATATTGTTGTAAAAGATGAATCTAATGATGTAAGAGATAAAATGACACTTATCTCTCATGTTAGAAAAAATGATATATGGATTATTAACAATGGATGTTAACATCATATGACTAGAGATAAAATAAAATTTGAGCACATGGAATATTATAATGGAGGTAGTGTGAGATTTGGAAATAATGAACCTTGTAACATAAAGGAAAAGGATGTATTTCATTGACTAAAGAACTTGTATGTGACAATGCTTATTGGGTTGAAGGACTAAAGCATCATCTACTAAGTGTGACATAGTTGAATAACATTGGATTCAAGGTAGAATTCATGAATGGACAAGCCAAACTACTAGATGGAAAATGAAATTTGGTTGGATCAGGAAAGGAAACATAAGATCATCTATTTTATCTCGATTTTAGTGATTGTTCATGTTTTATTTGTCAAGTAGAAGAAAAATAGTTATAGCACAAAAGGCTATGTCATGTAAACTTTGATAATTTGGTTAAGATAAGAAAACATCGAAGAGTAAAAGGTATTCTTAGTTTGAAGAAGCCTAATATGGGTTTATGCAAGAATTGCAAAATTGGTAAGTTGGGAAAGACTAGTTTCAAAAGCAAGAACTATCAGTCAGAAGAAGTCTTAGAAATTGTTCATACAAACTTATGTGGACCTATTGGAATAGAGAGGTATAGTAGAGAAAATTTGTCATTCTTTTGTTGATGACTATTCTAGAATGATGACTATAATGTATCTAAAAGAAAAATCAAAAGCCTTTCAAAAGTTCAAGTGGTATTTGACAAGAGTAGAAAAAGAAATTGGAAAAAGGTTGAAATTTTTAAGATCAGATAGAGGTGGCGAATTCAATAATTTTTGCATTGAAAGAGGAATTAAAAGAAAAGTATTAGCCCCTAGTACACCACAACAAAATGGTATTGCTAACAGAAGAAATAGATATATCATGGATTGTACAAAAACCTTAATGATTGAAAAAAATGTTTCTCTCAAATACTGGAAGGAAGCTATCAGCACTACAGTTCATACCTTGAACATAGTATAGTTGAAGAAGGACTCAAACAAAACTTGTTATCAACTATGGTATGGCTACAAACCTAATATAAGTTACTTGAAAGTATTTGGTAGAAAATGTTATATCTTGAAAGAGTCTAGAAAATGAAAATTTGATGTAGAAGGTGATGAAGGCATATTTCTGGGATACTCCTTGAGAAGTAAAGCATACAAATGTTTGAATTTGTCTACTCATAAAATAATAGAAAGTGCACATGTTAGAATTGACGAGTTTGCAAAAAAGAGTGAGGAAGAAAGCAATAAGGAGCTAGAGGATTACAAAAGATTTGTTTACTATGAACTTGATACCTTGCCAAATCTATTTGAAATAAAGGAGGCTTCATCTCATGTTTCCCCAAAATCTCCAATAGTTACCGAGTTGTAGATAGTATAACCTAAGTCATAGTCTAAAGGACACAAGTCATAGTCAGAGGCTACTGAGCTAATTCAAACCAAGTCTAATGGACCTAAGTCATAAACAGTGGAACCCAAGCTTGATATTGAAGTTCATGATGAAGATAGTGGAACTCATTCAAAGGCAAAAGAATCTATGTTAGCAAGATATGGTGGCAGGCATCATGCACCTGATCAAATCATTGGAGATAAATTAGATGGAACAATAACAAGAAGAAAATTAAAAGGTACATGTTTACTTGCTGAATTTGAACCTGGAGATGTTAAAGATGCTCTAGGAAATGGAAGTTGGATTGAAGCAATGAATGAAGAGATAGATTAGATAGAAAAGAACAAAACTTGGACTCTTATCCCTAGACCCAAGGATAAAAATGTAATTGGCACAAAATAGGTATTCAAAAATAAGCTGAATGAAGATGGAAAAGTTTCAAGAAATAAGGCAAGACTAGTTTCTTGGACAAGAAAGAAACAAAATTGTATCTCTCAATCCACAACAGAGGCAAAATATGTGGTAGTAGCAGTTAATTATTCTAACATTGTTTGGTTAAAACAATTGTTGGAAGGAATGAAGATAGAGATCAAGGATCCAATAGTCATATGTTGTGATAACACTAGTATAATCAACGTATCAAAGAATCTAGTGATGCATACAAAAACAAAGCACATTGCTATAAAATATCACTTCTTAAGAGAGTTAGTGTAGGATAAAGAAGTTAGATTGGAAGATGTGAATACAAAAGAATAGATTGCAAACATATTCACTAAGCCATTCCCTAAGGATGCATTTTTGTATCTAAGAGTTGAGCTAGGGGTGATTCCCCTATGTGAAGCTCACTAAATAAAGTTTAGTGATGCATCAAAAAGAGCTAAGTTGAAGATTAATCAATTGGTGTAGAATTGAAAAGGGCATATTGAAAATGAATTAGTACTTAAGGTACATTAATATTAAGAAAATTTGTTGTCTTTGGGATGTTTTCTCAAAGATAGAGAAGTTTATTATCATATCTCATAGAAATTTTTGTCATTCCAAAGAAGGTGAAGTTTGTTGTAAGAGGGAGAAATTTTTGTGAATGAACTTAGTAGAAGTTGTTGTAGATAGAGGAAGAATCTAATGAAAGGAAGAGCTCATACTGACAAAGGGAGTTCTCAAGAATAAATCCAAATTTTCATTATGTTTCGACATGTTATGTTTCCATCAATGCCAATGAGGGAGATTGTTGGATCTAATTGATTAATTGTGCATTATCTTTGATGCTACATAAATGTCATATCATTATCAGATAGTATGTGCCGAGCTCACTTAGGCAGTAAAGATAGTTTTTTGTGTCTATCAAGCATTCCTATGATTGCCTAGTTCAGAAGGCAGTGTCTATTTAGTTCACTTGGGCATCGAAGAAAAGGTTGCAAAAGATGAGTGTTAACTAAGCTCACTCTATTAATGAAGGAAAGTTGGATGGAACTAGTGTTAATCAAGCTCACTCAATTGCCAAAGGATCTTTATGAGTTTATAGTGTTAACCAAGCTTCTGTTGGTTAACACAGGAAATCACTTCTGAGTTAGTGTCTACTGAGTTGGGTTGGCTAATGAAGGATTTTCTTATTTTGGCATACTAAGTTGAATTGAATTATCTATTGGTTCTAGCCGACTAAGGTGATGAATATTAATTGTTCTAAGTTGTATTCAAGTTGACTTGATAATATGAAAGATATATGTATAAGGTCATGTTGTGGATTCAAACTGTGCAAGAGTGTGAAGATGTGATGAATGAATTGAATATTTTATGATGAATAGAGGAAGTGAATTTGAAGCATAAGAAGAATATCCTTGTAGAGTGAAAAAGCTATATTTGATCAAGAAGAATTAAGTACAAGCTAGAATAGAGATCTATAATCAATAATTTAGTTGCATACAAATTAGGTCATCTCATTGTTACTCTCTAATCATTGTAATAGTGATCTAAATATCCTAACAATGTTGGCTTAACAACTATTTGTAAATCCTCTAACAAGGTGGTAGTTCTATTGAATTGTCTCAAGACCTCTAACAAGGTAACTCCTAATAGGGTAATTAAATTCTTTAATAGGGACACATGTAACAGTGTATTTTGTAACCTTTAATAGGGTTGGCTCCTAATAGGGCTCACTTTAGAAAAGTGAAAATAGTAACTAGTTGTAATTGGTGGTTTTTCCCAAATTGGGTTTCCACTTTAAATCTTAGTGTCAAATATGTTCATGCTATTTTCTTTTATATGTTTGCAACTAAGTTAAAGTAAGGGTAATCATAGTTAACATCTAAAGTTTTCATGTTAAGCATTTACCAAGCACATTTAGTAATTACCAACTTACAACATTTTATATATGTTTACCAAGCATCAATAGTATTGAGTTTTCAAATTGTATTTTTGTACTGACATATAAGGGATCTGGGATTTATTTTAGGAGTAACTGATTCGCCCCTCCCCTTTTAGTTACTCCTCTTATATTTTCAACAGGACCAAGATCAACCTTATTCAGAATGAAATCCAACTTGGATGCTTCATCAACATTCTTTCCTATTATGGGCTTTCCTATTTCTATGCATAGATTGCCTAAAGTTTTATCAATGACCAACCTAGACATCACTCTAGTCTTTTTCACTTTAGGAGGATTTTGAAGGAAACTAGAGATTACATCAAATGGAGGTAGATCATCTAAACAACTTTCTTCTTCTTTCGAAGACTAGTTTGGAGCCATAAATGTGTAGTAGCTATAAGTGGAACTTGCATGTTGCCTATTGTATTTTCAACAATCATCATCAAATCTTCTAAATTAGATAATTGATTATTTAACTGCATGATGTCTATTAATAATAACTTAGGAGGAGAGAGGCTCAAATGAGGAATTACTATGTCATGAGAGGATGTAACTGGAATTTGTTATTCAACAGCTTGACGGGATCTTTGATCCTTTTCATTAGGCTCATTTCCTTCTTGATTCACTCTATTAGATTTACCTTTCAGTTTTGTCCTCCTTCTTTTAAGTGTAAACCTAGCCAAAATTTAGATCTTCATCTTTGTCTAGATCACTCCTACCTGTTTATTGCATTTTATCACTAGAAGTGGCCTTTGATGCCATTCAAGATGATTCTCCTTGATTACTTCTTCTCTCTTTACTTTGAAATTCAACAGTCACTTTTTTTCTTTGATTCTACTGACTCATTCCCTTGTTCTTTTAAGGACATAGGTTGTTCTTTCCTTCAGGCTTTAAAAACTCTTGAACCAACCAATCAATAGGGAGAAGATCTAGTATTTAAATTTTCTCATAGTAGAAGGGATCAACCAAGGAAGCTTCATCATCATTTATACCTTTCACATCAATATCCACCTTGAAGTCTATTACTTTCCTTATAGTACGCCACATCCAATCTCTCTCTTTGACTTCAAAATCACTTTCACAATCTTTCCAAAAATCTTCAAGAGCTAGATAGTGACCAAGACTAGGGGTTAGCTTTAACTCATTAACTACATAGCCTTTACTTCCCTGGTATTTGGATGATAGGCTTTCATGCATTTCAACACTAGATCAAAGCACTCTGTTGAGATGGGGTGCCCTCCTGCTCAAGCCATGTTGCTTTCCAATATTTTTTTGCTAAAGGGGTCCTATCCTCACTCTGAAGAGATGACCAAGAATATTGAAGGAAAATACTTCCTAAGATGGTATTGCCAATGTTAGGAAGTGTAATTTTTAAAATGGTAGCATAATCTGGTCTTTGATATTTATATTTCATGGTTTATTTATTGATCCTTCCCTTGATCACACTGAATGTCTTAAACCCCTACACTACCCCCTTATTTTAGAATCATATCCAACATTATTTTTTGAGGTCACATTTCAAATATTTCTTTCCTGCGAGTTGAAGGTAAGTCATGAGCTTTCTCTCAAATAAACCATGTGCTTAGGCTATAGGTAGAAGTTCACAAATAATGCAAAATCATGCATCAAGCGCCAAGTTTATATGCTTGATATTTCTAATAATATGCTACTAATTAGTTCTATTCACCAGGTATTTGGCAAACATAATATCTCATGTGGATAAATCTCCTTGAGGCATCCTTTCACATAGTTACCATTCTAGCTTTGAAGTGATGACCTAGACATTCTACCAAGCAGCCTTGTCAAACCATTCTATGATATTTTTCTTAATCCTTGATTGTCATTTGATCAAACAATATGTTCACATTCTCTATGATTCCCCATTTTGCATCCATGCAAATTGCCACTATGCATTCGACCTAAGAATCACCATGTACTAAGCTCATACTAGACATTCATATGGATACTAATGAAGATCATTCAGTCACACCCACAAATTTTATGGGATTTTGTTCACATTCCAATTATGCATTTCATCAAACAAGTCAAGTCCAGTCCCGTGTATTTGTCTACTTCCATTACATGTCATGGGTTAGGAATGAATCCCTTCTCTACCTATGGAGTTTGAGAAACTTTAAATTGTGTGTTAGACAATTTTAGGGGATATGGTGTGTGTAGGAGCCTTTTGTCAAACCACATACTTATTGAGTGTTGTGGGTTAGGAGATGCAAGAAAGCCATGGGATAAAATGTGGAGAGAAACTTATTGAAACTAGTCTTGTACCTTGATTTTGGATTCTTTACATATGCCTTGGTTCATTCTTCTACCATTTCATGTGCCTTAGTTCAATCATGATGCATGTCAATATGAATCTAGCTTTCCAGAGTGGGAGGATTTTCCTTGTATGTTTCTAAACTGAGAATTCCCAATATGTGTTCATGTTCTTAGATCTTTCTATGGGCTTGACAACACAATTTATCTTTTTAAAAGATATTCAGACTTCTTCACCTATTCTTCCACACTCACCCCATGAATATTGATTCCAATGATAGTGCATTGAGGAGAATTATTTCGAATAGTTTTTTTGCATGGCCTTTGGCACATTTGGAACTTATAGTTAAGTTTCATAGTTTTACAATTATCATGCTCGATCTATCTATCTTATAACTCTTGCCAAAGCACCATTACAGAGTGGGATACATCAGCATTGAGAAAAATCCATCTCATTTGGTGTGATGATACATTTTCTTGATAAACAAGTCAATGGCTCTGCTACAAAGATTGTCATGATTGACATCTATAGTTATATCTATCTCACATTTGGCATTCCATCAACCAATAGTCATGACAATTTTGATAATCTTTTGTAATCAATAATTTCCATAGAATGGAATCTCTTCAATATATTTGTAATCAGAGGTTTGAGAGCTTTGTCAAACTTGGAAGCCTTTTCTTTGACTCTAGATTATATCCATTGTCTCTACCTTTCATTTTCTTTATTTTTATCAACTAAAAGGTTAATAAACATCTCAAAAATATGTGTTTTGAGCCTCTAACCTTATCCTTTTTGGATGAGAGGTTAAGGTTAATGGTTTGGAATTTTTTTTTGATAATTTATCTTAACCTCTTTTTGATGGAGAGGTTAAGATTTCAAATTGAAACACATGTTTTGGACCTCGAATCTTAATCTTTTTAAAGGTTAATGGTTAATGGTCAAGTTGAAAACATGTATTTTGGTTCCTTCCATTAACCTACATCAAATTTTGACTCAGAAATCAAAATTCAAAAATTTGAAGTAATGGACATAGCCAGAGACAAAAAAGGTGTATCAAGATCAAAAAATTGTTAAAAACAAAATCGATAATTGGCCATTTCAAAGCTTGAAGTTTGATACATCCAAACTTGTTTTGACTCAAAATAAGGATGGATTTTTTTACAATTTGTGGGTGCAAGAACCATGGCAACATGTAATAAGACCAATTTGGCCATCCTAACCTTGTTAGGTGAATCCTCTTCTAGCTTGATAGCCTTTATTAGCTCTAGTACTAGTATCTCTACCAAGATGGGGAATACCACAACTTTTCTATGTATCATATTGTATGGAGAAGTCTTTCGGGTTGAATTAGTCCTAATGTGATCATCCTAGAGATCACTCCACAAATTATTATTGCATTCCTCTTTATGTTGAGCTCAGATTGTTTTGCTGAGGTGGATCAAGATCTTATTAGTTGATTCTACTGAGATATTTTTTTGATGGTAACAATTTGAGGATGTCTTTTGGAATATGACACTATGAAGAGAAAAATCAAATAGATGAGATCCTAGGAATGGCTTTTCATTATGAGATATGATGGTTTTTGGAGAACCAAAATAGATGACTATTTCCACTAAGAAATTCAAAATTTCCATCTCTATGGTATTTTTAAGAGGGGCTAGCTTTACCCACCTTTTGAAATAATTAGTGGTAGTAAGGATCCACTTATGTCAAAAACTCAATGTTTTCTTGATCATTCCTATGAAATAAAGGCCCCATTTAATATATTTATATGCACTTTTTTATCTATTAAATCATATGCCAAATCAATTTCTCTTGGTTTAACATTGGAATATGCATTATGGTGATCTTCTTGAACTAATAAAGTCACACCTTTTGATGTTACTATGTGACCTAATTGTTGACATTATTGAATCCATATTGTCATCTAATCAAAAAAAATTATGACTTGAAAATGTGGTGCATCTCACTGTTGATAAATTGTACAAAAACATAGAAATTTACAAATGATGTATATTGAAGACTAAGAATAAATTCAACATAAGAATATATACACACATGATTATAAATATTTACCTCCCACTTTCCTCATTGTACCTTTCCACATCAATTACTCCCCTTCAAAACATTTAATGGGTTGGGATCACATAAGTGAGATACATGGATCTTTGTCACAAACTTAGGAAGGTATTCAATAATATACACTAAAGTTTGGTATACCACATATCTCTCCACCCTAAAAGCCTCAAGATATGATCTTTTTATAACTAAATCCTTCAAAAATTTAAAGTGTCTCTCAACCATCCAAATTGACCTTGTGTGTACATGTCCATATAATTGTATCTCCCCAACTTGGTGTATGAGGTAGCATTCTTGTGCATTGAAAAAAGTTGGGTAGACACTTTTATTTCACACATTGGATGATGAATTTTTCTCTTCCAATATTTTATATCTTATTTATGGATTTTTTTATATGAAAACCACCTACAATTCATTCAAGATGTAAATATATTAACAAGACTTTTCTATATATATATGTACATATATGTGTATATATATATGTACATATATATGTGTGTGTGTGTGTGTACATATATGTGTATATACATATATGTATATATGTATACATACATATATATGTATACACACACACACACACACATATACATATACATATATATATATATATACATACATACATACATACACAAAACAAGAGTAACTTTGACATAGTTACATAGTACTTGAGTACTCCCAAGTACTCATTATAGGGACATCCAAGGGATACTTTCTCAGCTGTAGTGTAGAAGCACCAAGACTTGAAGGAAAACCATGGGTCACATAGAGTACCTTGAAGATAAATAATATCATTAGACTCATCATAGTATAGGAAAAGTCAAAATATGTCCAAGTGTTCCAACTTGTCAATTTATATCATGAAACCCAATAGGGTCATTACATGGTTTTACAAACCTCCTCCAACTTTACCAAACTAAAATCAACCCTTTAAATGTGATTTTATAGTGTTATGAATAGTTATAAATGACTCAACTAACCTCAAGAATTGAAAAAAAGTACCTATTACAATTTTGTGTGGAATATTTTCCAAAAATAGCAGTTTTGTAAAGTTGCACTTTTTAACCTTTTTTTTTCAATAACTATATTTTTCATAAAAATAACCTCAGTAACTTGTACTAACCTATAAGAAACATCAATATAGACATTTTATGACCTTTTACAACTTTATTTTCATTTTGTGGGACACTTTGTAACATTTTACCTCATGGACCTAATCTGTAAAAAGAATGTGAACAACAAATGGAGTTGTGAACAATGTTTGATATTTATGAGCGGATTAAATACATGAGATATATCATTCTCAAACCCATGACCCAAGGTACATTCCAAGTTAAACTCAAAAAATTCACCTTTATTAATTTAGGTTCAATCATCATAATCACAAGATCACCATCCATTTTTTTTTTAATGCTTCTCAAAGAGAATTAGTTTAAGAGATCATCAAAGACAACCTATACTACATCTTACTGGCACCCAATGCCCATTTGTCTTGATTAGATCCATAAGGTTAAAAGCTTCCAAATGACCCATGAGAGAGATAATTTGATGTAAAATATCATAAATCATCCATTTTGATACATTGGTAGTATAAATTTAAAGGTCTAGGATCTTTAAGTTGTAAAGTGCAACTTTTAAACTTTGCAAAATGTTCCAATGTTGTACCAAGTTTTTTTGTTAGTCTACAGAGGGATTGGTTGGTTAAAACTACCAAACAATGTTATAAATAATATGTTATAGTCAAGTATGGATTTTGTGATTAGTTGAGAGGAAATATTCAAGGGCTTTGACATGATCATTTACATATAATGGAGCCATAAATCAATCATAAAACATAAACAAAATGTAAGTTGTAGATTTGACAAATTGGTTGTCAACTTAACAATATCAAAAATCATGTATTTTGACCAACCAAGGAAAATTATTATCGGTTCATGGAGTATTTAATAGTTGGCATTGGTCCAAACTATTGGACAAGTAATAAAATACATGTAATGATCAAATTCAAGAGAGATTGATCGATGTAGTTATAAGGAACCCAATCAATAAATTTTAATTTTAGTGCACATTCCATATTTTGACAAGTATATCAATCTGATTCCAATATTAGTTTTAAGCAATTTTTATTTTTTTGGGAATTCATATGGGTGATTTTTTGTTAATGGAATCCAGTTTAATGTAGCTTTAGAAGTATTACTTTTCATTCTCATTTGGTAGAGATATAGTATTTTCTTTGTTGACTAGTAAAAACCTCTCTTACAGTAACCTAAGAAGGGATCCAAACTCCATAATGGATGGAAGCATGGGGCATAATGTGTATGATACCTTCCTAAAGCATCACAACACCATGTAGCAAATAACTCATGGATTTTTAAAGATTATTTATAGTATATATCATAGAGAATGTAGCTTAGTGTTAATGGCTATGGCATGGCTTTGTCTCTGAGTTTTCTTTCATTGAAGAGTGTTATGAAGGTTTTCAAGAATGTGATGTAGGTATTGGTAGAGTTAGAGAACCCAAAGATAAGGCCAAACATGCAAGGTTGTAGAAGTTTGAAGTGTTTGTCATAATTAGATAGTTAGTGATAAGTGGTTTTGCATTTTAAATTCTTAAGATAGTGAGTAAGGGGCATATCCCAATGAAGCCTACAAAGAGTTGAAAGTGTCTAAGAAAATTGAGGAAATTATTGGTTCATGGTAGAGTAAACTAGTCATGGGAGTAAAGGATTAAAGCTATGAACAATAATAAGGAAGTCTAGATGTATTAAGTCTACTTGATTAGTAAAATAATATTAGATTATATGGTGAGGATTCCAATGGAAGGAAGTGGTTGGTTAGGGATTGGTACAAGGGATGAATGTAGAGGGAATGATCAATGTTGAAGATTTTAGTCATGAAATCATTCATAGGGTGAAGTTAAGATGTATATTTAGGAAAACAAGATGTATGAAGAAAATATTGAGGGAGTAGATCCTCATGATTATAATGTGAATAGTTTGGAATGTGTTAAGATATTTATAGAAGTAAGGGAATAAGAGGTTGTGAGAGAAGGCCTGATCATTAAAGTTTATTTGGAAGATACAACAAAATTTGTGAGTAGATATACTATTTTGAAGGTAATGACAAAAGAGGATGTGATCAATGGATGAGGGACTAGTAAGAATTTAGTGTTTGGTGTTTGAGGAGTGAAGAATTAAGAAGAAAGGACAAAGTGTATGGCCTAGACCACCGATATCTCTTTAAGATATGAGATTATGAGTGATTGAAGTTAGTAAAGAAAAGGCCTTTAATGAAAATTTCTTTTTGATCCCCCATATAATTATTGGTGACTTAATGATGTTATTGAGATGTTGATGTGATAGAAAAACCTACCATATATATTCCATGACTAAGTGTTGATTTTATTTTTTATTGATAGCACAAATTGATTTTTGTTCATTTCGATCTTCCTTCCAAATTAAAAAGTATCCCATTGATAATTGAATGTGTTAAATCATTAATTATAAAGGAAAATTAATAGATTTACATAACAAAATCAAGGATTTCAAGGCATTGCATATATTTGTATTCAAAAGAAAACTAAAGATATTTATGTTACTCCTATAAGAACTAGAAAAACTTCAATCATAAAGAAAATTGTTTCCATCATTTAAAATAAATATTTCACCATCAATCTTTTCATCAACCTTACAATTAATACTTTAATTGATCCATTAATGGACTCCTTAGCCTACATGATGAAAATTTCATTGACCCTATAACCAACCTTCACAATTCACCTCGTATTATTTAGAAAGAATTTGCAAATTAGGTATTAATTAGTTCATAATTATGTAATTTAGGAGTCAAATAGTTCATAATTATGTGTATTATGATCTTACAAGGAAAGTGAGTGAAAGATGATATAAGGAGCTAGGTTGTGGATATTAGATCTAAAGTGAGAGGTCTAATTGTTGGTAGAGGTATATAGTACCTATAGTAAACTTGAGTAAAGAAAACTCAAAGTTTGTTGAAAGGCTAAGAACTAGAAAGTACACTAGAAGCTTTGTTTTGCCTTGGAATTGGGGTATGACTAGGGTATTTATTATAAAAAAATTAAATATCTTTTTTTATGGATACCTACCCTCCACACCACATTCTTGATATAATTCTGATTCATGTCACATTCACATAATGCTCTACAAATTTTTTAAGTTGTGCACAATGCATTAGATTGTGTGACTTAATTTACAAGAGAATAGACAAAGCACTTCAAGTTAAGGAATTAGTTAGACTCGTTGTCAAAAATTATATGGAAAAAATTGATTCATATTAAAAATTAGATTTCATCTAAAGAGAGGAGAGGTATCTAAAAAAGAATTGATAATAAAAAGATAACCACAAAACCATATATTATATTTCAATATACATTAAATAATAACCTAGGCTTTCCATTTATAGAACATAGGTTTGACAACTCCCCTCTTGCCTTCTTATTGGTCAAACAACCTTAATTCACAGAGATAAATACATTCAAGGAGTAATTTTTTTTTAACATGTATAAATGAATTTAGAAATATCATAAGAATGCAAATATGATGAAATCGATTAAAAAATGTAGATCTTTAAAATGGAGACAATATTCAAAAGGTGACATACCATGTTACAATATCCTTGCACCCAATATTACATTTTAGAATTTTTTTTATGCCAATTTTCCACACAAACTAACAATAAGATGTTGAAATACAAACTAAGAGAGACATTATTGAATGGGTGTCAAAAATTTTGATGGATCTTGAAGCAGTCAAAATATTGATGACATATGTTGTTGATAGGTACTAGCCATTAGAACAACTTGTCCATTGTGATTGCCCTCAAAATTCATTGATATTTGATGGTTAAGGGCTGATTTTACTAATGAGATTTGCAACAAGTGTATGAAATCCTTGTCACATAGTACATCACAAATCTAGTGATATGTTGATAGTATAGTTGTGTGATGCAGGAGCATCCAGAGGTATAAGGGCAATCCTGTGTCAAAAAAAAAAAATGTACTTAGGCTTGGTTTTTGTTTCATGTGTTTTCATTTTTGGATACCCATTTCGGTCAAATAAAGGTTCCAACTCTCACAGTTCCACTATCAGTGTTCTAGGATAGAGTATTTGAACACCTTGGGATACATGTAAATGCCAAAAAAATAGGAGTATGTAATTGAGCCATCATTTTGGTGAACTAGAAGGTGTAAATTGGCTGGATGAATGTAATTGTAATTTAGAGCATTCTAGAAAAAGAATCAGGTCAAAAGGCCCCACGGTTTGAAAGTTATTGCAGTTTTTCAGTTTCTGGAGACCTCCTAAGAATGCTTCAAAGTCAGGTTAGGGGCATTAAATGACCTTAAAAAGGGCTGAAAAATGGGGGACGATCAAAGCTCGTCTATAGGGCTATAGAGTGCTTTGAGAGCTTTTCAAAAATGTAAACGGTTCGTCAATCAGAGCTACGGTTCAAAAGTTATGCCTCTCGGAAGTTTGGTTACCATTTTTGGATTCTTCTAGATTTGCACCAACTTCTAACGTGGCTTCTGGAGCCTTCTACTTGGTCGGTGGATGCCTACTAGCACTTTCTAGAATCTACTCTTAGTCCTTAACCCTCCGAGGTCTATTTAAGGACATTATTGGCATTGTAAAAGGCAGTTCGGAGTGGAGTTTGAGAGGAGGTACCAAAAGGAGAAATTATCTCCAATTTTGTGCTATTGTAGGCCCTTAGGGCATGTTTTGAAGTCTATTATCTTTGTACTAAATGTACTAGCTTATTTTCACAATTAATACAATTTCCCTTTTCCCGTTGTGTCCATTCTATGCTTGGGTTGTGTCCCCATCATTGTGTTAGGAAAATGATTTTCAAGTAAGTAATTTTCATTTTGGTAGTGATAAAGTGTTCTCCTTCCATAGACCATTTTTTTATAGTTTGATTTAGAAACTGAATAAATGCTTTAAAATAATGCACAAATGATTAGATTAAGATTGTTTATTATACAAGTGGCATATATCCAACTTAAATTCCCAATGTTGGAATGAAAATCAACTTAAAGACATTTATGCAAGAGATTGATGCAAGTATGCCAATCTCTTGCATAAATATCTTTAGGATGATTTTCATTGCAAAAATGGGAGCTCAAGCTAGATATTTTCCACTTGTATAATGAATACTCTGCATACAACCATTTGTGCATTATTTTAGAACATTTGTGCAAATTTTAAGTTAAATTTTAAAAAGTAGTTTGTAACAAAAGAATACTATACCACTAGCAACATGGGAATTGTTAACTAGAAATTTTTTACCTGACACAATTATACTATGCAAAGGCCATCAAACTTTAAATAAACAACACTAGCATGATCTGAAAGATCAAATAATATAGACTTATAAGAAATATGAAAGCACACTATGGATTTCTTAACATTATCATCATAGAAAAGGAGGTCCATGTTAATGATGTTCCTATTATACCAAAAATGGGCTGCTATTATAATTTTGACAATGGTAAATGGATGCTTCCATGGGACATAATTGAATTTACATTGTATTACCAACTATAAGGAGGCATGTAAATGGTTTTATGAGATAAATCTAACACAAGAACTAGCTAGTTGCCAAAAGTTGGAAAGAACCTTTGAAACAAGTCTTTTTCATGAGTTTAAATTATACTATTCATTAAAGTTACTATAACTATGCCACACCAATAAATAAAAAATATTCCCCTAATAACTCCTATGAGAGTTTTGGAATGTGGAAGAAAAATTAGTTTACAACAAAAAAATGAGCTTGGATCCTTGGGGAAGCATTCATATTTTACTTCATTGTATCTTTTCATCAGTAGACTTTAAGTTTTCTTTCCATGGTACAAGGCATTGTAGAGTTTGAAATATACTTACTAAATTTACTTGAGGAAGATTTCTCTTAGAATGGGCTTCTAACATAAACATAATTTTAATGTAATATCTTGAAATAGTTTCTTTCCATTTAACTTTCTAAGTTATTAACTCATGTTACATGTCTATTTTATTTACAACACTATGCCAAGAAAAGAAACATATGTAAGCTAATTTGATAAGAACAACATTTCATAAAAAATATGGACAAATATGTAAGTTGATTATAGAAATTACAATATCAATGGCTTATAAGACTGATGTAGAATTACATATTTTGGATTTCATTCATCATTTGTTCCTAATGGAGACTTGTGTAGAAAATCAACAACAAAGATTCAAGATTCTATTTTGGATGATAGATGAAAAATTCCTACAAGAAACACCCATTACAAGAAGATTGATTCTTATCTTTTTCTTTCTTATTTCACAGTATGATAAAACCACAAAATTATAAGAAACTATGGTGGAAAATTCTCATTTGTAGTATTTTCAAATTATAGTTACAAGTGATAAAGTTGGATACCTTTAATTCTGGTTGCACAAATAATGGATGAAAATAATTGATTAACTAGGAAAGTCCATAAGTTGAATCCAAAAAAATTGCTACTCTATTATGGCCATCCATGAAAAAAAGAAATTCCATTAAATGATAAAGTGAGAAAGTAAATGCATTATAAAGAGATGTAAAATATCTATAATGAGGAGAGAAAAATACATTAAACTAATAATGTGTAAGCATGAATGTTGAAGATATTCCTAGGGGGGGGGGGGGGGGGGGGGGAATATTAGAATTGTTAGAGACATGATTGAGAGCTTATGTGTTATACTCATGACAATTCTTGTCATTGATGTAAACATGTTGGTTATTTAGTGAAGAATTGTTGATTTATATAGGAAGAAGTTCTTGGCATGGTTTGAGGATTAGAGATAAGATTATGTGAACTTGAGGTTATATTCTATATCATTTCTAGATGCTACAATTAAGAGCACATATAGAAATATGAAGACTAGACAAAGTTATAAAGATTTTAGTGAAAGCATAGTTTAGATAACATTTATGGAAAGAAGGTATTATTGTTTTGATTTTGTCTTCTCAAAAAGATGAAATTAGCTTATGCGGGATAAGATAGAGGTTGAAGAGATGTTAAATATGTCAATAGAGTGTATAATCTTGGATAATGTATAAATTTATAAAGTAACTTATATTGTAATATCTTAAGATGGTCCTTTATTATTATTATACATTGAGAAGGCCTCAACGATGACTCAAAAGCTTGTTTTAGGACTTAGTATAAAGGAAAGGTCATTTCTTTGTGGATGAGTATCTAGTGCAGATATTTTATAATTAGTGAGAAGATTTTACAAATGATATATTGTGTGATCTTTGTATACAAAGTTGTGAAGATCGTAGTAGTGTTTGGTGTAGTTGAGGCATGGTGAGCTTACAAGGAACTATATTTGGGAAGATAAGTTATTGTTGTAAATGTAATGATGATTGAGTGATTGAGAGTGGGGGTGAATCAAGAACCACTAGAACTTCCTTCTCTTAATCTTATTTTATTAGATTAACTAATATACTTGCATGCATGGAATATAAAGAAATAAAAGTAACAACATAATACTTTGACATAGTATTTGGTAATCCATAAACTCTCCAAGGAGAAGGTAAAATTGGGGTGGGGATGACATCCACAATGCTTCACTAATGTAGTAATAAAGTTGGCCTATTAGGGCTTGTTAGAATATATAGTCCATTGATATAACTAAGAGGGAGTGATGGGGGGGGGGGGGGGGGGTTAATCAATTATCCAACTAATTGTTGGATGCAATTGATTAATTGTTTGTTGTCTTTGATATTACACAAATATCATAGTAGTTGACAATCAGTGCATGCCAAGCTCACTTGGTCAATGAAGACAGTTTTCCTTGTCTACCAAGCCTTCCTAAGTCAGCTCTATATAGAAGGTAGTATCTACCAGTCTCACTCAGTTAACAAAGGGAAATTGAACAAAGCTAGTATTAATCGAGTTCACTTAGTTACCAAAGGAATTTTGTAAGTTCACAATGTTAACCAAGCTCCTGTTGGTTAATATAGGAAATCACTTCAAAATTAGTTTCTACTAAGTTGGATCGGCTACCAAAGGATTTTCTTATTTTGGCATGTAAAGCTTAATTATTTTACCTATTGATTCTAACCAACTATGGTAATGAATATTGGTTATTCTAATTTTTATTTGAGCCAACTTGGCAATCTAGAAGGTATAAATAAAAGGTCAATTTGTGATTCCAAAGTATACAATTTGAATGAGTTGGAAGAGATAAGAAAAGAGGAAGAAAACTTGAAGGATAAGCAAGTATCCATGTGAAGCAAAAAATTGTTATTCGATTAGGAAGGACCAAGCATAAGATAGATTAGAGATTTGTAATCAGCAATTTAGTTGCATCTCAATCAAGTCATTTCATTGTTACTCTCTAACCATTGTAGTAGTGATCTAAAATCTCTTAACAAAATTGGTTTAATAGGCATTTCTAAATCCTCTAACAAGGTGGCAATTTCATTGAATTATTTCAAGACCTATTACAAGGCCACTCCTAACATGGTGATCAAATCCTTTAATAGGGTCACACCTAATAGTGTATTTTGTAACCTTTAACAGGGTTGGCTCCTAATAGGGCTCATTTTGGAAGAGTGAAAAATAGTAACTAATTACATTTGGTGGTTTTTCCCAAATTAGGTTTCCACATTAAATTTTAGTGTCATATGTGTTCATGTTAGTTCTTTCATACTTGCAAGTAAATTAATAATAATATTGTAAGATCTACCAAGTTAAATGCATTCTGTATTTATCGAGTTATAGGAATTTTTGTATGCTTACCAAGTATCAATAGTAATCAGTTTTATTAGTCTAAATTTTATATTTAAAATCTAGGGGATCTAGGATTTATTTTAGTAGTAACTAATTCACCCCTCCCCTCTCAGTTAATCCTCTTATATTTTCAACAATTGGTATCAGAGCTTTTGGTGCTTGCAGAGAAGGTTTCAAGGATCTAAGCTAAAGATCATGATGTCTTACAAAAGAGAGATTCCAAAGCTGAATAAAGACAACTTTGCAGCATGGCAAGGACTTATGAGGCTTCATCTGGCTACCATCAGTAATTTAGGCTGCAAATATCTTGATAAAGAATTAAAAACTCCCACTAGAACATTATCAGTTGAAGATATTACTGAGAAAAAGAACCATAACGTGATGATGATTAATATTGCATTTGCTCTTAGTTATGCTAAATTTGATGAGGTCAAAGACTACAATTTCTTTTTTGATATGTGGAAAAAACTAAAAGAAATCTATGGAGGAGATGACAATGTAAGAAGAGCCAAAGCAAAAAGCCTTAGAGGACAGTTTGATCAAATGAGAATGAGAGAAGATAAAAACATTGCAAAATATGTGAAAAGAATTAAGGCTAGTGACAGTGCAATTAGAGCATCTAGAAGAGAAATCAAAGAAGAAATTGTTGTGAGAAAAATACTTAGACCTTTGCTTCCCATCTATGTAATCAGAGTATCTACTATTCAAGGAAAGAGATGTGATCCAAATAACAAGATAGGCTTGGATGCCCTAGTAGGAAGATTGACAGCTTTTAAACTAGACAACTTTGACAACTATGTTCTTGCTTCCAAGAATATTGAAATTGCAATTGAAGCTAAACTCTCACTCAAAGAAAAGGGCAAGAGAATAAAAGACAATTAATCAAGAAGTGCAAGGAACTAAAGAAAGTTTTGATAGTGATCTTGAAATTGTTGAATCCCTACTTGCAAATAAATATTCCAGGAGCAGAGGGAAATATAAAGGTAAAATTCCTCTAATCTATTTTTCTTGTGAAGAAATTGGTCATATTGCTACTAGGTGTCCAAACAAAGAAAGCAAGGAAGAGAAGAAAATCCACAAGTACAAAGGAAAGAAGGAATTCAAAGGTCACAAATCCAACAAAGAAAAAGGTAAGAAAACTTGTTTTATGGCTAAAGATTCTAATAATAGTGAAGATGAAATAGTGTATATTGTTGTAAAAGATGAATTTGATGATGAAGGTGATAAGATGACTCTAGTATCTCATGTTAGTAAAAATGATACTTGGATCATAGATAGTGGATGTTCTCACCATATGACTAGAGATAAAACTAAGTTTGAACATTTTGAACACTATGATGGAGGTAGTTTAAGATTTGGAAATAATGAACCTTATTGCATAAAAGGAAGAGGTCATATCTCATTAACCAATGAACTTGTATGTGACAATGCCTATTGGGTTGAATGACTAAAACATAATTTATTGAGAGTGGAATAGTTGAACAACATTGGATTCAAGGTAGAGTTCATGAATGGCAAGGCAAGATTACTAGATAACAAAGGAAATTTGATTAGATCAAGCAAGCAAACAAAAGGTAACCTATTTTATCTTGATCTTGGTGATTTCTCAAGTAGAAGGAAGTTAGTTACGGCACAAAAGACTATGTCATGTAAAATTTGATAATATGGTCAAGATAAGAAAACTTAGAAGAGTAAGAGGTATCCCTAGTTTGAAGAAACTTGATGTTGGATTATGCAAAAATTGCCAAATTGGTAAAATGGGAAAGACTAGTTTTAAGAGAAAAAACTATCAGTCAAATGATGTCTTGGAAATTGTGCATACTAATTTATGTGGACCCATTGGAATATAAAGTTATAGTGGAGAAATTTTTTTCATTCTTTTTGTTGATGAATATTCTAGAATGATGACTATTATGTATCTGATAGAAAAGTCAGAAGCTTTTGAGAAATTCAAATGGTATCTGGCTAGAGTAGAAAAAGAAACTAGAAAAAGATTAAGATGCTTAAGATCAAATAGAGGTAGTGAATTCATCTCAAATGAATTCAACAATTTTTGCATTGAAAGAGGAATCAAAAGACAAGTTTTAGCCTCTAGTACTCCTAAGCATAATGGAATAGTTGAAAGAAGAAATAGATCCATCATGGATTGTGCAAGGAAACTAATGATTGAGAAGAATTTTTCTATCAAATACTAGAAGGAAGCTATTAATAGTGCAATTCATACTTTGAACCGAGTTCAATTGAAGAAGGACTCAAACATAACTCCCTATGAACTATGGTATAGCTACAAACCCAATGTAAGTTACTTGAAAGTATTTGCTAGCAAATGTTATATCCTAAAAGAATGTAGAAAAGGAAAATTTTATGTAAAAGGTGATGAAGGTATATCTCTAGGATATTCTTACATAAGTAAAGCATACAAATTTATGAATTTGTCCACTCACAAAATCATAGAAAGTGCACATGTGAGAATTGATAATTTTGCAGAGAAGAGTAAAGAAGAAAGTAAAAAGGAGCCAAAAGATTACATAAGACTTTTTTACTATGAACCTAATACATTGCCAAACATATTTGACAAAAAGGAGACTTCATCTCTTGAGCTCTCCAAGTCTCCAATAGTTACCAAGTTGCAGGAAGTGCAAACTAAGTCATAGGGACCCAAGTCAGATTTAGAGGCTATCAAGTTAGTGCATACCGAGTCTAAAGGATCTAAACCATAGATGAAAGAATTTGAGCCTAAAGTTGAGATTCAAAATGAAGACTGTGCAATTCATTCAAAAGTCAAAGAGCTTGTATTGGCTAAATATGTTAGAAGGCATCATGCAACTGATTAGATCATTGGAGACGAATTAGATGGAACGATGACAAGAAGCAAACTAAAAGGTACATGTTTACTTTCTGACTTTGAACCTAGAAGTGTTAAGGATGCATTGGAAAATGAAAGTTGGATTGAGGATATGAATAAAGAAATAGAATAGATAGAAAAGAATAAAACTTGGACTCTTGTTCCTAGGCCCAAAGATAAAAATGTGATTGGTACAAAATGGGTATTTAGAAATAAGCTAAATGAAGATGAAAAAGTGTCAAGAAACAAAGAAAAGTTGGTATGTAAAGGCTATTATCAAGAAGAAGGTATTGATTATGGAGAGACTATTTCCCCTATTACAATATTAGAAGGTGTTAGGACTTTACTGGCATATGCAGCTCATAGAGGATTAAAAGTATATTAGATGGATGTTAAATATGCATTCTTGATGAGGAAGTCTACATTGAATAGCCAGAAGGTTTTGTTGATCCTAACAAAAGGGACATGGTTTGCAGATTACCAAAGCACTATATGGTCTAAAACAAGCTCCTAGAGCCTGGTATGAAAGATTACATAACTATTTGATACAAATTGGTTTTCAAAGAACAAATGATAATAGTAGTCTATATATTAAGACAAATGATAATAGTAGTCTATATATTAAGGAAGGATCGGATAAGATGATTGTGTTGGCAGATATATTTGTGGATGATACTTAATTTATAGGAAATGATGACTTATGCGAAGCATTTTCAAAAAAAATGAATAAAGAATTTGAGATGTCCATGTTTGGTGAAATAAAATTCTTTGTTGGATTGTAGATATAGCAAAACAAAAATGGTATCTATATCACTCAATCTAAGTATATCTCAAGAAATTTGGAATGGAAGATTCAAAACCAGCTGGAACCCCCATGTGTATTAGACTTAAGATTACCAAAGATGATGACTCCAAAGAAGTAGATCAGACCTTATATAGATCAATGATTGGGAAATTATAGTATGTAGAACATGCAAGGCCTAATATTGCCTTAGCAATTGGGATAGTAGCAAGATTGTTAGCAAAACCCAGAGAAAACCACATGATGGCAATACAAAGAATCTTGAGATATCTAAAAGGTATTGAAGACTATGGGTTATGGTACAAACTTGAAGGAAATCTTGACTTAAAAGTATTTAATAATGTTGATTGGGTAGGAAATCTTGATGACAGAAAAAAAAACATTAGTGGTGGAGCATTCTTTCTTGGTAAAAGGCTAGTATCTTGGACAAGTAAGAAGAAAAATTACACATCTCAATCCCTAGAAGATGCAAAATATTTGGCTATAGCAATGAATTGCTCTGACATTTTTTGGTTCAAACAATTGTTGGAAGGAATGAAGGTTGAAATCAAAGAGCCAATAGTCATGTATTGTGATAACACCAGTGCAATCAACATATCAAAGAATCTAGTGATGCATTCCAAAACAAAGCACATTTCTATAAATTATCACTTTGTAAGAGAACTAGTATAGGAAAAAGAAATAAGATTGGAATATATGCATACAAAAGAATAAATTGTAGATATATTCACCAAGTCATTACCTAAGGATGCATTTCTATATCTAAGAGGTAAGCTAGGGGTCATTCCCCTATCCGAAGCTCACTAAATAAAGTTTAGTGATACATCAACAGGAACTAAGTTGAAGATGAATCAGTTGATGTAGCATTAACAAGGACATATTGTAGATGAATTTGTACTCAAGGTACATTGACAGTAATCAGAATTATCTTTGGCATGTGTTGTCAAAGAGGGAGAAATTTACGATGTACTGTAATTCCAAGAAGGAAAAGTTAAGTAGTTCGTTCATAGAGGGAGAATACTATAGGAGAAGTTTTTTGTGTAAAATTAAAGAGGGAGAAGCTTTCTAATAGAGGAAGTCTTGTTCTCAAAATTTCATTGTGCTATGACATGTTGTGTTGCCATCAATGCCAAAGAGGGTGATTTTTGGATATAATTGATTAATTGTGTGTTGTCTTTGATGTTACACAAATTTCATACGAGTTGAAAGTTAGTGCATGCCAAGATCACTTGGTCAATGAAGATAGTTTTCCTTGTCTACCAAGTGTTCTTGAGTCTGCTCTATATAGAAGGTAGTATCTATCAAGATCACTTGGGCATTGAAGGAATCTATGCAGAAAAGAGTGTTAACCAAGCTCACTCGATTAACAAAGGGAAATTGAACAAAGGTAGTATTAACTAAGTTCGCTCGATCACCAAAGGAATTTTGTAAGTTTTTAGTGTTAACCAAGCTCCTATTGGTTAACATAGGAAGTCACCTCAAAATTAGTTTCTACCAAGCTAGGTTGGCTACTAAAGGATTTTCCTAATTATTTTGGCATGTAAAGCGTAATTATTTCACCTATTGATTCTAGCTAACTATGGTAATGAATATTGGTTATTCTAATTTGTATTTGATCTAACTTGACAATCTAGAAGGTATAAGTAAAAGGTCAATTTGTGATTTCAAAGTATGCAAGTTGAATGAGTTAGAAGAGATAAGAAAAGAGGAAGCAAACTTGAAGGATAAGTAGGTATCCTTGTGGAGTAGAAAAGTGTTATTTGGTTAGGAAGGATCAAGCATAAGCTAGAACAAAGATCTATAATTAGAAATTCAATTAGATCTCAATCAGGTCATTTCATTGTTACTCTGTGACCATTGTAGTAGTGATCTAAAATCTCTTTAAAAAGTTGGTTTAACAACCATTTGTAAATCCTCTAACAAGGTGGTGATTCCATTGAATTGTTTCAAGACCTATTACAAGGCCACTCCTAATAGGGTGATCAAATCCTTTAATAGGGTCACACCTAACAATGTGTTTTGTAACCTTTAATAGGGTTGGCTCCTAGCACAACTCATTTTAGAAGAGTGAAAAATAGTAACTAGTTACATTTGGTGGTTTTTCCAAAATTGGGTTTCTATGTTAAATCCTGGTTTCATATGTGTTCATGTTATTTCTTTCATTCTTGCAAGTAAATTCCTAACAATATCTTAAGATCTTCTAAGTTAAACACATTCTACATTTACTGAGTTACAACAATTTATTTATGCTTACTAAGTATTAGCAGTAATCCGTTTTATTAGTCTAAATTTTATTTTTGACATCTAAGGGACCTAGGATTTATTTTAGTAGTAATTGATTCACCCCTCCCCTCTCAGTTACTCCTCTTACATTTCCAACAACTAATATCACAAACAAAAACTTTGAACAATCTTAACCATAGAAGTAATATAAACTAAAACCTCAATAAGATACTCTTACACAATAACACTAGATATGCTGATTAGGGAAACACTTGATTAAAGGGAAAACCCTAGTGGGGATGGTACCCACAAGATGATGTACTGATATAAATATCCCTTGTTAGAGGATAGACCCTATTAGAAATCTATTACAACATTTATTACATATGATTCCCTATTAGGAGACTTTGAATCCCTATTAAGAGTTGTGGAAGACAGCTGGATCCACTACCCAAATAGCTTCAAGGTTAAGACCAATGAACCCATTTTCCAAATGATCTTTGTATTATTCCTTGAAAAATTATAAAATTGAATTATACTTCCCTTCTCTATCTCTTTCTTGTCAACTGGACTTCTACTCCTTCTAATCTTGTAACTAGATCATGAAATGTACATCTAATAATCCCTTTGATAGCTTACATGTATTCAATCAACACTCTTCAATACTTCAAAATACAATGCAAAATAGATACGTAATACACTTTACAATCAAGAAAAACATAATTCCTTTCTACCATATCTTCATAATAATTCCTTGAGTTGGCCTTGAGGCTTTCTCAATCAATTAAAATAAGATATATAATTAATTACAATTAAATAGCACTTTTGGCTTATAGTTTATACAAAAATTTACACATTTGATTCTAGGTCTTACACACTTGATGACACCACCACCTAAATATCCTCTATCACTAGTTGACTACACACCACCTCATTATATCTTGGCTAAAAGATATAATGCAAACATTAGAAACTACCAAATAGATGCTCTATTTATGCGCCACTCACATTAAATCAAACACAACTGTCATACATCTTTGACACAGACTTCATCCTCTTAACCATGACATTAAGAAACTCCTAGGAACATGTCCTTAAATATGTATCACTTAGCCCATACTCAATTACTATGCAACATAACATCGTTGACTGCTATTCTTCCAGTCTCTACAAAACCCATACTATGTTGCCATCAATGACAAAAACAATCATGAATGCACTATGTCAATGTTCTCCAATGCTCAAGATACTCCCCCAAAGTAGTATCATAAAAATTCATGCTAACAGTATCCCCCTTTGGAATTGATGGCAAGATAGATGAAAAATATATAGGTTCCAAGAATACCAAATTGAACTCTATTATTTTTTTCCCTCCTCGTCTTCTTAGGATCGACAACAATTGTTCATAGTAAATAACTTACAATACTTTCTAACTATATATCTCCCCCATAAAGATATCTTATTGTGCACTTACACTTCCTTCTATGCACTGACATACATGAATCTCCCTATAACTCTCTCCCATTGCCATCTCAATAGGTGCTTCTCTCCCCATTGTTTAGAATATGTTTTTCATGTACATTTTGTTAGAGTATATAGTCCACTTATATAACTGAGAGGATGGGGGGTGAATGAGTTATCTAACTATTACCACAATCATTAACTTTAAACAATCTTAACCATAGGAGTAACATAAACTAAAACAACAACAAGATACTCTTACATAATTAACACCAGATATGTTAACTAGGGAAACCCTTGATCAAAGGGAAAACCCAAGTCGGAATGGTACCCACAAGATGATGTACTAATATAAATATTCCTTGTTAGAGGATAGACCCTATTAGGAGTCTATTACAACATTCAACAAATATGCATCCCTATTAGGAGACTTTGAATCCATGTTAGGAGATTCCATCCCAGTTAGGAGTTGTGGAAGACAGTTGGATCCACTACCCAAATAGCTTCAAGGTTAAGATCAAAGAACCCACTGTCCAAATGATCTCTATATTATTCCTTGTAGAATAATACAACTAAAATGTACTTCATTCCTCTATCTTTTTCCAATCAATCAAACTTTAGCTTCTTTAGATCTTGTGGCCAGATCTCATACTGCATATCTAATGATCCCTTTGATCACTTACACACATTTAGTAAGCATTTTTCTCCTTCTTGCACTATGCATTAATACTTCACATTCCACTTGATCTTCTTCATCAAGATACATTAGAAATAAGGAAAAAAAATTCCCTTTATACAGTATCTTCATAATAATTCCTTGCGTCAGCCCTAAGGCTTTCCCAATTAATAAGATAATTAATTAATTCACAATTACAATAGCACTGTCAGCTCATAGTCTATACAAAAATTTACACGTGTGAGACCACATTTTACACACATGCTGATGTCACCACATGATTATCCTCTATCACTGTGTGAGTACACATCTATTCATTATATCTCATATGAAAGATAGTGATAAATCATCAAAACATTGTTTTCTAGTAAATGAAGTGTAACTTCTGTACACCATTGAACTAGGCTTAGTACTCTTAACCACATCACTAGTAAAAAATTAGGAGAATGTCCTTCATTTTGCATCATCTAAACCTTCCCCAGTTTATGTGCATCATAAGATCTTTAACTGCCATTCTTCTAATCTTAGCAAAATTAGTACTATGTTGACATCAATGACAAATGCAATCATGAATGCAACATATCAATACTCTCCAATGCTTAGGATACTCCTACAATGTAGTATCATTAGTATTCATGCTAAAAATCTCCCCCTTTGGCATTGATCGCAACATAGATGAAAAACATCTAAGTTCAAAGAATACCAAACTGTACTCTATTGTTGCTGTTGACATCTTCTCAAATCCTCTTCATTAATCTGAAGTGTGCTAGAACTAGCATCAATTATTCATAGTGAAAAAATTACAACACTTTTCTAGCTACATATCTTTCCCATAGAGATATTCTTCTGCACACTAACATATTCTTCTATGCACTTACATGAATCTTTTTGTTGGAGTTCTTTCTGGTAAGGAACATATCAAGTGGATTTAAACCTGATACCAAGAAACAAAGATAGGGACAGGCCTAAGGATGAGCTAAATCCTATATTTAGCAAGGCTAAATATTAGTTCTGGGCCAACATTAACAAAGTCATCAAGACTCACTTCTCTTTAGGCTCTACAAGGCCAAGGTAGGAAAACCTAAGAAAATAATCTAGTTAACTTGATACTTTCTCTTTCTTTTTCAAGATTATTCCCCATAGTAGAAATGGTCAATATTCTTCTATAATTTCCTAAAAACCTCTATGAGCATAGTGGTTAACTATAACCAAAAAGTAAATGCAAATAAGTGATGACCAATAATTAAGTTCTTGATACATTAAATGGTAAATTGATTTATTGTTGTGAATGTTCTACAATTAAGTGAATCATTGGTGTATTCTTGAACTCTTAAATGGACCAGTGTCTTATCCAATGGGGTATAGAGTCAAAGATTAGTAGATGGGACCTTTTAATCAACTTGTGATTAAAATTGCCAACATTAAACTTTAAGTTTCATTCTAATTCTCATCCTTTTCAGAAACCCTAAACCTTATCCATTATGAAATTACCTAATTCTCTAAATTAGCAGCAATCAATAAGAGATATATAACTGTTTAAATTGCATTAAACTCAATGAAACTTGTTCATTTAGTCCCAAGATTATGGATATGTGAGAAAAGAGACAAAACTCAAAGATAATGATAATTAAGGAAACACCTTCTTATATAGATCTTAATACTGCTAATAGAAACTCATGATATAACACATAGATAAAACATAGGTACCAAATGTTCACCTTTTGTATTCAAGTATGCAATAATTGAAATCATTCATATAATTATAGAATAAATGGATGGACTACCAAATAATACATGGCACATGAGAAAATTATACAAACAACTGACCTCTACTCTTTGTCTTGGAGATCCATAAATAGGATTGCAACAAGATACAAATGAGAGGAGGACACATGTCAAACTATTAATGGATACAAAACTTTGGAATATGGGAACCAAAAAGGTATACAAAAAATCCTTCCAAAATATCGATTAGAAAAAGATAAGTAGTTGAGGTAGTAAGAGAACATTTATATCAGGCCTTTGATTTTTCTCCTCCTTGTCCTTCACTAAATTGTATGCAAAATATCTTAACTACTTTCTAGTAAAGCTTTAATTTCTCCTATTACTTCCTAGACATAAATTTCCCTTTTGGTGGGCCACTCTATATTTTTTACTTCTTGCAAATCTTGAGTGGCTTTGGTCCACCTAGCATTGATGATTGCTTTTGATTCAACAAAAAACTTATTTAAATCTATTTTTTCCTTAAAAAAAGGAATCAATTAGTTTATTATATGGGATGTTAGAAATATCTTCAAAAATTGATATTGTAGCCTCTTGAGTCAAAATACAATCAAAAGAATTAGACCACTCTTTTCAATCTATCACTGTGCTAGCAACATCCAAAATTGATGGTATGCAGGGTTGTATTCCCTAAGATAAAACTTTCAACTTCCCTTGTATAGTGTACAATTTTCCAATGAAGAAACCCATCAATTCTTTCACTATTTCTAGGCCTTCCTTCACTATAATTATTTTATCAGGAAAATCTAGCTATTTAGCCATTAGTACAATTAGCCTCTCTAGAAAATGAATATATGGCCCCCAGAGATTAAATGTGGGTGATAGCCATGAAAGTGCCTCATTGTAAAATTTCTTAGCACTTTGTAAAGTAACATAAAAAAATACAAGCCTATTGTGACATGTTTTTTAACACTTCAATCCTATGGTTCATCATATTCTTAAGGACAACTATCCTTATATCACCTCCTTGCTGAGTAGATGAAGCATCAATGCTCATTCTTCTTGTTTCTAATGCCTCCTCCTCTCCCAAATCCTTTTTTTATATCAGCACTTTAGTTGTATCCCTAGCTAGCTATTGTTGACTTTCAAGTTGCTCCCTCTATTCTGCAACAAATATTTTCTCTACCTGTGTAAGTTGCTCCTTGAGAGATGCAACTTCATTCTCCAATGCTTGGATTTTGGAATCAAGCTCCACAATCCTTTCTTTTTACACATGGCTGCTTCTAAGATCATCTTCATAAAGCTTCCTCACATCTATATAATCATGTATGGATTTTGACAATCTTGTCTCCATCTCCTTTAACTTGGCTTCATTTATAAATGAAAAATGTTTCAATCCCTTGGAAACCTCTATACTAGAGGTACCTTGTAGAGTCCATACAATCATGTTACCTTATTCAATATTCTATACATCCATTAATTTAGGCTTATTGGAGGAAGGAGCCATACTCTAGACTACAAGAGTCTTTGTGTCAATGTTGAAGCTAGTTCCTCTTTGTAGTCCACCTACACCAAATGCCTCACATGAAATGGCATTCTCCTGCCTCCTTATTTTATCAAGCATAAATGGTTTTTCCAAGTCCCATCCAGGCACCAATATCATGCCACTCCTCTATACTAGATCCTTGGCCTCCTCTAGAGTCATTACTTCACTCTCAGGATAATAGGCCTACAACTTCTCCACAAGTTCCATCTTTTTCTCATCAAACTTCCCTAGTTTCATCTTTAGCACTAGTTCACTCTATTTTATTTTGTATAAGAAGCTTTTTAATTTAGTGGACTTGATGAATTCCTCATCCTCAAGGAATTATTGGGCTTGGATGATCCTATCATCTAGCCATGCTACTACTAACTCAAAGTCTATGAGGGTATTCTCAACTACATTTGCTCTATTTTGGAGGTAATTTTGTCTCAAGCCAACAAAATACTGACTATTCACAGGAAGGATCTATAGTGTTCTCTATTTCACATGAGTAGGGATGTGGACAATCTTCTGTCTTTTGATTCCCTTTGTGACCCATGATGCCTCAGGGACATCATCTTCTTCTACTTCAAGGGTTACATCAAGCTTAGGGCTATCAAGGCACACCCTATATTCTTCCCCTAATAGTCCCTTAGGCATCTTAGCCATACTTTTAGTATGGTTAATGACCATCTTCCTAATCCTTTGAGGATAGGGAATATCCATGTAGAATCCCAAGAATTGGGGACCAATTTTTGTCAATTCTCTCTCCACCCTTAGAACATCATCTAGCTTTGCTAGCTTGTCAATTGCCTCACCTTCTACAACTATATTTGGAATGACATCCTCATGGGGCATTTCCTTGGTGCTAGGTAGTACATATATTCTCATCTCTTTTAGAGTGACCCTCATCCAATTATTAGGGTCATATATTTTGTAGGGGCCAGTAGAAAAATTATAGTGGTGGAGATAAGAGTAGATCTAGTCCAAGGCTTCTTTCCCAATTGTAAAGTCAAAAACCCAAAAACACCTACACAAAAATGTTCCTCTATGCACTTTGGGTCCTAGGTACTCCCTATTGACCATAAAAAATTGCCATATAAATTCAATAATTCCTAAACTAGGAGGGATAATTTTTGGCAGTATATGGGGTGATTGTGGACAACCACAGGCTCTCATTAAAGAAAGGGTGGGAAATAAGAAAATGTCTCCCTATTAGTGGTCAAGTCTCTTTCCTTCAAGAAGTGGGGCTAGTCTCAAAAGGCCTTTTAGAATGTCAAGAGCCTAAAGTATCTTGGATCTAACATTCTCATAATTACAACACTAAAATTATTGAAAAATGAGACATAATCAAAAAATGGTAATTTCTATCCTATACTTGTATCCACAATTACACTGGTAGGTCTCCATTTGCGTCAAAAGTGTGATCAATAAAATCAGAGCTTATGTATCCTACATTCTTGTAAAGAATTAGGTGCATTAGTAGTGAATAATGATAGAAGGTGAAGTGTTTTAACTCCCCACTCTAAGCCCTAGCAATATTATCTTTCATCACCTCTAGAATGTAGTTAACATAATCATACTCCCCACCATGGTAGGACTCCTAAACATCTCTTGAAATTATGAATTTTGCTCCATAGACCATGTCAGTCCCATCCTTCCCAACTAGCTTGCGAATGCCATATATAGTCTTTACAAAATAATTCTTAAATTTGTCCAGTGGCATCATTTTATCCACCGTCTTAGGGAAATCGCCCACTTCCTTCAATTCCATGGGAATATGTTGTAGCATAGATCTCCCAATGTATGCCTTGGTGTTTGCTTCAAATTTCCTCTATAAATGTTTTAAATATACAGACTGGCCCATAGCTCCATCCAATCCAAAGGCCTCAATGAATGATTCTTAGTCTAGAGTGTAGAGGATGGTTCCATGTTTCCTATGGAAGGATTTCCTAGCCATATTGTAACATCAAAATAGGACCTTCATCAAGTCTACATCTACAAAGACCTCTAGAAATATCAATTTGGCAAGATTCTTCTTCCATGTGTTGCACACAGTAATCTTCTTCTCCCTGTTATAATAGAAATATTTGAAAAGATTCAAACCCATAACACTAGGGAATATAGCATCTCTACAAGGGGAATATGGATCAATAAAACCTTGATCATCTACAAAATTGGAATTGGAAGAACTAGGAAAAAGTTTCATCCATTCCTTAACGAACCTATTCAGTTTCATTAGTCTAGTTTTCCCTCCCTTAGAGGTTGAAGTCTCTATAGCTTGCATGTCTGATGCTTGAATTTATTCCACTTCTTTATTAGACATCTTGACACTATGCTAGAAAATAAAGGATATGGAAATGACTTTGTTCTCAAAAGCTCTAAAAATAACAATCTGGAATGCACTGGAAGCTCTAAAACTGCTTAAAATCTCTCTCTACAAATGGAAAACTATAATTGTAAAGTAGGAAAATCTTTACAAATTAATATATGCAAATAAATATTCACTTTGCACTAATTTTTAACATGGTTGAAACATGATATCAACTCATTCTGTCAACTCAATGGAGCATCACCATTACTATCTAGCAATGCACTTTTTGTATTGTACTTAATTCTTATTAGTCAAGAAATTTATTGTTATTTCTAGCTTAGAAAAGTGACTTATCATTTTAATGTTAAAATAGGGTGTATGATTCTTCTACCACGACTAATGAAAAGATCTCTCATATTATCTTATAGCTAAAAAATCAGTCTCCTGATGTTTTGAAAACCCTTGAAAAACCCTTGTCAACTAGTTGGACACAGTAAAAAAACCCTTCTATGATCTTATGACTCTTTCATTGTCATGGCATCAGGAGTGACCTTATCTTCCTCTATGATCTATTAGAAAATGACTTCATAGCATCATAGCTTGACCTTTCTCCTCATATGATCTTATGATCATGGTTACTTTTATCATCTCATAACATTTCTCATGATCTCTCAAGCTTCTATAATACTCTAACAATCATCTAACCCTTTGCACCATAACATCATGGTCTTTACAATTTTTATATGTGATGTTATGACCACAACTTCAGCGTGATATTGGAACACACCTTTTATTACGTTGAGATCTTACAATGAACCATTTATCATAAGGTCAAAGACACCACATGCCACAAAATAATAATATAAAATTCCTTTTTTGTCCCACTAATCTTGACTAAGCATATACCTAGTATTCATACCTCTATTTTGACCAATCAAAAACTTGACACCTGTCTGACAATGCACCATCACCTTTTCTTGCATTTAATATCTTTACAATCTTATGATTGTAGATATCTCAAAGTATCACAACACCCCAATTTTCCTTTCATGATCCTACGGTATCCACTACTTTGTAATATCGCAGCATCCCTTTTCATTGTTCCTGATGCCACAATGACCTCCCTTGTCGTAAGATCATAAATAACTGAAAAGTAAACATTTAAACTACCACACCATCATACAATACAAAGGAAATCATATGATCAAAAAGACAAACATTACCATTCACGATATGATGATAACATATTTATCTTATGATTGGGACATTGAAAGTATTTCATTATCATGCTCTTCTGACCCACTTATTGTAACATCATAGAAGATGATGTATAAGACAAAATGCAAACCCACTTAATTTCAAAACCTACGGTTAGGGCTTAGACCAATTTTATGAAGATTTTTCCAATGTGAGATGAAATTCAAACCCTAGAGCACTAAACCTTCATACTTGGGACAAGAATAAAAATAATTGGATCAGGGAAAAACATGCTAGGGTTTCCTCTGTAGATGAAAACAAGAAATATGCAACCCTAACATTCAATTCAATATTTTCACCATACTTTTTAAAATTGAGCTCAATGAAAAAAGGAGCTATCACTTTCAAAATCTCCCTAAAGAGATAATACTCCCCTATTAACATCTCAATAGGTGCCTTTTTCATATTTTCTCTCCCAATTTCCTAGGATATGTTTTTCATGTACATATTCTCTCCCCTATTGATATCAATGTCAAAGGTGTCAATACAAGTTTTATACCAAAATACTAAGAGCCTTCAAGAGTCTTCAATGACTCAGTACATACTGGATATTCCCACCATATAGGAAGCATCAACATTCAGTCCAGTCTAACCATAGTGCTCTATACCATTGGAGTGATGCACTCTCTACATCATCTACTTTGAAATAGGTAGGGGCATAACCCATAGCATACCCCTTAGGTACTCAAAAGTATCCTTAGGAAAAGGCTTCATAAAGATATCTGAAATCTAATCTTTAGTACTTACATGCTCCAACCTTATTTCCTTTTCAGTTGTTCTCTCTCTCAAAACATGACAATAGATATGTGCTTTGTCATAGAATGCAATACTAGATTTTTAGACATACTTATTGTACTTGTGTTATCATAGTAAATGATAAAAGGTTCCATAAACTCAATCCCAATGTCCTTCAACATTTGTTTCATCCACATAACTTGATTACAATTATTTGTTGTTACAACATACTCGGCCTCAACTATACTCTAAGATATACAATGATGTTTTTTTCTCAACCAAGAAACCAATATTCCTCCAAGAAACAATGCTCCACTATTGGTGTTCATTCTATCATCCATACTTCCTTCCCAATCGGCATCAATATATGTGCACAATGTAAAATCATTCAATTTTTCATACAGGATTCCATAATCAAATGTACCCTTCAAATATCTAAATATTCTCTTTCCTATTGCATAATGATACTCTTTAGGATCAGCTTAAAATCTTGCTACAATCCCAACTACATTTTCTATATTTGGTTTGGTGTAAGTCATATATTGCAATCCTCCAATCATAGATATATGCTTATTATGCTCAATTATAGGTGTTCCATCTTTACTAGATAACTTGTGACTAGTTATCATGGGTGTACCAATAGGTTTTTAACTTTCTAAACCAAATAATTTAAACAAGTTTGTTAGACACTTGGCTTGTAAAATAAATATCCCATCTCTGCTCTACACAATATGTAATCCTAGGAAAAATTTCATTTCTCCTATCATGCTCATTTCAAATTCATTTTTCATCTCTTCAACAAAATTATCACTTTCTCAATCATTTCCTCCAAATATTATTCATTCAAAAATATTACAATGATAAACAAACCATCATCAATTTTCCTTAAGTACAGATTACTATCTATTGTGCCTTTAATAAATCCAAGTTTAAACAAATATTTTTCCAACCTTGCATACCAAGTCCTAAGTGCTTGCTTCAAACCATACAGTGATTTCTTCAATCTACATACAAAATATTTTTCTTTTGTCAAAGGGAATCAATTAGGTTGCTCAATGTGGAATTTTTCTTCAAGTTCTCCAATCAAAAAAGTTGAATTAACATCCATCTGATAAACCTTGAAATTTTTTCTTGTTGCATAAGCCAAGAACATCCTTATTGCTTCCATTCTTGTCACAAGTGTATATGTTTCCTCATAATATATGCCTTCTTGTTGTGAGTAGCCTTTGTAAACAATTTTGGCCTTGTTTCTCACAACTTTTGCTTGCTCGTGCATCTTATTTCTAAATGCCCACTTGGTTCCTATAATATTTTTGTCTATAGGTCTAGGAATTGATTCTCATGTCTCATTCTTCACAATTTGATCTAATTCTTCTTTCATTGTTTGCATCATACAGTGATCATCCTTACATGCCTTGTCTACACTCTTAGGTTTCACTTGAGAAATTAGACATAATTTCTCATTCACTTTGTTCCTTTTCATTATACCTTTATCCTTGCTCCCAATTATCTACTCTACAAGGTGATTCTTTGTCATGTTTCTACTAGAGGTAGGAGTTGACATCTCAACTATTATCACTTCTCTAGGTTCAGATCTCTATTCTTGTCTATGCTTAATAGATAAATTATTCTACAAGTTATTGTTAGTCTCAAAAAGAACTTCAATATTTTTTCTAACAATTCCAAAATTATCCTCTTCTTCATTAGAATTATAATCTACAATCTTCTCTTTAGTACTAGGGTGGTCCTAATTGCTAGAAACTTTTCGTCAATCTTTACATTTGCAAACTCAAATATTGTCTTAGTTCTATAGTTGAAACATCTATATGCTTTACTTTTGAATGAGTAACCAAGAAACATACCTTCATCACTTCTAGGATCAAACTTACCAATATCATCCTCTCTCTTTTCATAACACTTACTTCCAAATATTCTGAAATACTTGATTGATGGTGAGTGACCAAACCATAACTCATAGGGTATCTTTCTCATACCTTTTCTAATTTGCACTATATTCAAAGTATATACTATAGTGTTAACTACTCCTCTCTAAAATTTCTTTGAGACATCATTCTCAAATAACATCGCTCTTGCTACTTCTACTACTAAATTATGCCTTCTTTCAGTATTCCCATTATGTTTAGGTGTTCTTTGTGAAGATAACTATCTCTTGATTCCATTCTCTTCATAGAACATGTTGAACTCTCTAGAGGTGAACTCTCCTCCTCTATCTGATCTCAAACATTTAATCTTGACATCAGATTTATTTTCAACTCTATTCTTAAATATCTTAAATATATCAAAAAAATTGGACTTCTCTTTAACAAACACTACCCACATCATTCTAGTGAAATCATCAAAAAAAATCATAAAGTACTTTTCAGCATAGAATCCTCTAGTTCTTGTAGGACCACTTAGATCTATGGGAACAATCTCCAATTTCTCTATAGTAGAGAATTTCTCGCTAAGAAAAGACACTTTCCTTTGTTTAGAAAAAATACATTCTTTGAAAATAACATTAGTAGACTTAATAATCTTAGGCAAATCTCTCACTACAAATATACTGCTAACCTTCCCAATATTATCAAAGTTTATATGACAAAACCTTGTATGCTACAACCAATTTTTATCAACTTCTGCAACCAAAAATGTTATTTTAGTGGGACTCAACTAAAATACATTACCTCTGGATTTGGTTCTAGTACCAATCAGCTTGCCATCTTTATCGTTGATAATGCAAGTCTTGTCTATGAACTGAAACATATATCCTTTGCCTACTAACTATCCAACACTTAACAAATTATGTTTCAAACAATCAACAAAATAAGAATCATCAATGTTAGTTTTATGATCGAGAGTAATAGATCCAATCCATGTAGTATGATGGGCTATATTATTACTAACTCTAACCATACCTCCATCATGATTTTTGAACTTAAAAAATTTATTCATATCCCCAGTTATTTTATGTGAACATCCACTATCAATTATCTAATCTGATTTATTTTCAACTTCAATAACTAGAGATTTTTCTTCTCTAATTTCTCTTTCAAGATCATCTTCCTTGATAGCCAAAAATCCTAATTCATCATCACTTTCACTCTAATCTCTATCATCATATTCTTAATCCTTATTAGCATATAAAAAATTTCTATCTTTAGCTCTTCTAGGCTTAAATTTTCCTCTAAAATTTTTCTCTCTTAGAGGATATTTAGATGCATAATGACCATACTCATCACAATTTCAATACTTAAAAATTTCTTACCATCTTTCTCTCTTCTTACTGGAAGGGCTACTCCTTCTTCAATCTTTTTATCTTCTTTAGATCTGCTACTACTAGCAAAGTCTCCTCTTGCACTTGCACTTCTTGACAGAGTAAGTCGAATGTGTAGAGCACTAAAAGTTGTCTCAACTCTGGCTAATTCTTTAGACTATCTCAATTATACCTCTACAGACTCTAACCTTCCAATAAATATTTCCTTTGTGAAATATTTGGTGCAGAGCATTACTATCTAAATCATCTGACTTGTATTCTTGAATGGTGGTGTCAAACTTTTCAAGATCTTCCATATAACCTCATCATTTTGTTTAGTTCCACCAAGAGTGTAACAACTATCAACACACACAAAACTAAAAGATAACAATATTAACAAAAGAATCCTTATAAAACTATAAGATTAAAACCCTGAACAATAATTTTTTTTAAAAAAAATCTCCAATACATATTAACCTTTATAAATTAGGTACAGTAAAGTACTCATAACAGAAATGAACAATTTATATTAATGCCTCAGAGTATATTATATATCTATACTCTTTTTGAAGTACAACATCTTTTAAATACATTCAAATTAGCACTGGTTCCAAATGTTATATAGCTATTTTCTTCTGAGTCCATAACCAACCCTATCTCGAACCTAAAATCAAAAAAACACAATCACAAAACACCAAATAGGGCTTAGTAACACTAATTAAATAGATGAGATCTCCAATAAACCTGCATGTTAGATTTCATAACAACATTATAATCATTTAATCCAAATAAAAGATATACTGAAAAAAAACAATTTCCATTTTACAATCAATTATATAGTAAGTACATAATTTCTTACATGTAGATATGCAGAAATAAACTCGCACAGAATATGACAAGGTAATGATCTAGTAGTCCATGGGTGTCAACATAAGAATCTACATTCAGCCACTCGTAGAACTCATTATGTCAGGTGAAACCATATTGTTCTTATCTTATTATATGATACCCAACCCATGAAATTTTTAAATATTACCACTTGATTAAATGACAGTCATAAAATTTCCCATAAGGAACTAAACTAGTGTCGGAGGGCATCCGGAAAAATAATTCTATCACCGCAAGTTACTCGCTTTATGAAAGCCACCCAATCTAAAGGATCACACTTGCATAATCTAATATAGACATAATTCTAGTTATATTAACTGGAAAAAAAACATAGTTTAATTTTCCAATTCCAACTAATACACTTATTTCATTTGCTTCCATTTATCAATAGAATCAGCAAACAGAAATATCATATGAAACCAACTTTCAATCTTACAAAGTTATCTTCTTATAAAAGTACCAAATTAAACCATAACAATATCCTTTCATACAATCCACATTACATATTACCAAAGGCAGCCTTGTCCCTTTTAATTTTCACAAGTAACCAAGCTTTTCCAACTACATATTAACTATATTTAAATTTAATAGTAAGGAATTGATTTTTCCAAATTCACTATATTTACATTTCATTTTAAAAATACCAATATTAAAAACTATCCACAAATCCTAATACTTATAACATAAGAATATAAAAATTAATCAATTTTCATTTCTGAAACAAATAATCATAGTAATTTCATAACTATAAATATATATTTCAATTCTAACAATCTATTCATAAGGAAGAATACATATATGTTGATACATACAATTTAATACATATACATATATATATATATATATATATATATATATATATAGCCCTATTAATTTAAAGTCAGAATTAAAATAGATAAATAATCTTTTCCACCATAAATCTAATTACTTGTTGTTACCAGATAATTACAATTTCTAATTCAACAAAAACAACACATTAACTATTTAATTCTACGACACACACAGAACCCCAAATACCAATTTACTCATCTACATAAACTGTTTAATAAAATGCCTCTTCCCAATCCTAGGTAACAGCATAAATAAAGTTATATATATCAAATACAACTATATGCAGTCATATGAATTCAAAACCTCATGCACAATTAACAAGGTATCAACTGTTCTACATGTAACCTTCAACACAGTGTTAATCGTAATAAAAACTATGTTGACAAAAACAAAAATCCAACCTTGTATAAGATTTTCCTCTAACTATTTGACATAATGCCTGCACCTAAATTCATACAAGTGATTCGATGTGAAACCACTGATGAATGTCCAACAACCCAAAAATAATCTTTGTTTAAGACTGATATACCTAAACTATAACCACAGGCTCGACTCATCTTCACAACAATATGTATATAATTTTTAATGAGACAAGCTTGGATTTAACACACTAAAAACCTGTCATGAAACAAGATAGATCTCTTTCCATTCATTATAAGGTTGGCTGTGCATTGCAACTCAAAACCCCAAAATCTTGCTAAGAGTTCAATACAATATCTATGCCTTAATTTCTAGCAAACTGTTAGATAAATTGACCATGTTCTAGTTCATGATTATAATTTAATGTATAGTGACCGAACCCCAGTCTCATGTCTATGCCCTCGGTTCACAGTCATGAGTTCATAGATCACTGCAAACTCATGGCTATGGCTAGGTCGCATACAACCAAAAATAAAATATAGACACAGAGGCATGGTACACATAGAGCTCGGCTCAATAGAAGCCGATAACCATTTGCTAATTCCACATTCCCATAATGAACTATAGCCATGATCATACATAAAATACAGAAAAACCCAAAACAAACAACATTACCAAAATGAACTCCCCATACCCACAATCAAGCATGAGTATTTTCAAAGCTTAGCAATATACAATGCTGAACCCTACTTATATCCATGCTTGGATGTCGATATCATTCACCATATCTAAATGAACATAAAAATGGCTAGAGGATAAAGTTAAAGAAAAGCCCCCTGCCTATGTAAGTGCGGGTTGATACTCAAGAAAAGCTACCTAGAGAGCCCTTTACTTCATACTCACAACCCAAGCCTCAAAACCCTTTTAAACTTTGTCATAGAAATATCAATGAAACCCTATTGAAAATGAAACTGAGAAAATGCAACCACGAAATGATAGAAGCCATGAAAAATGTGAAATATCAAACATATATAGAGCTAGAGTGAGTGAAAAATCTCCTTCATGGCTAACAGTTCCCAAATATTAGCGCCGAGAAACTTGTTCAACAGAGGTTTCATTATTTTCCAACTGAAGTTCATAATGGCAGACAAATATCAAGTTACAACTAACACCCAGTAAAAAGAATGACTAGACATGCGAAGTGATGCTCATAACTATGAGCTTATCCTTTAATCCCCACTTTCTTAGCCTTCTTCAACACTTGGCAACAGTAGTACCAGCTCAACATTCGAAGAACTTGCCAGCCTTTAATTCCCATAAACATGGTTGCCAATGCCCAATCCAAAATAATGCCAAGTTCAAGTTATGCATTGGTAAACTTAGGCTATGCTTCCAGTTTAGGTTTAGACTTAGTTTTAATTCCATACGATAGGTTAATTTAGGCACTAACTTAGATAGTAATAGATATGCATGTGAATATTAATATTTATACTAGTTAATATTAATCCCACCATCATATAAATGTTGTTAATAGATAAGTATATATATATATATATATATATATATATATATATATATATGTATGTATATATATATGTATATATGTATATGTATGTATATATATGTATATATATATGTATATATACATATATACATATATACATATATATATACATATACATATATATATACATATATATACATACATATACATATATACATATACATATATATATATATATATATATATATATATATATATATAAAAGTATATATATAAATATAAGTGCATTTAGTATGATATATATATATACTAAAATCTGGCAAATAACAGATTCAAGGTGCTACTAAAATTTAATGCCACCTCAAATATAAGTCTGAAAGTATGAACTAGACGAATAGTAAAACTGAAACCATTCTAACATTGCTTTATTATTTAAAAGTTTGATTCCTAAATCTAAATTGATTCAAATAATAAGATTCTGAATAAAACACAATTCTAAAAGTATTAAAACATCAGTTTTGAAAATCAGATCTTAGTAACGTCTAAATTCTCATTGAGTTTAACATAAGGAAACCAGAATACAAATAACTTCAACAAGTACCAAACTATCCAGAAAATTAAACTAATCTCAGAATCCAAGGTGTTAGATGTAAAACTATCAGGGCCATGACACCCTCCCCCACTAGCTTAGGCTTACTCCTGGAAGCCTGAAAACAAATGAGGATGTGAAGCTTTCATTGCCCCTGTATCTTCCCAAGTTGCAGAGGTATCATCATTATGATCCCATTATACCTTTACCTATTCCTCCTTGTGACCTCTAAGATTTAGCTCTCTTTGTTGGATGATCTACACTAGTTCCAGCATCAATTGACCATCCACTACCTGTAATGCATTCCAATTAAGAACATGAGTGATATCAGGTATGTATTTCCTTAATATAGACACATGAAAGACATTATGGACTTGAGATAGACTGGGAGGCAAAGCAAGTCTATAGGCAACCAGTCCAACAAATTCTAGGATTTTAAACGGTCCCACAAAATGTGGAGACAATTTGGAACCTTTACCATATTTAATAGGACTCTTTTTGGGTCTAACCTGTAGAAATACTTTGTTCCCAACCACAAACTGATGCTCAATCCTATGCAAATCTGCATACTTTTTTTGTCTATCCTATGCTGTAACAAGGTGTTCTCTGATTCATTTCACTTGCTGTTCCATATCTTGGAGCATTTCAGGACCTACGAGAATTCTATCTTCTAAATTATCCCAACTCAAGGGTGTTCCACAAGGTCTTCCATACAAAGCTTGAAAAGGAGCCATACCTATAGAGCTGTGATAACCGTTATTATAAAAAAACTCAACTAAGTGCAAGAATTCTTCCCATATGTTCTGCCTATCCATGACATACATCCTGAGCATGTCTTCCAGAATCTGATTTTACACACTCAGTTTTCCCATCAGTCTCAGGATGATATGTAGAACTGAAATTTAGTTGAGTACCAAGTTCACATTGCATAGACCTCCAAAGTGAAGGTGTGAAAACTGGGTCCCTATCTGATATGATCTTCTTTGGAATCCCATGTAGTCTTACTATTTGTTCCATATAAATATGTGCTACTGATGCAACATTATATGAAGATCTTACTAGAATAAAATGTACAACTTTGGTTAACCTATCAACTACAACCACGATTGAATCATGATGCCTAACTGATAAAGGTAATCCCATTTCCATCCAAGCACACTGTGAGATGGAAGTAAACTAGTAGGATGCTGATGTTCAACTTTCACCCTTTGACATTCTAGACATCTAGAGGCAAAATTTGCAATATCCCTCTTCATTCCTGGCCAACAGTAATGCTATTTAAGATCAACATTCATTTTCTTAACACCGGGATGTGCTAAATAGGGAGCTTTATGAGCTTCAGTCATTACCAAATTTCTTAGCTCTCCAACTTCAGGAACATAAATACTACCTCTGTAGATCAGCAATCAATCAGTGCTGATTGAGTAACCTTCAAATCTACCTTCTAACATGCTGCCACTATCTATAATAGCCTTGACTTCTAAAAACCAAGGATTAGTAATCAAATTTTGTAATATTTCCTCCTTCAAAACCACTGTGAGAGTTAAAGAAGAGAGTTCATAACATCTTCTGCTAAGTGCATCAGCCACCTTATTCTCTTTACCTTGCACATATTTTACTTCGAAGTCATATTAACACAAAAATTACATCCATCTGCATTACCATGAATTCATATTTGGCTGTGTAAAAATATATTGAAGACTTTTGTGATCAGTACGTAACTCAAAATGCTATCCAAGGAGAAAATGTTACCATTTGATCAACGCATGCATTACTGCAGCAAGTTCCAAATCGTGAGTAGGATAATTTAACTCATGATCCTTGAGTTTCATAGATTCAAATGCAATCACCCTACCACCTTGCATTAAAACTACTCCTAATCCATCTAAAGAAGCATCTATGCAAACCACAAATTCTTTACATGGATCAGGTACAACCAATACAGGTGCACTAGTCAAACATTCTTTAAGATGCTGAAAAGCTTCTTCACACTTATCTGACCAGATAAATTTCTTACCATTTTTTTGAAGAGAAGTGATAAGATGAGCTATTTTTGAGAAATTAGCCACAAACCTTTGGTAGTAACTAGCTAGACCCATAAAACTTCTCACTTCAGACATGTTTGTAGGTGCTGGCCACTCTACAATAGCTCTAATTTTAGCTAGATCCACATCTATTCCACCTCCCGTTATAATGTGTCCAAGGTAACATATTTCTAATTTGAAAAATTCACACTTTTTAGGATTACCATACAATTTATTCCTTTGGAGACATTCAAAAACTTTTCTCAAATGTTGTTCATGCTCCTCCAAGGAGTTAGAATAAACTAGTATGTCATCCAGAAAGACAACTACAAACTTATCAAGGAAGGTTGTAAAAACTCCCTGCATCAGACTCATAAATATTGATGGCGCATTAGTCAAACAAAAACTTACAACAATGAATTCATAATGCCCATACCTAGTTTGAAAAGTTGTTTTATGGATATCAGCTTCTTGAATTCTTAGCTGATGGTACCCATATTTAAGATCAATTTTAGAAAAGACTTTAGCACCCTTAACTTGATCAAATAAATCACCAATTCTAGGCAATGGATACCTATTCTTGATAGTAACTTTATTCAACTGTTTGTAATCGATACACAGTCTAAGTGATCCATCTTTCTTCTTAATGAAGATAACAGGTGCACCCCAAGGAGAGACACTTGGTCTAATCAACCCTTTCTCAAGAAGTTCTTCAAGTTGAACCTTGAGTTCTACCAATTCTTGTGTTGTCATATAATAAGGAGTTTTAGAAATAGGTTCAGTTCTAGGCACAATATCAATCCTAAAGTCTATTTCTCTCTTGGGTGGAATACCCAAAATTTCTGTTACAAAGACATCTAAAAATTCCTTTAGTAAAGGATGATCTAAACTAGTTTTATTTACCAAGGGTTCTGAAAAATCATTGACAGAAACAACAAACAGCTTGCTGCCTTTCTGTAAACACCTTTGAAGTTGTTTAATAGATATAGTTCTAATAGAAATAGGCCTCTTAATTCCTGTTATGAATTTATTTGCTTCATTATCATCAATGCATTTAATAGTCTTTTCACTGCAATCAATAACAGCTCGGTGCTGATCCAACCAGTCCATTCCTAAAATTATATCATAGGTTCCTAAAGGAATGACTCTGAGATTTACTTTAGTTGTAAATGCCTTAAGTTGAATTTCACAATCTATCGTAATCAGCCCAGTTTCTACCTTAGCTCCAGAAGCTCACTCAACTTGCCATGCCAACTTAGCCTTTGTCACAGGAATATTACAATGTTTAACCAAATTGGCAGAAATGGAAGAATCAGTGGCACCTGAGTCAAATAAAATGGACATTTTTTTACCTTGATAAGTACCTTTAGCCTTAATCATTGTGTTCTAATGTTCTTCTTGATTATGATCCACAGTAGAAAAAATACGGTGGTTCCTTCCAAAATCTCCAATAGTAGCCTCAGAACCCAATGCTCTTGGCCTACCCTGGTTATTGCCTCTAAGAGGAAAATTCCATTGTAAATGACCCAACTTCCCACAATGCCAACATTCCGCTCCTTTTTTGGTGCTCTTATCTTGTGAGAAATTTTCTTGTGGCGGTGCAAAACTCTGTTTCACACTTTCCGTAGGCTTAATGGATTTAGGTAGTTCAGGGGCCTTAAAACCCTTGTTTGATTTGGTAAATTTGTTAAATTTCCTCTTTTGAGATTTACTCCCATAGCCACTAGGTGCTGCCTTAGAATCATCCCTGAAGGGTTTCTGACTCATACTACTAGTTGGAACAGGTGGGTTAACAACACTTTTGGTTGGAAAACTAGATTTCATTTCAGCAAGCTTAGCTTGATCAGCAGCTTCCTTAATAGTTTTTGGTTTGAAAGTTCTCACTTCCTCTCCAATCCTAGGATTTAAACCCCTGATAAAGTGTTGCACGAAAGGTTTATCACCTTCATTCCAACCAAAGTACTTCTTTAGCTGAAAGAATTTTCTTTCATACATTTCCACTATAGAATTTCCTTGTGAAATGTTAAAGAATTCCTCAGACCTTGCTTGCTGCCAAAATTTAGACATGAATCTTTCCCGGAACCTCTCTATAAATAATTCCCAAGTTACTTGAGAAATATGAAGTCTCAGGTGTTCTAATTCCATTTCCCACCAAATATATATAAAAGACCTTAACTGCATTGCAGTCCAACAAACTTTCACATTAGTGTGATAATCATGCAAAATGAAACATCTCTCAATGTTTAAAAGCCAAGCTTCTGCTTCATTACCAGCTTTCATTCCATTAAAATACGAACCTTTAAGCTTAGAAATGTCCTTAAGCTGAGTCCTGATAATAAGATCCTCTACTACAGTCTGATTGCCATTAGGAATCTGTATATTCTGAGCATTTTCTCCCCCACCAGGAATATTATTCCTAGTTTCAAGCCCATCCAATCGTTCAAGAATTCGCTAAAGAATTTTAGCTTGAAGATCCTCTTGGTCTTCAACATGAGGAATTATGTCACCAAGAATATCTTGACGAGCCTGACCCCTACTTAGGCCATGACTACGACCTCTACGTCCTCCTCTACCTCTACCTACATTGGCTTCAGCATTACGGATACCTCGTCCCCGTGCTCCTCATGTAACAGGAGGCATACTAGAATTCCTATAAAAGAGAATTAATTAAAATTCTCTTAGGAAGCATAATGAAACCCCTATAAAACTTATCGAGTCCTAAGTGTTTAAACCTTGCTTTGATACCAAATGTAACAACTATCAACACACACAAAACCAAAAGATAACAATATTAACAAAAGAATCCTTATAAAACTATAAGATTAAAACCCCGAACAACAATATTTTTTTTAACAAATCTCCAATACATATTAAACTTTATAAATTAGGTACATTAAAGTACTCATAATAGCAATGAACAATTTATATTAATGCCTCAGAGTATATTATATATCTATACTCTTTTTGAAGTACAACATCTTTTAAATACATTCAAATTAACATTGGTTCCAAATGTTATACAACTATTTTCTTCTAAGTCCATAACCAACCCTATCTCGAACCTGAAATCAAAACAACACAATCACAAAATAGAAAACAAGGCTTAGTAACACTAATTAAATAGATGAGATCTCCAGTAAACCTGCATGTTAGATTTCATAACAACATTATAATCATTTAATCCAAATAACAGATATACTGAAAAAAAACAATTTCCTTTTTACAATCAATTATACAGTAAGTACATAATTTCTTACATGCAAATATGTAGAAATAAACTCCCATAGAATATGACAAGGTAATGATCTAGTAGTCCATGGGTGTCAACATAAGAATCTACGTTCAACCACTTGTAGAACTCATTATGTCAGGTGATACCATATTGTTCTTATCTTATTATATGATACCCAACCCATGAAATTTTTTAATATTACCACTTGATTAAATAAATGTCATAAACTTTCCCATAATGAACTAGACTAGTGTCGAAGGGCATCTGGCAAAATAATTCTATCACCGCTAGTTACTCGCTTTATGATAGTCACCCAATCTAAAGGATCACACTTGCATAATCTAATACACACATAGTTCTAGTTATATTAATTGGAAAAAAAAACATAGTTTAATTTTTCAATTCTAACTAATACACTTATTTCATTTGCTTCCATTTATCAATAGAATCAGCAAATAGAAATATCATATGAAACCAACTTTCAATCTTACAAAGTTATCTTCATATAAAAGTACCAAATTAAACCAGATCAATATCCTTTCATACAATCCACATTACATATTACCAAAGGCAGCCTTGTCCCTTTTAATTTTCACAAGTAACCAAGCTTTTCCAACTACATATTAACTATATTTAAATTTAATAGTAAGGAATTGATTTTTCCAAATTCACTATATTTACATTTCATTTTAAAAATACCAATATTAAAAACTATCCACAAATCTTAATACTTATAACATCAGAATATAAAAATTAATCAATTTTCATTTCTGAAACAAATAATCATATTAATTTCATAACTATAAATATATATTTCAATTCTAATAATCTATTCATAAGGAAGAATACATATATGTTGATACATAAAATTTAATACACACACACACACACACACACATTTATATATAAACACATATATGTACTCACTTACATATACCAATATATATAGATATATATATAAAGCCATATTAATTTAAAGTTAGAATTAAAATAGATAAATAATCTTTTCCACCATAAATCTAATTACTTGTTGTTACTAGATAATTACAATTTCTAATTCAACAAAAACAACACATTAACTGTTCAATTCTGCAACACACACAGAACCCCAAATACCAATTTACTCATCTACATAAACTGTTTAATAAAATGCCTCTTCCCAATCCTAGGTAACAGCATAAATAAAGTTATATATATCAAATACAACTATATGCAGTCATATGAATTCAAAACCTCATGCACAATTAACAAGGTATCAACTGTTCTACATGTAACCTTCAACACAGTGTTAATCGTAATAAAAACTATGTTGACAAAAACAAAAATCCAACCTTGTATAAGATTTTCCTCTAACTATTTGACATAATGCCTGCACCTAAATTCATACAAGTGACTCGATGTGAAACCACTGATGAATATCCAACAACCCAAAAATAATCTTTGTTTAAGACTGATATACCTGAACTATAACCGTAGGCTCGACTCATCTTCACAACAATATGTATATAATTTTTAATAAGACAAACTTAGATTTAACACATCGAAAACCTATCAAGAAACAAGATAAATCTCTTTCCATTCATTATAAGGTTGGCTATGCATTGCAACTCAAAACCCCAAAATCTTGCTAAGAGTTCAATACAATATCTACACCTTAATTTCTAGCAAACTATTAGATAAACTAACCATGTTCTAGTTCATGATTATAATTTAATGTATAGCGACTGAACTCCAGTCTCATGTCTGTGCCCTCGATTCACAGTCATGAATTTGTAGATCATTGTAGACTCATGGCTATGGCCGAGTCGCATACAACCAAAAATAAAATATAGACATAGAGGCATGGTATAGATAGAGCTCGGCTCAATAGAAGTCAATAACCATTTGTTGATTCCACGTTCCCATAATGAACTACAACCATGACCATACATAAAATAAAACAAAACCCAAAAACAAACAACATTACCAAAATGAACTCCCCATACCTACACTCAAGTATAAGTATTTTCAAAGCTCAACAACATACAATGCTAAACCCTGCTTATATCCATACTTGGATGTCAATAACATTCACCATATCTAAATGAACATAAAAATGGATAGAGGATAAAGTTAAAGAAAAGCCCCCTACTTGTGTAAGTGCAGGTTGATACTCAAGAAAAGCTTCCTAGAGAGCCCTTTACTTCATACTCACAACCCAAGCCTCCAAACCCTTTTAAACTTTGTCACAGAGATATCAATGAAACCCTATTGAAAATGGAACTGAGAAAATGCAACCACAAAATGATAGAAGCCAGGAAACATGTGAAATTACGAACATATATAGAGTTAGAGTGAATCAAAAATCTCCTTCATGGCTAACAATTCCCAAATATTAGTGCCGAGAAACCTGTTCAACAGAGGTTTCATATTTTTCCAACTGAAGTTCATAATGGCAGACAGATATCAAGTTACGACTAACACCGAGTTAAAAGAATGACTAGACATACGAAGTGATGCTCCTAACTGTGAGCTTATCCTTTAATCCCCACTTTCTTAGCCTTCTTCAACACTTGGCAACAATGGTACCAGCTCAACATTTGAAGAACCTGCCAGCCTTTAATTCCTATAAACATGGCTGCCAATGCCCAGTCCAAAATAATGCCAAGTTCAAGTTATGCATTGATAAACTTAGGCTATGCTTCCAGTTTAGGTTTAGACTTAGTTTTAATTCCATGTGATAGGTTAGTTTAAGCACTAACTTAGATAGTAATAGATATGCATGTGAACATTAATATTTATACTTAATATTAATATTAATATTAATATCAATATTAACATTAATATTAATACTAGTTAATATTAATCCCACCTTCATATAAATGTTGTTAATAGATAAGTATATATATATATATATTTATTTATACAATACTATAATTATATAAATATATATTATATATATATGTATATATATATATACATATATATATACATATATATATATACATACATATATACATACATATATATATATATACATACATATATATATACATATATATATATACATATATATATATATATATACTAAAATCTGGCAAATAATAGATTCAAGGTGCTACTAAAATTTAATGCCACCTCAAATATAAGTCTAAAAGTATGAACCAAATGAATAGTAAAATTGAAACCATTCTAACATTGCTTTATTATTTAAAAGTTTGATTCTTGAATCTAAATTGATTCAGATAATAAAATTTTGAATAAAACACAGTACTGAAAGCATTAAAACATCAGTTCTGAGAATTAGATTTTAGTAACGTCTGAATTCTCATTGAGTTTAACATAATGAAACCAGAATTAAAATAACTTCAACAAGTACAAAACTATCCAAAAAATTAAACTAATCTCAGAATCCAAGGTGTCAGATGTAGAACTGTCAAGGCCATGACAAATAGACTGAATACTTGCAATAATTAATGATATTCTACCAACATAATTTCTTATAGATTCATCTTCCATCATCTTAGCATCTTGAAATGCACAAATCCAATTTTGTAATCTCATTCTTCTTGCATGATCATCACCTTCAAAATTAACTTCCAATGCTTTCCATATTTCATGAGAAGTTTGAAATGTCTTTACTTGATTGTATTCATTCTCTGGAAGAGATAACAATAGTGCTTCTCTGGCTCTCATGTTATACATTAATAGATCTCTTCCTCCCTCATTGCATTCCGTTAGCTTTGATTATTCAATAATTTCCTTCTTAGCTTTTTTCAAAAGCCAATATCCTTGACCCATGCATAGAAAATGAGTCTTCATCTTTTCCTTCCACTTATCATAGTTGGCACCATCGAATATTGGAATATATTTCCTAAACATGTTCTCCATTGATCTCCCAAAGTTGTTAAGCCTCTTCAAGAACTTGAAGCTTTGAAACCAGTTGTTAAAACACATAGTACATTGAAATAACTAAGAGGGGGGTGAATTAGTTGTCCAACTATTATCACAATCACTCACTTTAAACAATCTTAACCATATGAGTAATGTAAAATGAAACCGCAACAAGATACTCATACACAATTAACACCAGATATGTTAACTAGGGAAACCCTTGATCAAAGGGCAAACCCTAGTGAGAATGGTACCCAAAAGATGATGTACTAATATAAATATTCCTTACTAGAAGATAGACCCTATTAGGAGTCTATTACAATAGTCACTACAAATGAGTCCTTATTAGGAGACTTTGAATCCCTATTAGGAATTGTGCCAACCCTGTTAGGAGTTGTGGAAGACAACTAGATCCACTACCCAAACAACTTCATGTTAAGATCAAAGAACCCATTGTAAAAATGATCAATGTATTATTCCTTGCATAATAATAGAACTAAAATGTACTTCCTTCCTCTATCTCTATCCTGTCAACTAGACTTTAGCTCCTTCAAATCTTGTGACCAAATCTCATATTGTACGTCCAATGATCTCTTGGATTTCTTACACACATTTAGTAAGTATTTTTCTCCTTCTCACATTGTGCATTGATACTTTGCATTTTGCTTGATCTTCTTCTTCAAGAAATATTACAAATAAGGAAAAAAATTTGTTTATACTATATCTTCATAATAATTCCTTCAGTCGGCCTTGAGGCTTTCCTAATTAATAAGATAATTAATTAATTCATAATTGCAATAGCACTATCAACTCATAGTCTATACAAAACTTCACATGTACGATGCCATGTATTGCACACATGTTGATGCCACCACACAACTATCCTCTATCACTATGGGGCTATGCATCTATTCATTATATCTCATATGAAAGATAGTGATAGATCATCAAAATAGTATTTTATAGTACTCTATTTCTACAGTACTTCCAATAAATCAAGTGTAACTTTTGTACACTATTGAGTTAGAGTTAGTCCTCTTAACCACATCATTAGGACATCCTAATGAACATGTCCTTTACTATGCATCATAAGATCTCTGATTTTTATTCTTATAGTCTTTACCAAATTATTGTTATGTTGACATCAATGAAAAATGTAGTCATGAATGCAACATATCAATTCTCTCCAATGCTTAAGATACTCCCCTAGTATAGTATCATTATCATTCATGCTAGCAAATTCTATTCCCCATTGACATCAATTTCAAAGGTGTCAATACTAATTTCTAACTAGTTGCTCCAAGTCATTAACTAGCTCGAGTGTCCAAAGACAATGTTCAATACCAAGAGTCCTCAATGAATCAGTACATGCCAAATAATCCCCCATACAATAAGCATCAAAATTTAGTCTAGTCAAATAATAGTGCTTTGTACCACTAGATTGATGCACTCTCTACATCAACTATTTTAAGTAGGTAAGGGCATAACCCCAAGCATACCTCTCAAGTACTCAAATGTATCTTTAAGTAAAGGCTTCGTAAAGATATCTACAATTTGATCCTTATTACTTACATACTCTAATCTGATCTACTTTTTTGCTACTTTCTCTCTCAACACATGATACTTAATAGATATATATGCTTTTTCTTAGAATACAATACATGATTCTTAGATGTACTCATTATATTTTTGCTATTACAGTAAATGATAATAGGTTCTTCAATCTTAGTTTTGATATCCTTCAACATTTTCTTCTTCCACATAACCTAATTATAATTGTTTGTTGATGCAACATACTTTGCCTTAGTAGTGCTATGAGAAATATAATCTTGCTTCTTTCTTAACTAAGAAACCAATCTTCCTCCAAGAAAGAATGATCCACCATTGATGCTTTTTCTTTCATCCATACTGCCTACCAAATCAAAATCAGTATATGCATACAAAGTGAAATCATTTGATCTGTCATATGAAATTCCATAGTTAGATGTTCCTTTCAAATATTTGAATATTCTCTTTACTATTGCAAAATGATATTCCTTAGGGTAAGCTTGGAATCTAGCTACAATCCTAACTTCATTTTCTATATCTGGTCTAATCTGAGTTAGATGTTGTAAACCTCCAATCATTGATCTATACTTATTCTACTCTACTATAGGTGTCTCATCTTTGCTAGATAACTTACGACCAGTTATCTTAGGTGTGCCAACAGGTTTGCAACTTTCCAAACCAAACCTTTTCAACAAATTTTTTAGGTACTTATTTTTTGAAATGAATATACCATCATTATTCTTCAAAATCTACAATCCTAGGAAAACATTATTTCTCCTATTGTGCTCATTTCAAATTCCTTCTTCATCTCTTAAAAAAATTTATCACTAGCTTCATCATTGTCTCCAAAAATAATGCCATCAACAAATATTACAATGATCAATAAACCATATTTAATTTCTTTAGATACAAGTGATTATCTATCGTACCTTTAGCAAATCGAAGATTTTCCAAGTAAATGTCCAACCTTGCATACCAGGTTCTTGGTGCTTGCTCCTATCCATAAAGAGTTGTCTTCAATCTTCATACCATGTCTTTATCTTCTAATAAAGGAAATCCTTTAGGTGGCTCAATATAAACTCCTCTTCTAATTTTCCATTTAAAAATGTTGATTTAATATCCATTTGATAAACCTTAAATTTCATATTTTTTGCATAAGCTAGGAACATCCTTATTGCTTCCATTCTTTCTATAGGTGCATACGAGTCCTCATAATCAATGTCATCTTGTTGTGAAAAACCTTTACAAACAAGTTTGGCCTTATTTCTCACAACTTCTCCTTGCATGTCCATTTTATTCTTGAAAACCTATTTAGTTCCTATCACATTCATGTCTTTTGGTGTAGGAACTAATTCTCATGTATCATTCTTTATTATCTGATCCAATTCTTCCTTCATTTCTTGGATTCAATGATTACCTTTGACTACTTTGTCTATGAACTTTGGTTCAACTTGAGATATAAGGCATGTCTCCTTAGTTACTCTACTTCTTTTCATAACACCTTTGTCTTTACTTCCAATTATCTACTTAGGTGAGTGATTCCTTGTTAGATCTCTACTCTTCTCCTTGTTCAACAATTTTCACATCATTTTACAAGTCATTGTTAGTCTTCAGGAAAACTTCAACATTCTACCTAACCATATTTATCCATTTCTTCATTTGAATTGTTATCTATCATCTTTTCTTTGGTTCCAAACGTCTCATCAATCCTTACATTTTTGCATTCAACTATTATCTTAGTTAAATAGTTGAAACATATGTAAGCCTTAATTTTTAAAGAGTAGCCAAGAAACATACTTTCATCGCTTCTTGGATTAAACTTACCAATGTCCTTGTCTCTCTTAATATAACATTTTCTCCCAAATATTCTAAAATATTTGATTAATGGTGAATGTCCAAACCATAGCCCATAAGGTGTCTTATCCATACCTTTTCTGATCTATACTCTATTCAAAGTATATACTATTGTGTTTACTTCTTCTCTCTAGAATGTCTTAGAAACATCATTCTCAAATAACATTGCTCTAGTCTCTTCTACTATAGATTTATTTCTTCTCTCAACAATCCCATTTTGCTCAAGTGTTCTAGTTGTCTATAGTTGTCTTTTGATTCCATTTTCTTGACAAAATATATTAAATTCTCTATAGGTGAATTCTCTTCCTCTATCATATCTCAAACACTTAATCTTAACACCGTACTCATTCTCAATTCTATTCATAAATATACTAAACATCTCAAAACCTTCAAATTTCTCTTTAAGAAATACTACCCATATCATTCTAGTGAAATCATAAATGAAAATAATAAAATACCTTTCACTCTAGAATCCTTCGATTCTTGCAAGACCACTAGATCTATGTGAGCAATCTCCAATTTCTCTGTAGTAGAGAACTTCTTGTTAGGAAAAGATATTTTCCTCTTCTTAGCCAAAATACATTCCTTGCATACAATATTAGTAGGCTTAACAATTTTAGGTAGATCTCTCACTGCAAATGTACTACTCATCTTCACAATATTATCAAAGTTTATATTAAAAAAAAAATTCTATGCCACAACTAGTTGTAATACATTACCCCTAGATCTAGTGTCAGTTCCAATTATCTTACCATCTTTGTCTTTAATAGTGTAGGTCTTCTTAGTAAACTACAACTGATAACCTTTGTCCACCAACTATCCAACACCCAAAAAGTAATGCTTCAATCCATCAACAAAATAGACATCATTAGTGTTAGTTTTATCATCAAGAGTAATCTATCCAATACCTGTAATATGATAAGTTGCATTGTTACCAACTCTAATAATTCTTCTATCATGATTCTTGAACTTAAAAAACTTATTTATATCAACAGTAATGTGATGTGAACAACCACTATCAATTATCCAATCAAATTTCTTTTCTACTTGGGTAACTAGAGCTCTTTCTTCTCTAATTTCTCTATCAAGATTGTATTCCTTGATACCCATAAATTCTAGTTCATCATCACTTTCACTTTGACTTTTCTCATCAGATTCTTCAACTTCATTTTCATACAAACAATTTCTATCTTTGTCTCTTCTAGGGTTAAACCTTGCCTTATACTTCTTTTCTCTTTTAGGATATTTAGATGCATAATGACCAAATTAATTACAAGTCCAACATTTAAATATTTTTGTACCATGTTTTTCTTCTCACTAGAAGGGCCATTGCTTCCTCAATTTTCTTGTCCTCATCCACTCTATCATTGCTAGCAAAATCTACATAGCTGCTTGCACTCCTTGTCAAATTAGGTCAAATTTTTAGGGTACTAAGGGTTGTTTTGACTCTTGCAAGTTCACTAGACTATATCAAATTAGATTCTGCTGATTCTAATCTTCCAAGTAATTTTTCCTTAGTGGAATCCTTAGTGTAGGGCATCACTAGCTATATTATCTGAGCTATAGGCTTGAATGGTGGTGTCAAAATTTTCAAAATCTTTCATATGAGTTCATCATCATCTTTGGTTCCACCATGAGATCAAATTCCTACAACCATTTCTAATATTCTTCCAATATAACATCTTAAATATTCATCTTCCATCATCTTAGCATCTTGATGTGCACATATCCAACTTTTTAATCTCATTCTCTTAGCATGATCATCACCTTCAAAAGTAGATTCTAATACTTTTCAAATTTTATGAGATGTTTCAAGTGACTTTACCTGATTGTATTCATTCATTGGAAGGTCTGATAGCAAAGCTTCTCTTTCTCTCATGTTACACATGAATAGATCTCTTTCTTCTTCATTGTAATCTTTCTAGCTTTATTTCTTCAATGATTTTCTTCTTTCCCTTTGACAAGATCCAATATCCCAAACCCATGCACAAAAAATGAGTCTTCATCTTCTCCTTCCAACTATCATAGTTGGCCCCATCAAATCTAGGACCAATTGTTAGAATATATAGTCCTAATATAACTAAGAGCCAGGGGGGGGGGGGTGTGTGTTGAACCAGTTATCCAACTAATATCACAAATAACAACTCTAAACAATCTTAACCATATGAGTAATATAAAATGAAAGTAAAACAAGATACTCATACACAATAACACCATATATGTTAACTAGGGAAAACCTTGGTGGAGATGGTACCCATAAGATGATGTACTAATATAAATATTTCTTGTTAGAGGATAGACCCTATTAGGAGTTGGTTACAATATTCAGTACATATGAGTCCCTATTAGGAGACTTTGAATCCCTATTAGGAGTTGTACCAACTCTATTAGGAGTTATAGAAGATAGTTAGACCCACTGCCCAAATAGCTTCAAGGTTAAGACCAATGTTCCCACTATCCAAATGATCTCTATATTATTCCTTGTAGAATAATATAACTAAAATTTACTCCTTCCTCTATCTCTATCTTATCAACCAAACTTCTTCTCCTTCTAGTCTTTGTAACTAGATCATGAACTGCACATCCAATAATACCTTGGATCACTTACACACATTCAATAAACACTCTATTGCACTTCGCAAATGCAATGCATGATAGATACTTGATACACTTTACAATCAAGGAAAATGTCTTTCCTTTATACCATATCTTCATAATAATTCCTTGAGTTAACCTTGAAGCTTTCTCAATTAATTAAAATATGATATATAATTAATTACAATTATAATAGCACTATCAGTTCACAGTTTATAAAAAACCTTACATGTATGATTCTAGGTCTTACTCGCTCACTGACATCACCATTTGACTGTCCTCTATCACTGGCTGACTCTGCATCACCTCATTATATCTTGGCTAAAAAATATAATGCAAACATCAAAAACTACCAAATAGATGCTCTCTTTTTGCACTTCTCACAGTAAATTATATACAATGGCCATACATCTTTGACTCATACTTCATCCTCTTAGACAAGACATCATGACATTATTAAGAACATGTCCTTAACTATGCATTAGTTAACCATTACTCAGTTACTATGCAACATAAGACCTCTGACTTCTATTCTTCTAGTCTCTACAGAAACCATACTATGTTGTCATCAATGACAAACACAGTTATGAATTCACCATGTCAATATTCTCTAATGCTCAGCATAGTCCCCCATAGTAGTATCATCTGAATTCAATCACTTCTATTGATCTACTCAGTTAAGAGTAATTAGGACTACTAGATCCACCTTGTGAAAGGATTTATATAATACAATGAAATATGTACTTGGTTAAGTGATTCTACAAGGACTATTAGGTTCACCTGGTAGAGAATTTGAGACTAATACACCTATTAGGATGAATCAAGAAATTGATCTTTTTTGTGCAACTTTTTTTTCTCATGAAGATTCTTTGAATAATATATTGATCACCTAACTAGGATAGATGAGTCTCTTATTTTCCTTTGTACTACTTGGCATCCTCCTAATCAATCTCCTCTTCTATTGTCCTTATTCACTTATGATAATGAATAATGTAACTCCATGATTATTTAGATGAAACAAGATAACTTCCATATGTATCAATCCAAATAGTAACTCTATATTAGGTCATTTACAATAGTAATTCAATAGTTTCAAAAATAGTTACCAAGTTGGGTTAGCATTGATACCTGATTTCAATAGCTTACTTAGGTGATATGCATACATGAGGGCAACAATGTCAACTTGGCTAAATCTAGCACTCGGTTGACTCTAGATGCTTGATTCACATTGATCACTCAAAAAACTTTGTTGGCTCATCTCACACTTCTCTTCCTATTGAGTTCTCATTCTGAAAGTAGAATTCTCAACTAACTCAATTTATACTAGATCTTGGTTGACACTACTAACATGGTTCATAATGGTTAGCACTCAACTACTTGGTAGCTTGGTCTATACTAACTTCCCATGATGACTAAGTGATTTGGCTCCAATTGAAAATATGTATTTCCATGGGGTCAACAATCTCCCCCTTTGGCATTAGTGAGAAAAACACTTGTGATGATAAAATTTTCAATCAAAGTCCTTCACTCAAACTCCCCCTTTGTATGTGCTCTATTCTACAACTTGGTTACAATTGTCTATTTTTTAATTTCAAAAAATTGTTGTTGTTTATCTTATTTTTACATATCTTCTATACAATATTTTATGATGTACATATTTCTCTCTTTTTATACATATTTCACCCTTTATTTGTGTGCATGTGTGTGTGTGTGTATATGTATGTTCACCCTTGTTTTTGTGAAAAATTCCAAAATGAGAGAGAAAATCATTATGCAACTTTAGAATAGACACATGAGAGAGAAAATCATTGTGACACAACCCAACAACCAGAATAGACACAATAGAAAGGGGAAATTATATTAACTAAAAAAAATAAGCTGGTACAAACAGTGCAGAGAAAATAAACTCAAAACATGCCCTGCGGGCTTACAATAGCATAAATCTGGAGAATATTTCTCCTTTTAGCACCTCCTCTCAAGCTCCAATCCGAACTGCCTTTTACAATGCCAGAAATCTCCTTAAATAGACCCCGGAGGGTTAAGGACTAGGAGTACATTCTAGAAAGTGCTAGTAGGCATCCACCGACAAAATAGAAGGTTCCGGAAGTTGCGTTAGAAGTCGGTGCAATTCTAGAAGAATCCAGAAACGGTAGCCGAACTTCCAGGAGGCATAACTTTTGAACCGTAACTCTGATTGACGAACCGTTTACATTTTTGGAAAGCTCTCGAAGCACTCTATAGCCCTATGGACCAGCTTCGCTCGTCCCCATTTTTTGACCCTTTTCGAGGTCATTTAATGCCCCAAACCTGACTTTGAAGCATTCTTAGGAGGTCTCCAAAACCCGAAAAGCTGCAATAACTTTCAAACCGTGGGGCCTTTTGACTTGATTCTTTTTTTGGAATGCTCTAAATCTCAATTAAATTCATCTAGCCAAGTCGCACCTTCTAGGTCACCAAAATAATGGTCAAATTGCATGCTCCTATTTTTTCAAGATTTTCAAATGCACTGATAGTTGAACTATGAGAGTTGGAACCTTTATTTGAGCCAAATGGGTATCCAAAAATGTAAAGACATAAAATAGAAACTAAGTCTAAGTACATTTTTTGGGTGACACAGGATTGCCCTTATACCTCTGGATGCTCCTGCATCAGACACCCAGGGTAGATTGAAAAGTGACCCTGTCACTTTATGGATGGTAGAGGAAATCCCAAATGGGAAACCTCAGCTGCTGAAATCCAAGTTGAGTCCTCGATTGGCCGTCCTTTCCATTTGACCAAATACTCTTCATACTATTTTTTTCTGGTACTCCTACCCACACGATGATCTAGAATGTCTTCTATCTCCTCCTTCTTAGAAGCAGGAATTGGGCATGGCTCTAAAACTAGCTCCTCATCTGCACCATCATCATGATACTCTGTTAAATCTGCAATGTTGAAAATGGGAGAAATGTGAATACCATCTAGCAGCTCCACCTCATATGCATTTCCTGAGTTATGTTTCTTCAAAACTTTGCAGGGGCCAAATTTCTTCATTTTCAGCTTGTTGTAGGTACCAACTGGAAATCTTTCTTTTCGTAAGTGCACCATGACAAGATCCCCTACTTGGAATTCCTTATGTCTTCTCCTTGCATCAACCCTAGCTTTATACTCTTGATTCATCTTGATAATGTGTGCTTGAACCTCCTCATGTAGACGCTTGATGTGTTCAGCAAATTCCTCAGCTTCAACACTTGTTCTCTCCCCTTGTTCTATCTTCCTCAATTCTGGTGCAGTCCTTGGGCTATTTCCATATACAATTTGAAATGGTGATTTTCCAGTACTCCTATTTACAGAGTTATTATAAGCGAACTCTGCCTGTGGTAGAATCAAATCCCATCCCTTGGGCTTACCCCCAACTAAACATCTCAGCAAATTGCCCAAACTTCTATTTACCACTTCTGTTTGTCCATCAGTCTGTGGGTGATGCGTGGAACTGAATTTCAAGTCTGTTCTCAACTTCTTCCACAATGTCCTCCAGAAATACCCCACAAATTTAGTATCTCGGTCAGAAATTATACTCCTTGGAAGACCATGTAGTCTTAACACCTCTTTGAAAAACAAGTCTGCAATATGGACAGCATCATGAGTTTTGTGGCATGGAATGAAATGTGCCATTTTGGAGAACCTATCAACCACCACGAATACTGAGTCATTACCCCTTTGTGTCCTTGGCAATCCAAGAACAAAATCCATACTTATGTCCTCCCATGGCCTTGATGGAACAGGCAATGGCTGATATAGGCCAGTATTTTGACTAAACCCCTTGGCAACTTCCATTACTTCCTCTTCATTGTCATCCTCACTATTGTCATCTGCGGCAATATTTGCTCCTCTATTTTTATCATTCACATCAAAGATGTTTTTCCACATATTGGATGTGGACTATACAACATCATCAATTTTATTGGACAAAATCTGAAATATTTTGAATCTAGGAGTCTACCTTTTCTCATCCTTTAACATCACCTCCTTTATTTCCTTCTTAGAGATATTTGGCATTAGCTTCCTCTAAGTCTATTCTCTAATGTCCTTCTCAGTTTTGATTACATTGGTCCAATGGTGAGAAGCAACCTTTAGTAGGGCTTCAAGAGTTTTCCCTTTGAGTTCATTGGGATACTATTTCCATTTTTCCATTTTATCCACCAATGCATCTTCAATTTTCTTATGTTCCTCTTTACTTCTAGATTCATATTTGAAATATTTGAAATCAGCCATGTCACTTCCTTCCTTTAGTGATTTCAACCTTTGTTCAAAAATTTGTGGAGACTTCTTTAGTGAGATTATCAGTATGTTATCATCATCGTCATTATCAAGCCTCACTTTCCTTCTTGAATTTCTAAGCTTGAAGGCAATAATCACAAGAATAGAAGACCTTGTAGATTTTCTTGATGGTGTCTGTGATTTCTTATTTGGAGGTTCCTTTGCAACTTCTTCTTGATGATCACCTATATCTTCTTGTTTCTCTTATAAATCATCACCTTTTCTCTAAGTACACATGATAGGGGCATCAGATTTAGCAATTTTTTTCTCAAGGTTTTCTATCCTTTTCTTTCCTCTTTTTAAAATTTGAGGAAATTGTATGTCAAGTGATATTCTATCTTTGGCTTCTTTATAGGTTCTAGAATAGGTAGCCTTAGGATCCACTAGTTTATTGATATGAGCTTCACTGATATCTCTTTTTTCATCAATGTTAACTTCATATTCTAATAGTTTTAGCCATGCAATCCTAGGTTTGGTTGCTTGAATATGAATTTTGTCATAGTTAACTAGGAAACACATGTCTTTCTCATAATCATCGACCAATTTCTTGGGAATCCTAAACCTATTTTACATATTCTCCTTGAAACTTTCAAAAGATCCATCCATGATGCCATCAAAATTCTCACCCATTTTACTAATAAAATCATTGAACTGATATAGTATAGGTTTGTCCTAGATCCATACAAAATTTCCCTTGGATGGAAAGAACTTTTATACTTAGAAAAATAAACACATTTGAAGAGAACCAAATTTACATGGATTTTTCTTGGATTCTTAGATTCTCTCCATGTTCTTACTCAATTGAATACATTGCAACTCAACAAGATCAAATGACAAATTTTACTTCACCACTTTGAACGCTAGGGAAACTACTTAACAATGAACATTTTTGGGTTGACTTGAACTGTAGATCTTGTTTGGTATGATATAAATTCAAAAAAAACAATTCATATTAGAGAAATTATTCAGCTTCATGCATCTTTCATCCCATTTAGATAAGGTTTTGTTTGTCAATTCTCTTTGAACTAGGGTTTTGGTTGCCTTATACTTTTCTAGCATTGGATAACTAGTAATTTGATGGATCATCTTCTTGGTGATAAAGATTGGTTGCTCAATCTAGAAGGTAATTTTGTGGACTTTTCTCAATACAACATGCTCCATTTTATTTGAAAGTTCCTTGGCATATGAAGGATGTGGGTCAAACCCTTAACTTCCAAATTCTTGTCTTCATGTTTCAAAGCTCCATTTTCACATAATGCAGTGTATGCCTAACCTAGCTTAAAATTACCCAATTATTAAATTGAAGAGTGATAAAAATTTCTCACATCATGAAATAGGAGTACATTCAAAGGGATGGTTGAGTGTAATCCTTTGGGATCCTTCTCTTCTAAAATTGTAGGGTACAATTTGAATTTAGGTACTTCACTAATTACATTCTTAACCAACATTTTAGAACCCTTCCTTTTCCTCATGCTTGATGAAGCTGACATGATGCTCAGTTGATGAAGACACTTGATGATAAATTTTCCTACAACTTAATTTGTCATCAAATTCTCTCTTACATCACTTAGGGGAATGAAGAATGCTCTACACAGTTTTATCTCTAAATTTGCAGTGAAATAATAAACCTCAATTTTGCCTTTTATTAAAATTTCAACTTTAGCACCTCATAAATGCTCTATACTATGGTAGGTGAAATTACTCAATTGGGACTTCAAGATAAAATTTGGCATGAACTATACATTATCAATCTTGGTTAAGTCATACACCCTAACCTTTCTTAGTTGAGCCTAAAAAATAACTTAGTAAGTTTGGTAGCTTGGCTATAACTAAGCTTTGACTCAGTTAAAACATGATTCTACTATTTTTCCTTGTGTATGTGATATCCCAATTTGGACTTGTTTTCTTACTTGTCTAGAATTGATGTAGAATCTTATGATTTATTCATAGCTCTAGTGGTTTCCTTGTAAGCTTATTTAGAGGTAGTTCTATCACCCAACTCATTGACTTGGGTGCTAATAGTTTCAGAGTTTTGACTTAATCTTTTTGGAGATTTCTTTATTGTTGGAACTCTTTAGAATAACTAAGAGGGGTTGAGGGGTGAATTAGTTATCCAAGGTCCAAATGTACAAATATATTTTTTAAGTTCTTATCAGATCCATATCCATAAAACCATAACATGCATGTATCCATTAGATCATATATTACCTTAACTTAGTAGGTTACTATCCTAGATCAAGATAATTTTGTAGAAATGTAAACATGAAATTCCATAAGTGTTGAAACAATTGATTAATTGTGTATTATCTTTGATGTAGCACAATGTCATATCATCAACAATCAATGTATCCTGAGCTCACTTGGGCATTGAAGATAGTTTTTTGTGACTATGAGCATACCAAAGTTTGCCTAGTTCAGAAGTCGGTATCTACTGAGTTCACTCAGGCATCAAAGGAAGGTCTATGGAAGATGAGTGTTAATTGAGCTCACTCAGTTAATAAAGGATTTGTTGGATATAACTACTATTAACCAAGCTCACTTAGTTACCAAAGGAACTTTGAAAATATGTAGTACCAATCAAATTCACTTGGCTAACACAAGAAAATCATTTATGAGTTAGTGTCTACCGAGCAGGGTTGGCTAATAAAGGATTTTCTTGTTTTGGTATATTGAGTTCAATTAGTTTATCTGTTGGTTCTAGTCAACTGAGGAGATGAATATTAATTATTCTAAATTGTATTCTAGTCAAATTGACAATATGAAAGATATAAATATAAGCTCAAGTTGAGGATTAGAAAGTTTGTGTGAATGCATGGAAGAGAATTGAAGATTTGATGATGCTAAGAGGAAGCAAATCATAAGGATAAGTAGAATAGCCCTAAGGATCTAAAATGATATATTTGATAAGAAGGATCAATTATTCAAGATAGAATTAAGATTTGAAAATAGCAATTTAATTGCATCCAAATAAGCTTATGTCATCCAAATCGGGTCATGTCATTATTACTCTCTAAACATTTTAGTAGTGATCTAAATCTCTTAACAAAGTTGGCTTAACAACTATATGTAAATCCTCTAACAAGGTGGAATTTCTATTGAATTTTCCAAAGACCTCTAACAAGGCCACTCCTAATAGAGTGATTAAATCATGTAATAGGGTCACACCTAATAGTGCATTTTGTAACCTTTAACAAGATTGGCTCCTAATAGGGCTCACTTCAGAAGAGTGAAAATTAGTAACTAGTTGCAATTGGTGGTTTTTTCCAAATTGGGTTTTCGTGTTAAAATTTTGGTGCCAAATGTGTTCATGCTATATTTCTTTTTTGTTTGCAATTAAGTTAAAGTAATATTAATTGTAGATAACATCTTAAGATTTTCATGTTAGTATTTACTGAGCATTTTTAGTATTTATTGAGTTACAACATTTTCTATGTGTTTGTTGAGCTTCAACAGAGTTTAGTTTTCAAAGGTTATTTTGTATTGACATCTAAGGGATCTTAGATTTATTATAGTTGTAACTAATTCACTCCTTCCCTCTCAATTAATCCTCTTATATTTCTAATAATTGGTATTAGAGCTTTTGGTGCTTGCAAAGAAGGTTTCAAGGACTTGAGCTAAAGATCAAGATGTCTTACAAAAGAGAGATTCCCAGGTTGAACTGAGACAACTTTGCAGAAGGCAAAGACATATGAGACTACATCTAGCAACTATCAGTGATTTAGGTTGTAAGTATCTTGATACCAAATGAAAGACTCCTACTAGAACATTATTAGTTGAAGACATTTTTGAAAAGAAAAATCATAACATCATGATGATCAATATTAAAATTTGCTCTTAATTATGCTAAATTTGCTGAAGTAAAAGACTATACTACAAATAATGCAATGTGGATCAAATTGAAAGACATTTATGGAGGAGAAAAAAATGGAAGAAGAGCTAATGTAGAAAGTCTTAGAGGTCAATTTGGTCAGATGAAAATGAGAGAAGATGAAAACATTACAAATTATGTGAAAAAAAACAAAGCAAGTGTGAGTGTAATAAAAGCATATAGAGGAGACATTGATGATAAAAAAATTGTAAGAAAGGTACTCAGAACCCTTCTTCCTATCTATGCAATTAGAGTGTCTGCTATTCAAGAAATGAGATGTGATCCAAATAGAAATATAACTTTGGATGCTCTAGTTGGAAGATTGACAACTTTTGAGTTGGATAACTATGTTCTTAGCTCCAAAGGTATTGAGTATGCATTTGAAGCCAAATTCTCACTCAAAAAAGAGATTAAGAAATCAAAGGCCAATCAATTAGGAAGTGAAGTATAAATAGAAGAAAGTTTTCATAGTGATTTTGAAGTTGTTGAAGCCCTACTTGCAAGGAAATATTTCAAAGGTAGAGGAAAAGTACAAAGGTAAGATTCCTCTAATCTATTTTTCTTATGAAGAAGTTGGTCACATTGCTAAAAAATGCCCAAATAGAGAAAACAAGGATGAAAAGAAAAGAAATAAGTATAAAAGAAAGAAGGAATTCAAAAACTACAAAGAAAAAGCTAAGAAATCTTGTTTTATGGCTAAAGATTTTGATAACAGTGAAGATAAAATGGTATATATTGTTGTAAAGGATGCATGTGATGATGAAGGAGATAAGATGGAACTTATCTTTCATGTTAGAAAAAATGATACATGGATTATTGACAATGATTGTTTACATCATATGACTGGAGACAAAACAAAGTTTGAGCACATGGAATAATATGATGATGGTAGTGTGAGATTTGGGAATAATGAACCTTGTTGCATCAAATGAAAAGGATGTATCTCATTAACCAATGAACTAATATGTGATAATGATTATTGGGTTGAAGGACTAAAGCATAATCTACTAAGTGTGGCATAGTTGAATAACATTGGATTCAAAGTAGAATTTATGGATGCGAAGGCCAAACTACTGGATGGAAAAGGAAATCTAGTTGGATCTAGCAAACAAACAAAAGGTAACCTATTCTATCTTGATCTCAAGGAAAGTTCATATTGTTGGCACTAAGTTATTATTGTCATTAGTAACAACACTTATCTATATCAGTGTAGCTACCAAGCTTAGTACTTAGTTTCCTTCACTCATCGAGCATTCTAGTGTTAACCAAGCTTCGAAGTGTTTAGCAATTTACACCAAGCAGAATAGTGGCTATCAAGTGAATATAGGCAATGTGAAGACTAGCAGTGTCTACCAAGCAATAAGTTTGTGTCATGAAAATTTAGTGTAAACTGAGTGTTGGAAGAAGTAGTGTTTACCAAGTGAAGCAAGGTAAACTCAGCATGCAGTATCTACTAAGTAACACTACATCTACCAAGTCACCAGTGGCCACCAAGTCCAGAACTACATCAAGTGATCAATATGGACCAAGCCTTCACTTCTACCAAGTGCATGATGATGTCATGTAATGCAATAGATGCCGAGTATCAGAAGGTCACCGAGTCAGTTTAGTGAACCTGAGTTATTTACTATTGGGCTGACATTGTAATGTGTTGTAAATTGTATTTTGGTTGACCTTGAAGTTTTGTAAATTGGAAAGGTATATATGTAAGATATCATTGTATTGAAGTACTATGAAGTATTTTTTGAGAAGTGCATGCGAAGGATTATCAACAATAGTTTAAGGAATGTAGCAAGGTCAATATAGGAGCAGAAAAGTCATATCTATCACATAAGTTGATCAATGCATAAAGGATCTTATCGCTAATTAGTTGTAAGTAGATACACTACTTCATCCTAACTAAGTGAATTAGTTTCTAAATCCTTTAATAAGGTAGACTTAACAGTCTTTGTATAAATCTCTTAACTGAGTGCATACTTCATTGTACGTTTGTAAATCCTCTGACAAGGTTTCTTTTGTGCTCCTAACAAGGCAGATCACCAGAAGTGGTCAATGTAAGCCTTAACAGGCCAACTTTGTGCTATAGTATTGAAGTTTTGTGGGTAACATCCCCACCCTAGTTTTACTTTCTATTTGGAAGGTTTTTGGGTCACCAAAATATTGTGTTCTTTTGTGTGATGAATGTTTTATCTTTCAATACTAATGTATGCAATAGTATAGATGGATTTGTGGTGAACCTAAAGAAAAGTTTTTAAGTTACTGATTCACCCCTTCCTTCTTAGTAACTTATCAAATCTTGAATATTTCCAACAATTGGTATCAAAGCATTGTGGTTCTCAGGATAAAGTTTAATAGTTTGGGCAAAGATCTAAGGACAAATGGAGATATTCAAACTTGACAAGGCAATTGAAAATGAAAAGCTAGATCTAGAGATGGCCATAGTTCAACCCAAGGAAGTAAAGGAACATCTTTCCCAATCCCTAAAAAGAAGAAAGGAACATGAAAATCATATGAATGACCTCAAGTATGTTGAAGAAAAGATTGAAGACTTTTTTCCTTCAAGAATCTCAAATGAAGAAAACAATGCAATCAAAGAACTCCTAGAAAACAATGAATCTCTACAAGAGGAAGTAAGAAAACTCAAAAGACAACAAGAAATTCAATCAATTAGGGTACGTGATTTTGGAACAAAGGAATAAGGCAAAAGAAGACTTGGAGGCAAGAAACAATGAAGAACAAAATCAATCCAATCAGCATGAAGACCTTATTGATCAAATCACTGAAGCAAATGAAAAAATCAAGATTCTCAAGGCACAGAATGAAAGAATAAGAAATTATCTAAATTATGAAAGAGAAATTAATGAAAGAAAAATGAGAGAACTAAGATCTGAAAAGAAAATCATTGAAAAATTGAAGAATGACCTAAATGTTGAAAAATAAATGAATGAGAGAATGATGAAATCTCAAGAAGACATGAATCAATTGAATCAACAAAACGAGCAGAATTTCATAGGCAACAAGCTAAAGTAGGACTTGGATACAATGAAGAAGAAGGTGAATCTTCCAAGCAAGGTACTAAAAGGAATAAAAAAACCCTCATGCAATCATTATGGGAAAATTGGTCATAAATCAAACAAATGTTAGAGCAATGGAAAATAAAAAATCAATGGAAAGTGCTACAACTACAATCAGTATGGTCCCAAAGCTAATGAATGCAAGGAGAAACCAAAAGTTGAAGGTAAATGTAAAAAATGCAAAAAGCATGGTCACAAGGCACCTCAATGAAAATCCAAATCATTCAATCCAGCTGAACAACTTGTAAAGGTAATATTTGGATGGGATTACAATACCTGGTGCAGATGTCATTATTGTGAAGAATATGGACACATTGGCATAAATTGTGCAAGGCATCACCTAAGAAAGAAGGATACTACTATAAGGTGTTACACATGCACTGAACTTAGTCATATAGTTAAATACTGCATGAATGTAAGAAAATTTGAAGATGAAAAGAAAGCAAGGGATGACAACATAAGGAAACAAATGAAGCAGCAATGGATTCCTAAAACTACTAAGGATACAAGCTCAAATCATGGAAGTGAATTCACTCAAGAAGCAGGTGACTCCATCCTCTCAAGCTAAATTCATAAGAATGTGTTGGAGCTATACTTAGCAAGAAAATCATAAACAGTTCTAACAAATATGAAGAATGCAAATTGTAGTGCCTCTCCCATTTGACTTCTATAAGTCATCCTAATGGATGCAACCTTATTGATATTTTGTTGTGTTGGATCATGATTGTGACCATGAGTGGTCTACACCATTGAGGTGTTTGGATTTATGTTCCTGTATTAGTTTCTTTGTTTATGCTTTGACTGATTTATGAGATTATGATTTGATTCATGGTTCACTGAGGTTTTTGCCAATGCTTACCAAGATCGATGTGGTATCATGAGGTTGTTCTGTGATTACCCTGAGATGTGTGTAGGGATTGCACTGTGTACTATTACCATGCTACACTGGACTAGGTTCCTGTAGTAGTGGGTAGTCATGTTTATGACTTTGTTCACTTATGTGTTTTAAGTGCCTTATTAATTTTGTTTAAACAATCACTATTAAATTCTTAAGTAATTAAAATGGATTGTTCATGTTGGATTCTTTGGTTATGTGTTACTGAAATTTACCTTGTTATATTTTTGATCTACGAGATATATGTTACTTGTGTGATGTTTTACATTTGAGATGATCTGAGGGTCAGATGTTATACTTTGATTTTAGTATCATAGATATTAGAGTACTATGTTGTTCAGTTAATCATATTGTATGATGATGCCATTTTGAGATGACAGTGTGTTTTATGATGATATATGGTTATCTGGTATTTGGACATACCTCTGATTATGTTAGGTGATAGATTCAATGCTATGGTTATTTACTTCATTCCTACGTTGTTATGCTTTATGTGAATGTGAGTGATTGAAATAGATTATTTTAATATAATTAAATAAATGGTTAAATTAGGTGATTTAATGCATTTATTGCTTCATCTATGTTATTATATGCAATTGCACTTGATTGTGTTGTTTAGTGTGTAGGATTTATATCCCTAGTAGTGGCACATGGAGTTAGTAATTCAGCCATTCATATTTTGCCAATGTCATCCTTGTATGGTTGACGTATCCTTATTTTAATTATTTAATTAAAATTTTTGGTGATTATTAAATCCGAACTCATTTGCATTATGTGATTAGACCAGTAAGTGTGTCTATGCATTTAGAGGTTCGCATTGTCGCGAAAGTTATTAAGAAAATTTATGTGTTTTTGAGTTTTTGAGCTTTTTAATTGATTTATTTTAATTTCTGGCAAATTTTCCATAGATGAATTCCTATTTCTAGGAATAGCTTATTTTCATTTGGGTCGATTCAGGGTTTAACTAGGTTGGCTAGTTAATTTCTCTAATCGATTATTCACTTGAAAAGTGAATAAATATCCAAAAAGGAATTTAATTCCTCACTTCTTACTTTTGAATTAGAAACTTGGAGAGTAAAACTCAAAATCCTCTTCATGAGGATTTATTATTTTGTTCATTATGGGAGCTACAGGTGTGGGATTGTCACAAGGTTGGGCTCATTGGATCCAGCTTAGGGAAACCTTAGATTGCCGTAACTTTCAACTGCTTCTGTAGGGTATTTATTTTATGGTTTAGATTCTCATTTTTCCCTTTTGGTTGTGAGGTAGGGCTTTCCTATTTTATTATTTTTTCTCTATTTCTACTTCTATTTTTGGTAGCCATTTGTTTGGAGGCTGAGAACTAGTGTTCCCCTCCATTTTTGTATGCTAGTTCTACCTGGTTGGGCAGGTACAAAATGAGGGTTTGAGATTTTGCACTGTTATGCTAGCCATTTTTGCATATAGTGTTCGATTCCATTTATTTTTGAATTTTTGGGGTTTTTGTACCCAAAGGTCAAATGGGTTTTAATTTTAAAGTTTTCCAAAATTTTGGGGTTTTTACCTCGTTTTGCATACCACCCTATTTTCTTAGGTTTTCTTGGCACAATGTGGGTCATGGACCTAGATGATCCATTTGGATATTATTCAAACCACTATTGCACTTTTATGTTGCATTGGGATGCATGTTACATCCATACTCTTGACATTGTGTTCAGTTGAGTGACTTTTTTACTTGTTGTTATGGCTTCTTTTGGACCTTTGCTTTTATTTTGTGAATGCTAGGATTCGTGTAGAATCCATACTCTTGAATTAAGGCCGATTGAGTGAGTTCATGATGTTTGGTCTTGTTACATCACTGGGATTCATGTAGAATCCATATTCTCAAATTGAGACTAGTTAAGTGATTTCATGATGTATGGTTTTATTAGCTTTAGGATTCATGTAGAATCTGTCCTTCCCTTGTTGCTTTCAGTTGGGTGTTTTCTTTGTATTGTGTTCTCATCCTATCCTTGTGTTTTGATCTTCGTGATGGTGGTGTGCCACACATGAGTATGTGCACATACATTTGTTGGGTGACTTGTGAGGTCCGATCTTCTATGGATTTTCCAAAAGTTATGATCATTGGGGTTGGGATGGGAGAATGCATGCCCACAGGCACTTGTCCTAGGATGAAAATGGGTAGGGTAGGGTAGCATATGGAGGGGGCTTTTATCTTGCAACCCAACATTCATGGTGCCACGGGTTGGCAGAGGAAGCTTTATATAAGATAACTAAAACAATGTGTGATTGGTAATAAAAAAACTTAAGATAATAAAATGTGTGAGCACTCGATTAAGTCCGAGGACACAATGTGTGAGCACCCATGTAAGTTTGAGGACACATGATCTAAGCATGGGCTTGTTCATGCCAAGAAACTCTCCATGATGTCAGCCCCTATTTAGTAGTATATTGAGTGTCTGACCAGGACCTATATTCCTTGAATTGTCTTAGGTTCTTGGTTACAACCATCATACTGTTTGGCGTGAGTGTTAGCCATGGATGCTATTTTGTGTGTTTGTGGTTGGATGATTATCTCCATTTGCATGGTAGGTGTGGACCTATGGGTGCCACGTGGTTGGGAGGCATAGCTACCTTCACCACTACTAGGGACTTGTGTACAAAGACGGTCTCTTATCCTAGTGTGACAATTGTTGGATGTTTTCACTTGATGCTTAAGGTTCCAGAGTATGCTTTTTTTTGATTTATGCTTTCATTGGAATGCTTGGATATCATGTTTAGATGATGTTAGTATATTTAATGCATTCCCATATTATGATGTTTAGCATATGTCTAGAAGATATGAATTTTTGTATTGGATTATCTATTGCTCATTGGCTTAGTATCTTAGATTTCCTTATTATGGTGATCAGCATGTGATAGGTGATGTTATCTACTTGTAGGTTGATCTTTTTTTGTACTACTAGCATGTTAGATTTCCTTATGCTTTTGGTTATCAGCATGTTTAGTATTGATGTCCCTATTACAATAGTATCGATGATTTGATCGGTGGCTTGGGATGTTACATGTGCGGGATGGTTAGGGCTCATGATGATCTTATGATGCTATTGACAGTTGGGAGGAACCACGTACTTAATTTGGTTGTTTTGTTATTGTGATATTATCTTTGTATATTGCAATGTTTCTTATGTTCACTGTGATGTTTCTTTCAATACATTCTTTTCTACTATAATTTTAGATGGATAGATATATCTCTTTATTGATCATGGCATCTTGTTGATTATGCACTCGAGTGTTCACTCCTCAATCTATGTGGATCCAATACTCCCCAGTGTGGAGGTTCTAAATTTAGTTTTTCTCTATTTTTCCCCTTTTGTGTTTTCCTTAAGTGTTTTTTTTGTTTCTATGAGAGACATTTTATCAGCATGGTGCAACATATAAATGTATCACACACCCATAGAAACTATGTTGTACGATGCTGGAAAGTATCGCATGCCTCTTGGAGAAATGTCATGCGATGCTAGAAAGTATTGCACCTCCTTTGGAAAAATTTCATACGATACCCTAAAATTATCACACGTCCTTGAGAAAAGCATTGCTCAAACTTTGAAAATGGTTCCCTCCTTCTTATGGAATGTTGCATGATACTTTTAGTGTTGTATTAAAGTATTGCACTAGTTTTGTAAAAAACCTGTGCGAGCTGGCAGCGAGCACTTTTCGATTTGATCCAAACTTTTTGATAGTTGTTTTAGATACCCATTTTGGTGTTCTTCTACCCTATGTTGTTGCTTTTTGGATTCAAGTTGTTTTCTTTCTAATCCTTTTTGCATGTTGTTGTTGTAGTCCTTTGGGGTTTAAAATATATCATTTAAGCATAAGTTGACGTATATTTAATTCCTTATACTTAAGATATATTTTAATATATGAAAAAAATCTTTTGAGTTAGGTTTCAAACCTCTCAGAGATAAGATAAAGATTCTAGGAAATTTTAAGGCTTTAGAAATCCTGACTTAGCCAATTTTCAGGGCTTCAGGATTTCAAGCTTAGCCAAATTTTAGGTTTCTACATTCTACCCCTGCTTGGTGTTTTGTTGATGAGTGTTCATTTCTTGAGCCCTCATCATGTGCGTTGTCATTGTTGGCTTTGTTTGTGTGTGTTAGTTTGGTAGTGGCGTTTGGAGATTTGTTAGTTTTCAGGATTATGGTGAAGTCTTCTGTTGCGATTGTTGTGATCCTTGTATGATGTTGTCATGTGCATTCATACTTGTAAAAAAAAAAAAAATCTTGGCTTGTATTTCATCCTTGTTTCTAAAGATCTCTAGGCAAGGCATTACACAAATGATCCAATTAGTATTCCATATTCATAAGGATCACAGAAAGGTTACTTTTTGCCAAGTTGCATCAGACTCCATCGAGGAAAGTTGATTGAAGACCTTACCGAGTGAGGTCAGAAGTAAAGGAAATTTGGTTTGTTTGTCGAGTTGATACTCTTTTCAAGTTAGGTCAGTGGATGACAGTCTATCATGCACTGTGTCATTATGGCACCGAGCATTTATGAAAATTTCTCAACAAAAGGGGCAATTTTGACTTCATTTTTTTCTTCATCATATTCATAGCATTCGAAGAGTAGAGCAATTTGAAATATTATTATAGTGTTTTTGAGAAATTTAGCAGTGAGATCTTCATGAATTCTATCATCTACCAAGCAGTGATGGCATCTACCAGTGGAAGCCTAAACCAAATAAGGGTTATGGAATGCTAGTTAAGGGTGTCAAATGGAAAGCACCAAACTTCAAGCTTGTTTTGGCTATTGTTAAATCACTTGATCATTATGGTGCTTAGTCACAAATCTTGTCAAAGTTACTCCTAATTAATGACATAAGAACTCATTTTAAATGTACTATTCAAGAATTAGGGACATTAGAAATGGATAATGCCCTAGCTGAAATGTGAATTAACAAAGTCATGAAACCTGAGCATAAGCATTTGGAAACGAAAGGATTAACTCATATCTGTCACTTGCCACAGAATTTCCAAGTAAAATGGATAAGGTACATATTGAGTCAGTTCCAAAATGGACAATTATGGTTGGAGCAATCCATTCTAATTACAAAGAAGATGATACACAAGGTTATGGGTTTGCCAATGCTAAGCAAAGCTAAGACAACCAAAACCCTAGGTCAGGAGGAACTACAAAAGAAAACCCTAGCCGAGTGGGATAGTAGAGGTTTGAAAATAAACAATGTCACTGAAATAGAGCTTAGGTTTGGCATCCACATCATTGCACACAAGATCTGTAGCTCGAGTTGATTGAACAGTGTTCCATGTGAGGTAGTTGACCTAACATACAAGGTTGTAAAAAAGAACCTTGAATATGATCTATCAGATGTGTCACTAAAGCAATTGAACAAAAACACTGATAGTGTGAAGATTTCCAAGAATAATCCCTTTAATTGTGGTTCATTTCTTACTTTCTTATTCTTTTATGTTCAAAAATTATTTCCATCTAAGAGCACAGTTGTGTGGAGGAAAGACACCCCTATTCTTTATTAGATAAATGAATTTATTGAAGAAATGGGTGAAAATTTTGAAAGGGTGTTGGATAACTATTTTGAGGTGTTCAAGGAGAAAATGAACAATAGATTTTGAATCCCAACCAAGCTTGTGGAAGACTACAAGGATGATATATGTTTCATGGTGGACTGTGACAGAGTGTACATTCAAGTAGTCATACCAAGAGTGGCATGGGTAAATCCATTGCCTTATGAAATTAACATTGATGAAGATAGAGACATCATTGAGGCATTAGTAAATGAGCTAGCCAATCCTAATCTTCTTGCATTTGGCATATATGAGGAAGCCAAGAAGAGGATAGAGCTTAGTATTAAGATTCCTCAAGCTCTTAGTAGAGGCAAGAAGAGAATTTCTAAATTAAAGATAGCTAGATGTCCTCTAATGCTTACCAAGGGCAAAGGTGAGGATGAAGAGGAAGAATCTAAAGAAGAAGAGGAAGAATTAGAGAAAGAGGAACTAGCAAGGAAGAAAGGTAAAGTGTTTATCACCAAACTTTAGAAGCAACCAACTATAGTGTTCACCAGGAGAACTAGAAATGGTAAAAGTGAGCCAATATTTATCTACCCTACACCTACATTTGAGGAAAGAATGAAATAGCTAAGAGTTGGAGCAAGAATTTTCAACTTCAAAGTTCTCAAATATGAGACTCGGACTCTAGCTGAGAAAAAATAGATTGAGGACTTAGTTATGGAAAAGATGTGTATTTGGAAATACTCCCCTGCACAAATTCAACCTCAAATCCATGTAGATCTTTTTGCTAAAATCAAAGTTAGATGGGAGATCATGGTGCAAACTATAAAGGACATATTTCAACAATAGTTGAGACAGTTGGTAACAAATCTAACTGATGCAGAAGTGAAGAAGGCAATAAAAGAGCATGGAGATAGAATGATTCTAAAGCTTAACACATGTCTCACATTAATGAAGAATATAGAGTCAGTGGTTAAGCATGCCTCAGACATTTGGAGAGATATATATCATCTCAAAAAGCCATCAAAAGAAACTGTTGAAATTAAAAATGATGATGATGATGATGATGACTATACTCCTTCAATCACAGTTACAATAGGAGAATTGCATGCTCTAATGGAGGAGAAGGAAGAAGAAGAAAAGGAGGAAGAAAAGGATGAATATGATCCAATTAGAATAGTAGCCAAAGTAATTGCATATCTTCCTCACACTCCACCAAATATTGTCACATCAATGGAGACAACTTCTACTAGTGAGATTGTGAGCACAATAGTAACATCAATTGCTCAATCTTCACCAGCCACCTCCCAACTCCAAGTATCTGAAATAGAAATGTCAAGCATTTCATCTACTAAGTTGATTGTTACTTCTTCACCTACCGAGTTAGCTCCCTCTACTCCTGCATCATTAGTAAGTACAATAGTGAGTTCTACAATTTTTTCTTCATTGATTCTAGTTAGCTCTACAATTTTTTTTTCATCAACATTATCTACATCCATTTTGATTCCAATTAGTTTAAATATTTCTATCGGTATTCTATTGAGTGTGGCACCATTTTTGGAAAGTGTTTCAATTTTTGATTTAGTTAGTACTCCTATTGGTATTCAATCCTAAAGTCCTATCCCATTTTTCACTGCTAGCCCTTCTATCTCCACTATTGTGTCTATTCCAAAGGTCAAACTAGTAATCACAAAAGTATAACAAAGGCAACCATTGAAAATTCTGATCACTAGAAAGGAAATTGAAGAAGACATTGACTTAGACATAGAGATAGAAATACCTAAGATTGACTTTAACACTGCTACTATTGAAGAGATGGGTTAGTAAGTCAACTCATAGAGAAGAAAGCTAGGTAGAAGTAGTTAAGGTCTGAAAGGGATAAGGAGTATAGAATAATTGAGAATGCCAAGAATATAATTACAAAAGCTATAGGTGTTGAAGTGGATTCCACTCAACACATTTTGATTTAGTTAGAAGAAGCTATACAAAAATATAATGAGGACTCTTCTAGACAAGAGAAACTAATTGAAAAAAATGAAAGGAAGTTTGATGACAAGGTGCTAGAACATATTGCTCAGTAGATTGCAATCAAACAAGTTGAGTTGTCTACATTTTTGGGTAATTCTTAAAATTATTTTAATAGTGCAACATCACTTCTTTCCAAACTTTGTGATGTCTCTAATTTTACTAAAGAAATAAATGAGAAGATAAATAAGATTGATGTTGATATGCAATCAAGTGCATCAAAGTTGTAGACTAACCCCTCCTCTAGCTCCTCTCATCACACCAAGGTAAAATATTTGGCAGATGTGTAGGTAAAACTTCTGAGAAGAAGCAAGAATAAGAGAAAGCTTGATTGATATTTAGAACATGGTCTTTCCAATAATGGATACAATGCAAAAACATATTGCTCATTACAAAACATTGATCTAGGTGTAGACACCTAAAAAACCCTTTAGAAAATAAAGTATCTTTATTTTCTAAAAAAAGTCCTGATGACATCATCATTTATTAATTAATTAATTATTTAATTAATTTATTTATTTTTATACCATTAAATCCCTTTATCTTAATTAAAAATATTTAATTAAGGAATCCCTCCCAAAAATGTTTAAATCTTATTTAAACATTATTTCCTTATTTATTAATTATTTAATTAATAAATTGACCAAAAAACCCAAAATAAATAATTAATTTATTTTTTGCCCAAAACTTGGCCAATTTCCTTAAGATCACTAACCTCTTCCAAAATCTTCTATTCCTTCTTTAATTTTGATTAAAGGCTAATCCCATCATTTCCTACCCCTAATCCCAACTCAAAATATTTAATCAAGATTAAATATTAATCCTCATGTTTATTAAAAATATTTTAATAATTATCTCTTCAACCCAAACACTTGAAATAAATAAAACTTTATTTATTTCATAAAATCTTATCCTAGGAAGTTCTAGACTCTTCTAGAAAGTCTTCATCTTCATCCAAAGCCTAGACTCTTCTAGAAGATGTCTTTAACCCTAATCCTAATCCCCTCCTAACCTTGTCACATTCCCTAAACATGGGTTAAGAATTACTAACCCAAGCCAAAGTTAACAAATATCTCCTCCTTCACCCACCCTCATTAAATTTCATCCACTTGCCTATCCCTAAGCTAATCCTAAACCATCCTAATCCATCCTCTAATCATTTGCACAAGCCTAAGCAAGCTTACAACCTTCCTAATCAAGTCCAAGTCAAAATTTCTCTCATCACCCTCAAAATATCTCAACCATAAAACTTTATGAAGCCCACTAGGCCATAAATGACTCTTCCAAGCCCTTTTATTGCTCTTACAAGCCATTATGAGGGTCTTTATGAAGATTTTATCTCTTGAGCCTCTTTTGTTGACTCATCCTTCCCCTTTCCTCCATCCTCTCACCATGTGACATGTGTCACTCCTTGATTGGTTGTAAGGAAGCACAATCCATGTGCTCTCTTCTCATACAATCTGAGCCCTCCATGAGCTTTTTCCCATCCTTGCATCTTAGCCCTCAATCCCTCAAGCCTCTTGCCTATAAATTGGATCCTTCCCCTTTGCAAAATAACACAATCCATGAAGTAAAGTTATAATGCTATTTTGAGAGCCAAATCCATACTAAAGCCATCTATCCACACCAAAAATCCACAATCATCCATTGAAGCCTTTGGAAGCATATTGAGCATACATCCTATCCATTTAGATAAAGCTACTCAACAAGAGAGCTTCTTATTGAGAGAGTCCATTAATGGCTCATATTCTCAATTGAGAGCTCATCTTAGTCTATCTTGAAGTTTATGAATTTTTTTTAGTTTGTAGAAGCTTTATTTAAATTTGGTTTCTATTAGCATACTAACATTGCTCATATACATTTTGGCATGCCCGATGGGACCCCGCATGGGTCATCTTCATTAGCTTTTTTAGTCAAGTTTTGTATGTCATTTGCTAATTTTGGCTAATTTTGCTTATTTTTGTGATTGGTAGGATTGTATAAATTGGTTTTGTAGGTCCACATGAGCATGAAGAAGAAAAAGGAACTCATAGTCTATCTCATAGTATTTGCAGATTTTTCAAGCTTATAGGTGGACAAAGCACTTGGAATTCTTCTTCCTCTTCTTGTCTATATTCTCCTTATTCCATCTACTTCTTTTTCTTCTTCTTGTGGGAGATCTTGGCCATTTTTTTTTTAAAGAAGCAAAATCATACACACTTCTTTTTTGTGCTTAAAATGAACCCCCAAATCATACTTAAATCCATTAAAAAATTAAAAATTTGCAAAAAAGAAAAAATCTTTTAACAAGTGAAACTAAACCAATCTAATCATTTTCATCCTTGCAACATCAAGGTTTTAGATGCATTCATGCAAAGTTAGGAACACTTCATTTTTGGAAATTTAAAAAGAACTTCAAGTTTCCATTTCAAAAGGTTCAAAATCAACACTAAGTGCACACTAAAATCTAAATCAAACTCAAAGCATCAATCAAGGATAAAATGAACCTCATTTGAAAATATTTTAAAGTTCTTTTAAAAATCTCATGAAAACTAAGAGTCCTAAAACTTTTGTTATTTGTTCCAAACAAATGTCTTGTTGCAAAATCTTGAATGTTTCTTAGGTTTTTCATGCATCAAAACAATCTAGGAATATCATTTTTGGGCTTAAAACATGCAAACTAGAACACAAAATCTTGAATGAAAAGCAAAGTCCAAAGAGTCATTTTCACTTTTGAGTCCAAAACAATCTTGAATGATCTAAGGTTAAAACAAATTACTTCAAAGTTCTTAAAACAACACACAAAATCTCAATCTTGAATGTTTAATCACTTGTCTTTGAATGCATGTTGCTAAACACACTCTTGAATGCCATGGATTAAAATCAAAATTTCCTTGAATGCATGATTAAAACAAAAAATCCAATCTTGAATGCACCAAGGATCAATTAACCATTGCAATATCAAACACTTCATTTGGAGCTTCTAAAATTGAACAAAACAAATCTCTTTTCCACATGCAATTTAAGTAAAGTTTGATTTTTGGATATTTAAGAGACTTTGTTAAGTAAAATACAAATTTGCAAAAATCAATTTGAATAGTTCCTTGGACTCACCTCTTTTCTAATCACCCATCAATTCAACTATTGGTTGCAATCTCAGCACCATTTATGGGGATGGGTCTACTTGAAAAAGGTGTTAAATGTTCCACAATCTAACTCACTCACTTGGTCTTTGAACATTTGCTTTAACTTTATCAAAAAATTTAAATGACCAAAACTCTAGATTAAATCGATCACACTTCAAGTTTGGGCACTAAAATTGAACAACTATTGACGTGGAGGGCCTCCGGGCGCGCGCTTGGCAATCGAGTTTCACACATCTTTGTTTTGGGCTTAAAATAAACTCACACTCAATCTTGAATGCCTAAAAATCAATGAACATCGCATGGTTTTGACGCATTTTCAATGGCACTCACATTTCTTATGTTGACGATCTCTCGACTTTCATTATGCTAATGACGCTATCAAATTGGAATGAACATTGTATGCCATAATCACAAGTGTCTTCAATCATAGCTTACAAAATTTAAATCATCAATTGGAATGAACGCATGTCTTTTAAAGCCCAAGATCATGTATGTGGTCTTGTTTTACACTTTTTAGGAGGCCTGCTTGGGGATTTCATCACCCCTTGGGACGACCTCAACTCCAGCGTTCTGACAGAGTATAAAGATCGGGAGGTGAATCCAAAGACACCTCTCTTGAGATCAAAATTTTGTCACTCGGGCTAAGCCTCAAGGAACTTTATACCCTTGAGAAGTGAAAGAGGAGAAGTGGGTTACTGCTCCTTTCGGCTGTGTGACATCTTTTTGGTTTCATCTACGGATTTGGGCCTCACGTACCTTGCATATATCGAGGACTCCCTAGCTATAACAAATTTCATCCTTGTAGAAAGCTTCCTAGGATGTTGGTGTGTTTGACGTGCTTGCTCAAAACTTTTGTCTGCTTATTTGTTCATAGCTTTTGAATGTATGTTTGCCAACTTTGGTCAAAATCCCAAAAAGAAAAAATCTCCCAGCTCAAGGCATACTTAGCATAGTCACTACCTCATCAGAAAATCATCCAAGCTCCCCCGCTGCAACCAAATCTATCTAGTTCCTTGCTTTAGAACAATCCCAAATCCAAAGTCTCTCCAAATCATCCCCCCCTAGCTAGCTAGAAACCCAATCCAAAATCACACCCAAGCCTTTAGAGAGTTGTTGTCATTCTGCTAGAATTTGTTATCCAATCAATTCGACCAATCCACCAGCCTCACCACAGTTATCCTTTTGACAGATCTTTGTCTAGGGTAATCTAGCTTTGTCACTTGTTATCCCTCATCACCTTGAGCTAAAGGTTGGGATCCACAAGTGATCAATCTTGTGTCATGCCCATAGGATCATTAGTCTATTCTTAGGTTGACACAATCTCCACCAATATAGCGCATAGGAAAGAAAAACTCTCACTTTTTGACAGCATGCCCTTGAAGTCTTCCACAGGAAAGCCAAAAATCTCCAGCCAATCCTCCTTAGGTCTATCATGCAACTTTGACTCTCCCTAGGAAATCTTTCATCAGCCAATCCAAAATTTGTGCTTAACCCAAATCCAACCATGAGCTTCTGTGTTCATCCATACGCAAGACCCCATCCCCATCAAACTCATCATCAAAGCATGAAGTACCAATCCTATCATGATGTGTTTGGTCGCATTTTCCTTGTTCCTGCCACCTCCTATTCCAATGATGATGAAAATCTTGTTGACTATGATGGGTATATTGAAAGCCTTAGAAACATTCCCCCAAGCATCCCCCAAAATCCAAGAGTTATTCCAAACTATCTAGTCATGCCATCTGATATTCCAGCTTCCCCTCCATCACCCCATCAACCAAGCTTCCAATCTTCCACCCCCATCACACTAGCTATTCCTGTCAATCCACCTCCACCTTCATCACACGAGTCTCCAAGGAATCTCCTAGAGGAAATACAAGAAAAGTTGCCTCCAACAGTCGATAAGCCATGTCATCTAATCCAACCATGTGAAGTATTCAGTGATGAAGCTTCCCCATCTATAATATCACCTCCATCTCCCATAGCTATCATCCCCATACCATCCATCAAATTGCTTAAAATCCTTCCACTTCCCGCAAGCATCAAAATCCCACCACCTATCAAATCCCTCCAAATCCTATCCACATCGCCTCCAAGCATTTCCCAAATCTCTCGTAATGACCCTTATGCATCCATCTTCTACTCACCCATCTCCACTACTGAATCTCCCATCTATCCATCCGTTGCCTTTGAAGAATCCATCCCTTCACCTCCTATCGCACCATCCACTCCAAACCAATCCTATCAAGATCCTGCCCAAAAGCATGTTGACATCCCCCAAAGCATAAATGAAGATATCATCGTACCATGTCTTCCATCCATAGTGCAGTCACCATCTCCTCCATCTCCAAAACCTTGAGCCATATCTCCTCCACTACAAGATATCTTGTCATCCCACCAGCTACATCAAGATCCTATCCTTCCATCTCCCCCGCTCCATGCTTCCATCTTACCACCTATCCAAGCTATTCCACCATCTATAATCTACCCTCTTGGTTCACTTACATTCATCCACGGTGGCCCTCTCTCAACAAAAGAATTAAGAACAATAACTCCCCATTGCAATACACCTAATAAATCACGTCTACCATTTTCTACAAGCAAAAAGTTTCCTCAGCTTGTTCAAATGCTCAATCGATGGCATTATCAAGGTCAAGGTTTAGGACCACAAGAGCAAGGAATCAAAGAGCCTATTATTGCACAAAAAAATCTAGGATTTCATGGTCTTGGATATCTATCCAAAGGCTCACCATCTAAAGGTGTTGGTACACCACACCCCCAAACCAAGCCTATCTCCAAGCCCACCATGCCAGCCTCCCATCACTCCTTCAAGAAATCTTATGTCATCCCCCCTCCACCATCTTTGCAACCCAAAACAACATACCATATCCCCCCTTCATCCACTAAATCCATTTTGGGTCCCTATGTCCCAAAATCTACCATCCTCCATCCTCCTATCAGCCATCATAAAAATCCTATTCCATCCATTTCTATGCAAGATCAACAAAGGCACATATCAGGGCACATCATCCATCATCATCCCCCTACATGCTCTTTCATATCCTCTCCATCTCACAAAGCTTCTCCTAACCATCTTCCCAAAGCTTACCACAACAATGTGAATGCCAACTTCAAAATGCATAAAGCTAAAAATCCACATCCTAGGCAATCATATGTCTATTCTAAAAGACATACTCCAAAAAGGAAAAATCCAATCAAAGAATGCAAAATAATGCAAAAGCCTATGAAAAGAAAATACAATACCATGTGGATACCCAAGAAAAAAGTTGAAACCCAATGCATAATGGCATCCACCATTGCTAATCCCCCATCTAGTGACTCATGTCCCCCATCTCCTAACTCCATCTTGGGTGCCTATATCCCCAAGCACGCTTCCACAAATCCTCCATCACGCTCGCATCTACCATCTATCCCCCATATGCTCTTTTCACACCCGTTCCAACATGTGCCAATGTTTCTCTTGCAAGCATCCCCATCTCATGCCCCTTTCCAGCATTTTCATCCCTCCATCTCCTACCATCAATCCCATCTAATCTGATCTATTGCATAAATCACACATCTGGTGTACCAACAGCTAGCAACAAAATTGAACATTCCAACAGCCAGTGAAAAATCCCAAAAAAGCCAAAATAGCTGAAGAAAGCCAAAATCATTCTAGCTAAGTCCAAAGTCAAAAAGTCAAAAAAGAAAAGAAAAATAAAGCATCCACTAGTGAAAACTTGTCAATTCAAGCGCCTTGGACAAGTACCATGATGAAAACTTGGCAAACAAGCATCATGCGTAATCCCGCCATCCCCATCTTAGCCTATCACCCTCATGCTTTTGGTCATCTCTTGACATCCAACTCCATCTTCCAATCTATCCACCTATCCTCCATCCTCCAGCTTCCATCTCACACCATCCACTAATCTTATGCAGCTTCAGCCAATCATCTAAGCTATCATCCATCTCCCTAACCCCTTTAGCTTTTTCCATCCTAGCTTCAATCCTATCACATCCATCATAAGACCTCCTTCCACATGTTATCTTCTGATTGGGGGCACTTTATTCCTTGGAGATCTTTTCTTGTCCATCCTCCCTTGTCATTGGTATCTAGCTCTAGGCTATCCTCATGCAAACCCAATGTCATCTCTTTATATCCGTCATAATCCTAGCTATCTACCATCCTATCCAGCCATCTCATCCTGCTCCTCTAGCTATCCTTGGTCACAAAATCTCTCATCATCATTGGATGCATCCTGCCAAATCCATATCTTTTGCTATCACCCCACCATTAGCTTTCAAATCTTGCACAACATTGAACCATCCCGCTATCCTATCATCCTGAGCTTTTGCCTACTTGTAACTATCTTGGTCAGCTTCAGCTTGTAAATATCTTGGTCCATTAGCTTGTACATCCTCTTTAGCTTAGTACCATTGTATCTATCTAGCTTTTGTGTCAGTTCCTCCTTGATCAGCATCTTGTACACATCGCACGAATCTTGGTTAGCTATTCCAATGCATCCTTTAGCTAGATCTCCTATCACCAAAGTGTTATCCTTCTTAGTTCAGCTTGCCAGATGCATCACTCATCCAGATCCACCAGCTTAGGTGCTCTCCGATAGATCCTTGCAGGATATAGCTTTCCTCATGTCTGATCTTGGTCTGTTAGTACCTCATCCTACCCATCTCATTGGAAAATAGTTCTCTTTTGGATTTTCACTTTCTTTTGATTTGGAATCTTCCCTTTTGGGTCTTGAAGTATCTTTTCCAAGCAATCTCCTTGTTCCCTCCTCAACGTTGCCACGATCTTCCATATCATGGTATACTATGAATGGGGCAATCAGAGCGTAAGGTCTTGATCATGTCTTTTGCTTGTTTTCTTTTTTGCTTGTGCGTTACCCAGTGTCGTTTCCACACTGCTTCCTCTGGGATTCATGTGTGATACTGGGGCAATCCTTGCATGTTTGTTTTGAGTCATTTCGTCAGTCCTCTAGATAGTTGGTGAAAAGGCCTTGATGTTCTTGGTAACCTTGGCAATTAGCCAATAGTCCTATAGCAAATCTAGTGCTCAACTACATGGTGGTACTTCTCTTTGAAGTATCCCCCCCGCTCAAAAAGCTTGAATGGTTTTCCTTCATCTCCATTATCCCTCATCCATATCCAGCATCCGTCTCTCCTACCCTAGCTTATGCATCAGTATCTCTTTGAATCACTCCTCACCTTTAGCTTTAGAGATCCACAATCCTAGTCTTAGGGATCCACCAATCCAAATCAATCCACCAAGCCTCATCTTTCGAGATCCACAATCCTAGTCCTAGGGATCTCTGAAACCCATCTTCCGCCAATCTGACTCTTTGAAATCCTATTGCATCAGCTTTTTTAATCCCCTCATCCATCTCCCCATCCTAGATTCCTTTTATAGTGCTCCGCTCCTTCATCCTCTGCAATCCCTGAGATCTTAAGCTTGCTTCCTCTTGTGCCTCTGATTCTCCCTTTATCATTCTCTCGTAGTGAGAGTTTGAGCTAACCAAACCTCTTCTCTTAAGAAAATCTGAGTCTTCTTGCTCATCTCGGATTTTTGTACTTCTCAAGAAGTCGTCGAGCCTCGCTTTCTCTCCCCGCCGCCTTCTTGAGGGGGCATCTCATAGTCCATTCTCTCCTCTTCTGCTCTAGCCTTGGGCATCTTATTTTCTTATCTTTGATGTCATGCCACTTGCGGCATCACATCAAAGAGGGGCAAAATGTAGACACGTAAAAAAACCTTTAAAAAATAAAGTATCTTTATTTTCTAAAAAAAGTCCTGATGACATCATCATTTATTAATTAATTAATTATTTAATTAATTTATTTATTTTTATGCCATTAAATCCCTTTATCTTAATTAAAAATATTTAATTAAGGAATCCCTCCCAAAAATGTTTAAATCTTATTTAAACAGTATTTCCTTATTTATTAATTATTTAATTAATAAATTGACCAAAAAACCCAAAATAAATAATTTATTTATTTTTTGCCCAAAACTTGGCCAATTTCCTTAAGACCACTAACCTCTTCCAAAATCTTCTAATCCTTCTTTAATTTTGATTAAAGGCTAATCCCATCATTTCCTACCCCTAATCCCAACTCAAAATATTTAATCAAGATTAAATATTAATCCTCATGTTTATTAAAAATATTTTAATAAATATCTCTTCAACCCAAACCCTTGAAATAAATAAAACTTTATTTATTTCATAAAATCTTATCCTAGGAAGTTCTAGACTCTTCTAGAAAGTCTTCATCCTCATCCAAAGCCTAGACTCTTCTAGAAGATGTCTTTAACCCTAATCCTAATCCCCTCCTAACCTTGTCACATTCCCTAAACATGGGTTAAGAATTACTAACCCAAGCCAAAGTTAACAAATATCTCCTCCTTCACCCACCCTCATTAAATGCCATCCACTTGCCTAGCCCTAAGCTAATCCTAAACCATCCTAATCCATCCTCTAATCATTTGCACAAGCCTAAACAAGCTTAAAACCTTCCTAATCAAGACCAAGTCTAAATTTCTCTCATCAACCTCAAAATATCTCAACCATAAAACTTTATGAAGCCCACTAGGCCATGAATGACTCTTCCAAGCCCTTTTATTGCTCTTACAAGCCATTATGAGGGTCTTTATGAAGATTTTATCCCTTGAGCCTCTTTTGTTGACTCATCCTTCCCCTTTCCTCCATCCTCTCACCATGTGACATGTGTCACTCCTTGATTGGTTGTAAGGAAGCACAATCCATGTGCTCTCTTCTCATGCAATCTGAGCCCTCCATGAGCTTTTTCCCATCCTTGCATCTTAGCCCTCAATCCCTCAAGCCTCTTGCCTATAAATTGGATCCTTCCCCTTTGCAAAATAACACAATCCATGAAGTAAAGTTATAATTCTATTTTTAGAGCCAAATCCATACTAAAGCCATCTATCCACACCAAAAATCCACAATCATCCATTGAAGCCTTTGGAAGCATATTGAGCATACATCCTATCCATTTAGATAAAGCTACTCAACAAGAGAGCTTCTTATTGAGAGAGTCCATTAATGGCTCATATTCTCAATTGAGAGCTCATCTTAGTCTATCTTGAAGTTTATGAATTTTGTTTAGTTTGTAGAAGCTTTATTTAAATTTGGTTTCTATTAGCATACTAACATTGCTCATATACACTAGGATCAGAACTTCTCAATGGCTGATCACATGATCAAATTATCAACAGAAGTTTAGATTGCCCTCTCCACCTACCAAATTTTGCAAGAGAATTGGGATAACTCATTCACTCTCATTCTCAAGGTACATCAAGAATTTCTATCTCATTTTGGTGTAACTATATAAATAGTATATGTAGCCCTTTGGCATTACTGTAAAAAAGGTGGAGAGATATTAGTATAAGAAAAAAGGGGGGAATACTATATATAAGAAGAGATATCAATATAAGTGAAAGGGGGAGATAACACTCAATAGAGTCAGCATGTATATGTGTATAGCTATGTTCATAAGTATCTTTATATATACATTATGTGTCATCAAGGAGATATATGTAGGAATGTATATGTAGTAGCTTTACACCGAGTAGAACAATGGCTACTAAGTGAATACAGGCAATGTGAAGGCTAGCAATGTCTATAGAGCTTCATAGTGTCTATCGAGCAATAAGTTTGTCTCATGGAAATTCAGTGTAAATTGAGCGTTAGAAGAAGTAACGTTTACTGAGTGAAGTAAGGTAAACTCAATGTGGAGTATCTACTAAGTGACACTACATCTACCAAGTCACCAGTGGCCAGTAAGTTCAGAACTACATCAAGTGATCAGTATGGACCAAGCCTTCACTTCTACCAAATGCATGAGAATGTCATGTAATGCAATGGATGCTAAGTATCAGAAGGTCACCAAGTCAGTTCAGTGAACTTGAGTTATTTACTATTGGACCGACTTTGTAATGTGTTGTTCACTTGTATTTTGGCTGACCTTGAAGTTTTGTAAATTGGAAGTTATATATGTAAGATGCATTTTAAGATATCATTGTATTGAAGTACTATGAATTATTTTTTGAGAAGTACATGCAAAGGATTATCAGCAACAATTTAAGGAATGCAACAAGGTCAATATAGGAGCAAAAAAGTCATATCTATCACATAAGGTGATCAATGCATAAAGGATCTTATCATAAATTAGTTGTAAGTAAATCCACTACTTCATCCTTATAGGTGAATCATTTTCTAAATCCTTTAACAAGGTAGACTTAACAGTCTTTGTATAAATTTCTTAACCAAGTGCATACTTCATTGTATGTTTGTAAATCCTCTAATAAGGTGGACGTAGTAGTCCTTTGTGCTCCTAACAAGATAGATCACCAGAAGTGGTCAATGTAAGCCTTAACAGGCCAACTTTGTGTTGTAGTATTGAAGTTTTGTGGGTACATCCCCACCCCAATTTTACTTTCTATTTGGAAGGTTTCTAGGTCACCAAAATATTGTGATCTTTTTGTGTGATGAATGTTTTATCTTTTAGTACTAATGTATGTAGTAGTATAGATGGATTTGTGGTGAACTTAAAGAAAAAATTTTAAGTTACTGATTCACCCCTCCCCTCTCAGTAAATTATCAAATCTTGAATATTTCCAACACATATTTTATTGGTCAAGTAGAAGAAATTTGGTTATGGCACAAAAGATTATGTCATGTAAACTTTGATAACCTGGTTAAGATAAGAAAAGATAGAAGAGTAAGAGGTATTCATAGCTTAAGGGAACCTGATATGGGTTTATGCAAAAATTGTCAAATTGGTAAGATGGGAAAGACTGGTTTCAAAAGAAAGAATTATCATTATGAAGAAGTCTTAGAGCTTTTGCATACAAACTTTGTGGACCTATTGGAATAGAGAGTTACAATGGAGAAAATTTTTTCATTATTTTTGTTGATGACTAATCTAGAATTATAATTGTAATGTATCTAAAATAAAAATTAGAACCTTTTCAAACATTCAAGTGATATCTAGCACGAGTAGAAAAATAATTGGAAAGAACTTAAAATTTTTAAGATTAGATAGAGGTGGTGAATCCATATCCAATGAATTATGCATTAAAAAGGGAATTAAATGACAAGTATCAGGCCCTGGTACACCTTAGTAGAATGGTATAGCTAAAAGAAGGAACAAATCCATCATGGATTGATTGTAGAAAAGAATGTTGCAACCAAATACTAGATGGAAGCTATCAGCATTGTAGTTCATACTTTGAATAGAGTACAGCTAAAGAAAGAATCAAATCAAACTCCTTATGAACTATGGTATGGATACAAACCTAATGCAAGTTAATTGAAAGTATTTGGTAGAAAATGTTATATTTTGAAAGAATCAAGGAAAGGTAAATTTGATATCAAAGGTGATGAAGGTATATTTCTAGGATACTCCTATAGAAGTAAAGCATACAAGTGTTTGAATTTGTCTATTCATAAAATCATAGAAAGTGCACGTGAGAATTGATGAGTTTACATAAAGGAGTGAAGAAGAAAGAAACAAAGAGCTTAAGGATTATAGAGGATTTGTTTACTATGAACTGATACCCTGCCAAATCTATTTGGTAGACAGGAGGCCTCACCTTCCAAATCTCCAAAATCTCCTATAGCTATCAAGTTGTATACAATACAACCTGAGTCATAGTCTGAAGGAACCAAGTCACAATCATAGGCTACTAAGCTAGAACAAACCAAGTCTAATGGACTTGAGTCACAAATAGTGGGACTCAGGCTTGATACTAAAGTTCATGATTAAATAATTGAAACTCATTCCAAATCCAAAGAATCTATGTTAGCAAGATATTTTAAAAGGAATCATACACCTTATTAGATCATTGGATAAAAATTAGATGGAAAAATGACAAGAAACAAATTGAAAGGTACATGTTTACTTGCTGAATTTGAACCTAGGAATTTTAAAGATACATTGGATGATGAAATTTGGATTGAAACAATGAATGAAGAAATAAAATAGATAGTGAAAAACAAAAATTGGACTCTTGTTCCTAGACCCAAGGATAAAAATGTAATTGGCACAAAGTGGGTATTCTAAAATTAGCTAGATACAGATGGAAAAGTTTCCAGAAACAAAGCAAGGTTGGTATGTAGAGGCTATTCTCAAGAATAAGGTATTGATTATAGTAAAAAATTTACTCCTATTGCAAGGTTAGAAGGTGTTAGAAGTTTACTAGCATATACAACTTATAGAGGATTTAAAGTTTATAAAATGGATGTAAAATCTGCATTCTTGAATGGAATTCTTGATGAGGAAGTCTACATTCAACAACCTGAAGGTTTTGTAGATCCTAGCAAAAAGGACATGGTCTAGAAATTACACAAGGCATTATATGGTCTCAAGCAAGCTCCTAGAGCTTGGTATGAAAAACTTCATGACTAATTGATACAGATTGGTTTTCAAAGAATAAATTATACCAATAGTCTGTATATCAAAGAAGGACTAGACAAAAAGATTGTTTTTGGAAAAAATATTTGTGGATAATACTTTATTCACAAGAAATGATGACTTGTGTAAGGAATTTATCAAAATAAATGGGTAAAAAATTTGATATTTCTATGTTTGGAGAGATAAAATTATTTATTGGATTATAGATTCAACAAAATAAAGATGGTATCTACATTACTCAATCTAAATATATCAAGGAGATACTAAAGAAATTTTGAATGGAAGATTCAAGACTAGTTGGAACCCCTATATCTATTGGACATAAGCTTTCCAAAAATAATGACTTTGAAGAGGTAGATCAGACCACATATAGCTTAATGATTGAAAAATTGCATTATGTAGTGCATTTAAGGCCTAATATTGCATTAGCAGTCAGTATAGTGGCAAGATTCTCAGCAAATCCCAAAGAAAATCACATGATGGCAGTCAAAAGAATCATGAGATATCTGAAGGGTACTAAAGAATATGGTTTATGGTACAAAATAGGGGGCAATTTGGATTTAAAAGTATTCATAGATGCTGATTAGGCAGGAACTATTGATGACAAAAAAATCTCCAGTGGTGGAGCATTCTTTCTTGGTAAAAGACTAGTGTCTTAGATAAGAAAGAAACAAAATTGTATCTCCCAGTCCATAGTAGAGGGTAGAATATGTGGAAGCACTAGTCAATTGTTCTAATATTGTTTAGTTTAAATAATTATTGGCAAGTATGAAGACATAGATCAAGGATCCAATAGTTATATATTGTGATAACACCAGTGAAATCAATATATCAAAGAATCTAGTGATGCATACCAAAGAAAAACATATTGCTATAAAATATCATTTATTAAGAGAATTGGTACAAGATAAAGAAGTTAGGTTGGAATATGTGAATACAAAAAAATAAATTGTAAACATATTCAACAAGCCATTTCCTAAGGATGCATTTATATATCTAGGAGGTAAGCTAGGTGTCATTTCCCTATCTAAAGCTCACTAAATGAAGTTTAGTGATGCATCAACCAAAGCATGTTGAAGATCAATCAACTAGTGCAATATTTACAAGGGCATCTTGCAAATGAATTTGTACTTGAGGTAAATTGATATTCATTGAACATTTTCTTTGGCATGAGATGTCAAAGAGGGAGAAGTTTGTTATCATATAGAAATTTTGTAAAGAGAAAGAGATGTCAAGGAGGGATAATAAACTTGATCTAATATCAAAGGTAGAGTTTTCTATAAGAAGTTGTAGCAGACATAAGTTTTTTGACAGAGGGAGAAACTGAAGGAAGAAAGAGTTCACACTGATAGAGAGAGTACTTATGGATGAGGATCAAAATGAAACTAAGGATATGTTCCTTAATTTGTTCCTTTCTCTAAAAAAATTATTATGCTATGACATATTGTATTGCCATCAATGCCAAAGAGGGAGATTGTTGAAACAATATATTAATTGTATATTGTCTTTGATTTTACACAAAATTTCATATCATCACCAGTTCATTTATACCAAGCTCACTTGGGCATTGAAGATAATTTTATGTGACTACTAAGCATTCTAGACTTTGCCTAGTTCAGAAATTAGTATCTATCAAGTTCATTTAGCCACCAAAGGAAAGTCTACAGAATATGAGTGTTAACTGAGCTCACTTGGTTAATGAAAGAAATGTTGGATAGAACCAGTGCTAATTGAGCTCACTTGATTGTAAAAGGAACTTTGAAAATATGTAGCATTGACCAAGTTCACTTGGTTAACATAAGAAAATCATTTCTGAGTTAGTGTCTATCAAGTAGGGTCAGCTAACAAAGAATTTTCTCATTTTGGGATATTGAGTTCAATTGATTTATTTGTTGGTTCTAGCTAACTGAGGAAATGAATATTAATTATTCTAATTGTATTCTAGCTAGCTTGAATATATGAAAGATATAAATATAAGGTCAAGTTGAGGATTAGAAAGTGTGTGTGAATGCATTGAAGAGAATTGAAGATTTGATGATGCTAAGAGGAAGCCAATCAGAAGGATAAGTAGAATATCCTTAAGGAGATGAAAATATATATTCAATCAAGAAGGATCAAGTATTCAAGCTAGAATTGAGATCCATAATCAGCAATTCAATTGCTTCCAAATCAAGTCATGTCATTGTTACTATCTAACCATTGTAGCAGTGATCTAAATCTCTTAACATAGTTTGCTTAACAATTATTTTTAAATCCTCTAACAAGGTGGCATTTTTATTGAATTGTCTAAAGACCTCTAATAAGACCACTCCTAACATGTGATTAAATCCTCTAACATGGTCACACCTAATAGTGTGTTTTGTAACATTTAATAGGGCTCACTTCAGAAGAGTGAAAATTAGTAACTAGTTGCAATTGGTGGTTTTTCCCAAATTGGGTATCCACGTTAAAATCTTAGTGTCAGATGTGTTCATGCTATTTTTCTTATTTTTTTGAAACTAAGTTAAAGAAATAATAATCATAGATAACATCTTAATAGTTGTGTTAGTATTTACCAAGCATTTTTAGTATTTACTAAGTTACAATATTTTATGTGTGTTTGCCAAGCTTCAGTAGACTTCAGTTTTTAGAGGTTATTTTATATTGACATCTAAGGAATTTGGGATTTATTTTAGTAGCAACTAATTCACCCCTCCCCTCCTAGTTACTCCTTTTACATTTCCAACAATAATTACACTCACACAATTTGACACAAGGATTTTATGTGGAAACCCAATTCGGGAAATACCACCAGTAACATGCTACCCAGTTTCACTCTTCTAAAATGATGCCCTATGAAAGGCCAGCTATGTTAAAGGTTACAATACACACTATTAAATGTGATCTAGTTAAAGGATTTAAATTTCCCTTCTAGGAGTGAGCCTTGTTAGAAGACTTTAGAACATTCCATTAGAATGTCAGCCAATCAAAGGATTTAAAAATGACTATTAGGTCAACCTTAATCCAAAGGATTTTATCCACACTTGTACAATTGTTAGAAATAAATAATAGGACTTGATCTAATAAAAAACTCACAACTCACATGCAGATTATAGATCTCTGGTTCAATCCTCCATTCTGCTTGGCATTCATACTCTTTAGCTCTGATAGATTGTTCACCCTTCAAGAATTTATCCTCTTAAGCCTTCTTTCTTTGTAAGCCAACTACAGTCTATTCTTTGCAGCCACTAGATGAAGCAATACTCTAGACTTGTTTTCTTCCTTAGGTTCTCACATATGAAAACTTTTTCTTCTATCCAACTATCTCTATATATATAGAGAGAGAATTTATATCTTTTTTCACTTAAATGCAATCATCCATTTTAGGGTTAGGTAAGATTTAATGAATCTACCCACTTTTCCATTTTTGAGTTCCTCTAGAAAATTCCTCTATAATCATCATTAAGTTCACCTAAAAATAGTTTACCTTGAATTATGTGCCACCATCTCATTATATTCATCTTCCACATACTTCACATAATTCAAGAAATCAAATTAGTCAACTTAGATTTGTCAAATCTTTGATTTAACGCTACTTTTTATCACTCAACACTTACATTATTCTATCACTTGGCCAACACTAGTTCACTCTTCAAACACTAAATTTTATTGATTATTGGCACTAAGTAAACTTTACTCAACATATACTAATCTTCAATTATCTTCCACTAGTTGTCTTCTTTGCTCAACACTTATTGATTTTCACTCAGCTTCTATTGCTTTCTGCTCAGCTTTCATTGTTTTATCTACAAGGCTTGGCAGACATTTTTCTTTACTTGATCTTCTTCTAGTCTTAGCTTGAGTAATCTTTCATTATAGAATTTTTGTATGTAAACAATATAATGTAGTATAAATTTCTTACTTGGTCTTAGTGTTTCTTTTATACAAAAAATAACTCAACCTTTCTCTAGGTTCTCTTCTTATCTCCTCTTTTTAAATCCTCTTCATCAATCAACCACATGATAGCATTCAAAACAAAAACCAATTTTCTCAGTAGCAAGTAGCAAGTTTGATATCATTAACAAAATAGTGATTATTCCATTATAGATTTTACACTTCAAACAATCTCTTTTCAAAAAACTCCCTCTTCGGCATTGATGCCAAACCAATACCAACAACAATACTAAAAAGAAAATTAATATCTTTGAAATTTCTCCCTCTATTAGTATATGTCCTTCCTCTGTATAGGGTAATGTAAGATTTTTCAATCTCTTTCAATGTATCTTTCTCTCTCTCTATATCTCCCTATTTCTCATACCTCCCAAATTTCTTTCTTATAACTCCCTCTTTGACAACAATATCAAAGAATTGTCATATTTTCATGTAGATATATTCCATTCAAGTTCTCCCTTTGTCACCTTTCATGTGACTATAAATCTTCTAATTCAACTCCTTCATTACTTTAGGTAGCTCCTAATGTAAAATCCACTGCATCAAGTTGTAACATACAACATTTAGCTTAATTGATGTAGGGCACTACTCATGCTTCTTAAGTAGCTTTGGATAAGGGTATCCCCCTAGTTTACCTATAGGATATTCATGTCATCAATAGGTAAATCTTTTTGAATATATCAGCTATTTATTCTTTTTTATTCACATATTCCATTCAAACTTCTTTTTCTTGAACCAACTCTCTCAAGTAATGATACTTGATTGCAATGTGCTTTGTCTTTGTGTGCATCATAGGGCTCTTTGATATGTTTATAACACTTGTATTATCATAATAGAGTACTATACGTTCAATAGTTTCTTCCTTCATATCTTTGAGTAGTTGCTTGATCCATACCACATTTGTGCAATTTGCTATAGCAACAACATATTTAGCTTCCACAGTAGATTGAGATATACAATTTTTTTCATACTAGTCTAGGTGACCAATCTCTTTCCTAATAAAAATGCTCCACCACTTGTACTATTTCTTCCATCAATTTTTCTAGTTTAATCAACATTTTTATAGGTTTTTAAATCTAATTTATCATTTTTCTTGTAGTATAGACCATAATCTTCAGTTCATCTTAGATATCTCGTAATTCTTTTAACAACCACCAAATGATTCTCCTTAATATTTCCAAAGGACCTTCCAACAATACCAAAAACTAATGAAATATAAGGTCTTTTATGTACTACATATTGCAACTTGTTAGTCATAAACCTATATAATGTTTGATTTACTTTAGTAGAATCATTAGTCTTTGAAAGTTTGTGTCCTATCACCACAAGAGTACTATTTGGTTTTGAATCCTCCATCCCAAAAAAATTCAATATTTGTTTTACATACTTAGACTGAGTGATGTAAATACCATATTTCATTTCATATACTTCCAATCCAAGAAAGAAATTGATCTCTCCAAATATACACATCTCAAATTTTTTCTTCATTTCATTTTCAAATATCTTACATAATGCATTTTGACCTCCAAATATGATATCATCAACAAAAATTTCAGCTACTAAAATACCTTTACCTCCTTTTGTCTTCAAATATATATGTTGTTATCATCAATATTCTCAAAACCAATCTTCATAAGATAATTGTGAAGCCTTTCATTCTATGCTCTTGGGGCTTTCTTTAAACCATATAAACCTTTTTGTAGTCTACATTTCATTTTCTTGTTGTTTGGATCAACAAATCCTTCATGTTATTCTATGTAAACCTCCTCTTCTAGTATACCATTTAGAAATGTTGACTTCACATCCATCTGATAAAGTTTTAAACTTTTGTATGTAGAGAAATAAAGGAGAGTTCTTACTCCTTCCAATCTTGCAACTAGGGAAAATGTCTCTCCATAGTCAATTCCTTCTTCTTGTGCATATCCCTTGCAAACTAATCTTGATGTAATCTCTGTGACTTTGCCATTCTCATCTAACTTGTTTCTATACACCCACTTGGTTCCAATCACATTCTTGTTTCTAGTCTAGGTGCTAGAGTCCATGTTTTTTTCTTCTCAATCTTATCAATCCCTTCTTTCATGGTTTTACTCCAGTCTTCATTCTCTAATGCATATTTCACTAAATTAGGCTCATTCATGCTCAATAGACATGTATCACTTTTCAACCTATCCCTTGTCATTGGTCTAGCTTCTTTATCTCCAATAATTTATTTAGCAAGGTGATGTCTTTTGACATACTTTGATAATCTTGGCTCTTCTCTTCTTTCTTCAATGGGTCTGTCAACTTCAGAAACAATGTGTACTTCTCTATTAGATAAATCAACATTCCTTTCATGTACACTTATCTTAGAATCAAAATGTACCTTAGCTTCTATCTACAACTCGGTTCCTGAATGGAATTCAAAATCCATTTTATGTGACTCAACATTCATTGATACTTGTTGTTTCTAATTTATATCTTCATTCACAACACCTTTATTAGTAGCCATATCTTCATAAAAGTATACAAAATATTTGTACTCTTCAATTTCTTTCATAGGTTTAGCTTCATGTACCTTTGTATATTCATTGAACTTTACATTTGTAGTTTCCAAAACTTTGTTAGTGTTAGTATTTAAACACTTATGAGTTTTACTTCTTGTGAAATAACCAAGGAATATACCTTCTTCAATTTTAGCATGAAAATTACCATTCTTGTTATCCTTAAGAATGTAGTAGTTTCTTCCAAATACCTTAAAATATTTTACATTGGGTGAGTATCAACACCATAATTCAAAAGGTGTTGAATGTGTACCATTCTTGAATTGTACTTAGTTCAAGATATATACAGTTGTACTTACAAATTCTCTCTAGTATTTCAAAGCAACATTCTCCTCTATCATCATTTTTCTAGCATAGTCCATTATAGATCTATTCCTCCTTTCAAAAATCCTATTTTGTGGAGGGGTCCTAGGTGCAAAAGTCTATCTTTTGATTCATTTATCATTATAGAATATCTCAAAATTATTTGATGTAGATTCTCCACCTCTTTTAGATCAGAGACATTTCAAAGTTTTGCTAACCTCCTTTTCAACTCTTTCCAAGTACCACTAAAAAATTTGAAAAGCATCATATTTTTTTTTTAGAAACATAATTGTCATCATCCTAGAGTAACCATGAACAAATAGGGTAATCTTATTAGCACCTTTGTAGCTTTGCACATTAATTAGTCCACCCAAATTAGTATGAACTAATTCTAGAATTTCTTTAGAGGAGTGAGTCTTACCTTTAGAACTATATTTTTTCATCTTTCCTAACTAGCATTGTTTGCAAATCACATTATGAGGTTTCTTCAATTTATGCAAACCTCTGACTCTTTTCATGTTACTAAGACTGACCAATTTATCAAAGTTAACATGACATAACCTCTTGTGACATAGCCACATGTCATCAAATTCTACAAGACAAGTAGTGTCATTCATGTCAACATAAAATAGATTACCTCTAGTCTGATCTCCATTTCTAATTAGTTTTCCATCAGTGTCATAGATCTTTTCTTTCTTTTTCTCAAATTCAACTTTGCAACTTGAACTATTTAGTTGTGACACACTCAACAAGATATAGTTAAGTCCTTCTACAAAATAAACATTGTCACACATGATCTTTTCTATTAGTTTGATTGATCCTTTACCTTTTATCAGATAAGGCATATCATTACCATATCTTACACTATTTCCATTATATTATAATCTTTGTTTTTCTCATCTTGTTTACTTCTATATTTGTCTCCACTTCTATTTTTCTTCTTCTTTGGACATTTCACAACAATATGACCAACCTCATTACAATTAAAACATACAATAGGTAGCTTACCTTTGTATTTACCTTTTATTCTTTGAAATCTCCTTGCCAACAATGATTCAATCTCTTCTACATCATCTTCATCTATATCATTTGTTGGTCTGATTTTTACAAAATAAACTTTTCCTAGTTCTAGGTACAAATTTTTAAAAAAAATTATATGTCTTTCCTGCTAGGGTTTTGGTTTTCTATTGTTTATTTTAAATATGAGAACCCTATGAAACCCTAAGCTTTATGTCCAGGTCTTGTGCTTTTTAAATTTTAATTGGGGATGAAGGTGTTTTGATTTTTGAATATTCCTTTGCTTTTTAAATTTTAATTGGGCATGAAGGTGTTTTGATTTTCAAATATTCCTTTGACATTCATTTGAATTACCACTTTCCCAAGGCTTTTTAGCAAAATTATTCCATCGTCTAATCTCTATAAGATCTACAGTGGTTGTTATATTGCATAGAGGAAATGTGAGGTTTCTAACCCATGTGACATGGTGACTACCATGAATTGGAATGTTGATGTCATAAAGTTGAGAGTCAGTGCAAGAAATCTTGGTTGTCTCAAAGTTTTGGTGACGTGATTGATGTCAGAGTTGTCAGTATCAAAGAGGGGACCACTTGGAATGAGTTAAAATTAGTATCACTAGAGTTTGGTTTTTTCAACAGGTCACTATGTTACAACCAGAAAAAGAATTTTCCCTGCTTGTAGCAACATAGTGCCTTACTAGAGAATAGAATGGACAACAAGTTTTAAACAAAAAATGGGCACTAAAAAGTTCTTCATTGTAATATCATTGTGCAACTTTATTCCTTTTTTAGAGGCATTGATTATGGTAATCATGATGGAAATGTGGAAACCTTCTCTGCATTGGATTTTTGATAATATTAAGAAGGTCACTATGTCATGATCAAGAAAGTAAGGAATCTCGCTAGTAGTGATATAGCGCATTAACAAGAAACAAGTTTGTGGTGGCAATTGGAAAGGTCACTATGTCATGACTGAAAAGTCCTTGCACCTTGCCAATAGAAACATAGCGCCCAACCTGAAAACATGGCAGACATCGGGGCCCAATCCTATGATGTCATAAAAAGGATTAAAATATTGAATTCTTTGCAAACCTGTCAGGATGTTTCCAAGTCATATGTGACAAGGATCCACAATCAAAAGGAAATGGTAGATGGAAGTTCGTGATTGTTAGATCAAAGATGGATTAATGATCATTGCTTCGTCACTATGGGGAGTTTCTTACTTTTTAAGGGTAGAAACATGGTGGCTAAGGTGTAGAATGTGGGGACCCACCATAGTTAAATGAAAATTAATGCAAATTCCTCACCATCAGATCAAGTTCAGATCAATGATCATCACTTCGTCACTATGGGGAGTTGTTCATTGTCTAAGAGTAGTGACATAATGGCCAAAGGAAGCAAAGGAGGGACCCACCATAGTTGTATTAAACCATGAATAAAATTCTCATCGTTAGATTGAAATGAAATCAATAGTTGTCGCTATGTTGCATAGAAAACATTCTCACTCTTTATGCATAATGATGTAGCAACTAGGTGACATGTGTCCTCAAGAACTAGTGGGTCCAGTTTATAGTTCCAAGAGTGAAGGAAAAAAACATATGGAGTATTTTCATTGGATTTAATTCCAACATGGTGAGTGGAAAATGATCCATTCCTATTTTCACTCCTAGATCATTGGATTTTTTAGGATCGACAACATAGTTTTAAAATCTGAATGTGGTGCCACTATGTTTCCCTTGCAGTTCATTAATGAGGAATGAAAGCTTCTCATGCGAGTAGGAAATACAGTATATTGTAGAAATATTTTCCATTTTCATCTCATGTGAACAAAATTTTAGGTCTCAAAATAAGAAGTTATTAAAAATTTGTGTTGGGATTGATCAAAACATGAAACAATTTCCCTTTGTTCGCAAAGCATCACAGAATTACAGAGAAGAATAAGCAAAAAATTAGGTAAGTTCCTATACTCCATACTCTTCAAAGTAATCTAGTTTTCTATAGATTATATTTAGTATGCCTCCAAAGAAATTTTTCTCTAGTCAAGAAGACTATTTGGCTAGGAATATCCATGACGATCTTCTTGAATTACTACTTGAATCCACAAATGAAACTGTGAAAGTGAAAAAGTTAACCTCATTAAACCCTAGAATTAAAATTTCAAATGGGTTATATGATAGGGGGAATTGGGTTAGGGATTCAAAAACTTCTCAAACTTGGCTTTCTTTGTTCAAAAAATCATTTTTGAAAAAGAATTTATTTGCCCCTCATGCAAATATTTGGAACTTTGATTTGGGAAAGCTAGTGATTCCTAGTGTTTTTAAGGATTATGACCTCTTAGAGGCTGTTGCAAAAAATTATGATTCAAAAATTAGAGTAGTGAGAATAATTGATGGCAATATTTTGATCATAATCAGCCCTAAAGAAATTCGAGAGGTATTTGGCCTAGAGCCACTAATAGAATATCATGTACCCATCGACCTACAAGAGTTAGAAAGTCAATATTTATCAAAGAAGGATGCAATTAGGTAGGGTTCACTGAGGGCACATAGAGGCACAATTGGAACATTGCCAACAATCATAGCATCCTCTGAGGAACCTTTCAAAAATGGGTATTTCAACACTTGGGCCTTGGAGGCATACAAGACTCTATGTAGAGTTTTTGGTGAAGATAAAGAGAATTTTATGCCTATAAGTTTTATGTGTATGATCATTTAGATTTCTTCTTTTGATGTTGTTTTTATTTTTTATTTTGCCAGCTATTTAGCAAAAGAAATTCACACAAGCCTGGTTGGGATTACAAAAGACAGGGTAGAGAAATTTTTTGGTCATTATTCTTTGTTGATGCATATGTTTTTGGTTAAGGGAGTAACATATTTTGGTAAGTAGATGAAGTTGAATAGAGAATAGGATGGAGAAGCACTACTAGTTTAGTTATGGAGTGCAAATATGATATGAGATGCAGAAAAAGCTAGTTTTGTCAGATTTGATAGGTACTTTGCTTCAAAATTGAGGTGCCTTTTATTAAGTGACAATCCTAGAGTACTTAAGGCACTAGTAAATCTTATCAAGCCCATGGATCATCCTACTAATTTGAAAGTATCACATAATTGGGAAGACATTATCCCATACTCTATTTCAACTATTTTTAGGATTTATGGTTTCAAAGGAACTCCTCATGTATTTCCCTACTAGGTGCCATTAAAGGTAAGGGTAGTTGAGTTTTTGTGGCAGCTAGGAGGATTGGAGGAAAATTATTTGGTGAAAAGGAAAATAGGGCCAATTTTCCCAAATTGTACTTCAGCTCACCAATTTGTGATTACAAAAGGTGGTTGGTTATTCCTTTACAAAATACTAGACTAGTATAAGATGGTTGTGTCTCATTCCCATTTTTGTGACACTGAGGGATTCTATGACTTGGCTTTTAGGCACAGAACCAAGCTTGGTAAAATAAAACATGAACCATATTAACCTAAGGACATAATAAGAAATGAGTTCTCCTTGCAAAAACAAGAAACCAAGAAAGAAAAGTGGAGGGTTTTCTCAAGAGTTTTGGAGTTTATCCATTGTTTTGATAAAGATTATAGTCCTCTAGATAATGCCATCATAGAGGTAGATAGAATTAATAAAATCATGATTACTTGTCCTAAAATAATAGAAATTATGAATGAGAAAAGACAATTTTTTTATTAATGCTTGTCTAGATAAGGCCAAAGAGTTTATGAAGAGATTGGCATTTACTCCCAATGTGGGAGTAGGAAAATTGATTATCCAAAAGAGGTCAGGGTATACTTTGATACAAAATAAGAAGGCCAATGTGGATAAGGGTAAACAAATAATAGGATCCACTAGTGTTGTCTTGGAAGAGAGACCTAATGAGCCCTCCCCTAAGAGGTGAAAAATAATAAAAGATTAGGTTCCTCACATTGAGCAATATTCACTTACACAATCCCCTTTGCAGATTGAAGAGGAAAAACTTACTAGAGAGAAAATTGAACAACTAGGGTCCTAAGGAGGAGCTTTTATTACCTAGGTAGAACTAGATGAGGGAAACCCCCAGGAGCCTCCTATGCCAAGCCTAGATTTGATAGTGGTAGATTATAAAGGAATGGAACTAGACCCTATGATAGAGAAAGCTAGCCATCATTTTTTGTCGAATGATAGTTTTGTTAAGTCTAGAGCCTTTCACCAGTTTACATGGAGAACTAACATAGCAAAGTATGAGGAAAAATGTAATAAGTTAAGAAAAAATCATCTACAACTAGAGGAGGCAGCCTTGTAGAACCAAGTAAAAGAAGAGATAATGTTGTAATTCCAAAGTATAACCCTTGAAGAGGGGAGGCAGATGGTAAAAGCATCAAATATTTTATTGCTACCCAATTGGGATATAGCAGATGCTCTAGTTATTAATTTTGTTTCAAATAAATTGGACATATAGGATTTAAAAAAGAAAGAATTCAAAGGTACTACATTTAGTGAGGACTAAGTTGCTTTGGTCATTTTGTCAATCATGAAAGGGTCCAGAACAATGTCTTTGCAATCAGATAGTACTGGGATGATTCACAATATAATTGTCAAAAGGGTAGCAGATACCTCCGATGTAGAGGCTACACATATGAATGTTGGAACATCTCATTTAGTTCTTGCTACTACAGAGAAAGAAGAGAAGGCAATGTTTGAACTATAGAGTAAATATGAGAGAGTTTTGGAGGTTTATAATAAAGAAGTTCATAAAAGAGTTGACCTTGAAAATAAGATAATGGGGAGGTCTTCCAGGCCAAGGATTACATATCCTTGCCCACTAGTGGAACCTTTTAAATCCACTCTAAATATAGAAATGCTAGATACTCCAAAAAGGCTGCAATATTACATAGATGGAGAATTTGAAGAAGAAAAGAGAAAACTATGGGCACTACATGTAAAGATGAATGTGCAATATGAAGCCAAACTGAGAAAGGCACTCATGTATCTGGTTAATAAAATTGAATAGCCATTATTTTATGATCAGTTAGCAAAAGTAATAAACATGTGGGATGAAATAAAAGCAAGTAATGAGGCCTTAAGACCTATTGTTAATAAGTGGCATAAGAGGGGAAAGGAAATCACATTCTTGTGCTACTCTATCATAAGGTTTTCACATGATCAAATTGAAATAACTTACGATCTTGCTCATGATCTCACAAAATTTGATGATAGGAGAGTTGAGCTACAAAGAAGAATTGTTATCTATTTGGATAAGTACAAGAGTAAGAAATTTTTTTTACTCCCACTTCCTTTGGATAAGAAAAATAAATTGAAAAATAAAGATGAATGGGATAAATAATTAGATGATTTATTCTGTTTAAGAATGAATGAAGTCATAAATGAAAAAAGACGTGCATGGTGGGCAGCCACAATAGAAGAAATAGTAAAGTCTCAATTATTCTTTGATTCTTTAAAGCAAGATTTTGTTAGTATTGATAAAGAGGCAAATAATGTGATAAAAAAGAAAAGAGATATTCTATAGTTTAACTAGCTAGATGATACTCTCTTTGACAAGTGGATGGTTGATGTTGCTTTTGATGAGTAGTTGGAAGAGGTTGAGGGTGATGATTATAAAATGAGTCCAAATGAAGTATAGATTATTGATACACCCTCAAAAGATTAGAAGAGAGAAGAAGACAAAGAAGGGCAACCATCTCATGTGGATAGTACCTTGGATCAGATGGATGATGTTGCAGAAATGAAACCAAATATAACTATCACCTTGGTAGTACATGATGGTGCAAGTGGAGATGCCAAAATAGAGGTGAATTTGCAGGAATCGAAGCCTGACATATCATTGGCAAACCTAATAGCTACATATGCTGAGGACTTAGAATAACTAAAGGCCAATCATGAGACTTGGAGCATTTAAAAATGTAATAGAAGAGGGGTCTACCAAAAGAATAATTTGATGTATAAGTTTTTCTGTTACACAGTTTTTGTCTTTTTGTGATAGCTAAATGTAAATATCTTTTGTCTAAGTTGACACCTATCTATTCTCTATGCCTGAAGCTTGTTGTATCTCACTCTATTTAAGTGAGATTCTAAGGCTAGAGAAGGGTTTGATTTCATTGTCAATTTTGGTCTATACTAAATATGGCTTGGTCTAGTTTATTAGTGCAAGACTTATGATGTATTTCTTCTGCAAATGCTTTGGAATATATTGATGTTATAGGGGTCTACTATTTTTATTTAGAGTCATTCTGAATCTTATTACAATTGTATACAATTTTCAAAGAAGATTAATACAAAGTTGAATTGTCCCCATATTTGTTCTTGCTGAAATTTGTCTCCATTGTTATTACCTAGTCATTCGGATGTTGTGTGAGCAAAGCTTATCCAATTGAATGCAATTTACTTAGATTGTATGTCAATTCATTATTGCTATTGATTCAATGAATTAAGTAAATGCTCTAGTAAATTTTTTAGGGTTGCTAAGGTAATAGGAAGGATGTCAATAAGAATGAATTCTAGTAAGAATTGTTGATAGTATTGATTGGAATGCAATCAATTAGATCTATAAATTGAAGTTGACTCTGAATCCCAATGGATAAAACATTGATCTAGTTAATCTAGTCTGTAGATAAAGAGATCATGAATAAGCACAAATTCTAAAAATCAAAATCATTTTTATTTTACCATTTGAAGAGTTTCAAAGAAGGTCAGCACTCACTTACATCCGATCTCTGAGACTTAGATAGCTACTATTTTTAGAAATATTTGTAAACCTAAGGAGAATTATGACCAAATATGCTTATAAGGGATGTATATCATCTGTAAATGTCAAGGAATGGATAAACTATGTATATGTCAGAGATAGGAGATGAGAATCATAATGAAACTAAAAAGATACTCATACAAAAACATTTATTTGAATCATTCCCTACGTATACCCACCTCAGTTTTGCAGAGCCTAAAGAGTAGAAAACCAGTCTTGGTTTTGTTGAAGTTGGATCCAAGTAATATACATACATAAGTGTTAATGGGAAGTAGCTAGTTCCTAGAATTGTGTATTATTATCTTGGTATTGATCTTTTTTTGTTCAGTAGTTGAAAAACACCAACATCATCATCATTACTAGAAAATGTTTGATCTTTTTCTTTTTCTCTTTAGGTTCCTTTAATGAAACTTTAGCTTTGAAAGAAAATTCAACATTTTTTGTTTTGAAATTATCAAAATTAGAGAGATCAAAGGAAGTGAGTCTACCCATCAATCCTTCAAGGGTTAGATTACTACCAGGAACACACCTTAGTTCTTTTATGGCAGAGATTGTAATAACATAGATAGGAAGTAGTGTTCTTAGTACTTTGCTGATTCCAGTATCATTTTCAATAACACCATTAGCTCCTTTGATAGAATTCACAACACCTTTGATTATTGTGTAATATTGGACAATGATCTCACCTTCTTGCATTCACATGTCATCAAACTTTTCTCTTAGACTCTCAGCTTTGGCTCTCAAAATATTTGTATCTCCTACATAATTTTTTTGTATAGAATTACACATATTCTTTGCATTATCACATCCTTTGATTTCATCAAACTTTGAGTAGTTTAAGGAAGAGGAAAGCTCCAACATTGTTTTATTGTGTTCTTTCTTCTTTTCTAGATCATCAACATTTAGGGCTCTAGTAGGATCACTATGCCCAGTAGTGATGGTAGATTGTGCATAGTCTCCAAGACCTCCTAGATGTAACTTCATCAAACTTTTCCATATAGGAAATTTTTCCTTATTCAATTTGGGCACCTCCTTTCTATACATCTTGATCTTTAGCTTTTAGTACCTTCAAACTACTTTTGACAAGCACCAATGCTCTGATACCAATTATTGGAATTATTTAGAATAACTAAGAGGGGGTGAATCATTTATCCAAGGTCCAAATGTACAAATAAAAATTTTCAATGCTTAACAGATCCATATCCATAAAATCATAACATGCATACATCCATTAGACCATACAATACCTTAACTTAGTAAGTTACAATCCTAGGTGAAAATAACTTTGCAGAAATATAAACATGAAATATAAGCACACTTACACAATTTGACACAACAATTTTATGTGGAAACCCAATTTGGAAAAAACCACTTGTAACATGCTGCCCAATTTTACTCTTTTGAAGTGATGCCATGTGGAAGGCCAACCCTATTAAAGTTACAATAAACACTATTAAATATGACTTGGTTAAAGGATTTCAATCAAACTATTAGGAGTGAGCCTTATTATTGGACTTAAGAAAATTCCATTAGAATGTCATCCACTTACAGGATTTACAAATGAGTACTAGGTCAACCTTAATCCAAAGGATTTTATCCACACTGGTACAATTTTTAGAAAGCAACAATAGGACTTGATCTAATAAAAACTTACAACTCACTTGCAAATTATATATCTTTGGTTTAGTCCTTCATTCTACTTAGCTTTCATACTCTTTAGCTCTAATAGACTTGTTCACCCTTCAAGTATTTAACATCCTAAGCCTTCTTGATTTTTATGCCAATTGTAATCTCTTCTATTTGGTCACTAGATGAAGCAACACCCTAGACTTCTTATCTTCCTTAGGTTCTCACACATGACATCCTTTACTTCTAATTAGCTATGTTTATATATAGAGAATTTTGATCTTTTGTCGCTTGAACACAATTGTGCATTTTAAAGTTAGGTGAGATTCAATGAATCTACCCACATTTCCATTTTTTAGTTCCTCTAGAAACTTTCTCTACAATCTTAAGTAAATTTACCTCAAAATGGTTTACCTTGAATTCTATGCCACCAACTCATCATAGTCAACTTCCACATGCTTCACATAATTCAAGAAATCAAATTAGTTAGCTTAGATTTGTTAAATCTTTGATTTAACATTGTTTGTTGTCACTTGACACTTACACTATTCTATCAATCAACCAACACTACTTGATGAAGGGTGCTCCCCTTAATACCATAAACAATAACAAAAATAAAGAAACAATAGTAAATGTGATAACAAAATATAGACTCTTTTTTGTGCCATAAATGTGGAACTACAAAATTCACGAGTATAATATGCTAACCCACATGAGCACCTTCATTATAATAATTTCCAAGACTAAGCTACAAACTACCACCCAGAGATGTCTTAGACAATGTTTGGGTCTTTCTTAAATAGGCAGTTTTATGCCACTCAAGAAGCTTCTATACATGTAAACTTAATACCTAGGGGTGACAGACCCTAACAATACATATTAGAATCGGCCAAATACATCTTTGACAATTATTTTAGAAATTTTAGGTAGCCCAACTTTAAAAGGCCATAACTCTTGAACCATTTCTCTAATTGTCTATTATAACCACTTTTCAGAAATGTCATGTCTTGATGTACAGGATCAAAATTGTGTAATTGCCCTTCCATCAAGTTTTCGGACCTCATCCAAGAACTCTAATGCCTCCAATGATGAGTCTAAAGATTTTTCTCCTAAATTTTCCAATAAAAATCCATAATGACCTCTTTGATACTTAAGCTAGAGCAATGAGATTTTTATGGTAGGCTTATAATTCTAAAATGAACCTTCATGTAGAAAATGAGAACATTTCAAGCTCACATGAAAAAATTACTAAAAATAGAAAATTCCCAAAAATAGTAGCCACCCTATCTACTAGTCCTTATTAAAATAGAAAAGACTAAAAAGGAAAATATTAGTGGGTGATGCAAGATTTCTCTTACACCCAGGATGATCCTGCATCAGACACATAGGGTAATTTAAGAAGTGACTCTATCACCTCTTATGTGTTTAGATGAAAACCAAGATGGTTAGCCTCCTCCCTTGCTAGCCATGATGAATCCTCTACTGGCCTCCCTTTCCATTTGATTAGGTGTTCCTCATAAGTTATGTTCCTTGTACTTTTTCCAACATGAATATTGGGTATCTCCTCAATCTCCTTTATAGCTGAACTAGCTTCTAGATACTCCATCACACTTCTACAACTTCATCTCCATCACCTCCTTCATAATACTCTGTCAAATCTAAATTATTAAATATTGGTGAAATATTTAATTTAGCAGGCAACTCCACTTCATAAGCATTTCTAGAATCATTCCTTTTCACTATCTTGCACGGTCTAAACTTCCTCATTTTTAGCTTATTATATATACCTACTGGAAAATGCTCCTTTCTCAAATGAACCATGAATTCATATCCAATCTAAAATTTCTTATACCTCCTTTTCACATCTGCCTAAGCCTTGTACTATGTATTCAAATTTATGATGTGCTTCCTCACCTCCTCATGGATGTTCTTCAAATGTTCAACAAATTTTTCTACTTCAGCACTACTTATCTCTTCTTTATCCAATTGCCTCAATTTAGAAGCATTTCTAAGACTACTCCCATATGCAATCTAGAATGGTGATTTACTAGTACTCCTATTGATAGAATTATTATATACAAATTTTTCCTATGGTAAAATGAGATCCTATCCTTTTGGTTTGTGTCCAACCAAACATCTCAATAAATTTCCCAAACTCCTATTCACCACTTATGTTTTTCCATCAGTCTGTAGATGATGCGATGAACTAAACTTCAAATCTATCCTCAACTTCTTCCATAATTTATGTCAGAAATACCCAATAGATTTTGTATCTCGATCTAAAACTATACTCTTTTGTAGACCATGTAATGTCACCACTTCTTTCACAAACAACTCTTCCACATGAACAACATCACTAGTCTTCTTGCAAGGAATAAAATGTGCCATCTTTGAAAACCTGTCAACCACCACAAAAATAGAATCATGCCCATGTTGCATCCTTGGTAATCCAAGAAAAAAATCCATGCTGACATCCTCCTAGGGTTTTTTTGGTATAGCTAATGACTGATACAACCCTATATTCTACTTCACATCTTACTACAATTGTGGCCAACAATAATTCTTAGTAACTAAAGCAATGGTCTTATCTCTACCCAAATGTCCAACCAATCCTCCACTATGCTTCTCCTTGATGAGATTATCCTCACTGAATTTCTTAGACTGCACATCTAGCTTCCTTTGAACAACATACTATCCTAGATCATGAAATCCAACCACTTCATCCTATCAAGTGTAACAGGTTCTTTACAAGCCTTCCATGCTTCACCAAAATTAGGATCATCTAAATACAAAGTATTGAGTTGTTTGAGCCCAACCACCTCTATCTACATTTTTGTCAGCAAAAGTTGTCTTCTACTAAGAGAATTTGCAACTCTATTAGACTTCCCACTCATGTGCTTCAAAAAAAATGCATAACTCTGCAGAAACTCAATTGACTTCAAATGCGTTTGGTTTAGTTTTCCCTGACTATTCGAATATTTCAAAGCTTGTTGATTAGTATACAAAATAAACTCCTTAGGAAGAAGATAGTTTCTCTAGTTCTTCAATGCTTGAACTATAGCATAAAATTCCTAATCATAAAAAAAGTATTTTCTTTTTGCATTCAACTTATCACTAAAATAAGAAACAAGTCTACCTTCTTGGCTTAAAATAGCTCCTATTGCAGTACCACTAGCATCAGAATCTACTTGAAACACTTAGTTAAAATCTAGAAGTGCTAAAATAGGCTACTTAGTAAATTATTATTTCAATAGATTAAAAATCTTATCTTCTACTATAGTCCACTTAAATTCCTTCCTATCCTCTCTCATTGTTTTAGTCAAGGGTCCACAAATACTACTAAAACCTCTTATGAACTTTCTATAAAAACTAGCCAGTCCATGAAAAGATCTTACCTCCATTGCACTTCTTAGAGTATTCCACTCAAGGATTCTTCACTTTCTCTGGGTCCATTTTCAAACCTTTTGCTGAGACTACAAATCCTAGACACACCAACTCTTTTACAAAATTGCACTTCTTCAAGTTTATCAATAACTTTTCTTCCCTCAACTTATCAAACACCTTATGAATATGGATCAAATTCTCCTCCAATGTCTTACTAAAGATCAAAATATCATCAAGGTAAACATTGGCAAACTTACCCAAAAAATCCTTTAGTACCTCATTCATGAGCCACATAAAAGTGCTTGGTGCATTGGTTATCCGAAAAGGCATGACTAACTACTTGTAATGTCCTTGTTTTTTCTTGAAAGCAATACTCATCACCTTTTGGGAAACAAATTTGATGGTACCCACTCTTTAGATCTATCTTTGTGAAATACTTAGCCTCACTTAAATAGTCCATAATGTCATCCATCCTTGGCAATGGAAATCTATACTTGATTGTGATCTTATTGATATTGGAAGAAAATATGCACATCCTCCATTATTTATTCATAGTTGTGCTAATACTATTGGTAAAATACATGGACTTAGACTCTCTTGAATCAACCTTATTTGCAACAACTCATGAACTTGTTTGTTCAACTCTTCACTTTCTGCTAGTGTCATTCTGTGCATTGCCTTGTTTGAAAAATTGGCTCTTGGAACCAAATCCATCTAGGACCTAATCTTCCTTATTGGGGATAATCCATTAGGTACATTATCTAATACAATATCAAAAAACTCTCCCAAAAAATCTACAACTTCTATAGGTACCTCCTCTACTTCTTCTTTACTATATTTTGGAATTATAGAAAAAAAACATATGCTCATGCTTCATACCTTTGAGAAAATATTTTCCATCAACAAAATATTTTTTTGCAACACTACATACCTTTTCTTCTTTCTCCTTCAACGACTTCAACTTATGCTTCACACCATCCTTGGTCAGAGTATAGGTATTTTCTCACCCATCATGTACAACATGCCTGTCAAATTTCCATAGCCTACTCAACAACATATGACATATGTCCATAGGTATGATGTCACAAAGTACCTCATCCTAGTAGCTTCCAATCTTGAACTTTACTGATCGCTACTCATTGACCATAACCTTGTGGTCATCTTGCACCCAAGAAATATGGTATGGACATGAGTGTTTCTATCTCTTGATTAGCTTCAACTTTGTTACCATTATTTCTAATACTATATTGTTAGTACTTCCACCATCACAACACTTATCTTCACATCTACACCTTGTGTGAAACAAGCTCCTTCTTTGATTAGGTTCATTCTCACCATGTAGTAGGACTCTTCTATTAACTATGAATTATCCTCTTTCAAAAATTTCCAAATGTGGTGATCTAGCATCTTCATCAACATGTGCAACTCTAGCCTAGTCTTCAGTTCTTTGATCTATCCTTTATTGGTGTTGGGAACATTCAAATGCTCTGTGCCCTTCTTCTCTATAGTGAAAACATTTCCCGTAGAAGCCTCCCCTTCTAGATCCTTGTCCTTTGCCTCTTCCTCTCTGATCTCTATTGTTTTGATCATGGAAATGATTGGAATTATATCTCCTCTGGCTCTAACTACTACTTAGAGCCTCATACTTGTTCTTCTGATTATCATTACAGCCACCATAAGATTGTCCACTTGATCTTCCACTATGACCTTTTCTACTATTCTTGTTGTCAAACTTCTTTCTAAACTTCTCCTCAACTCTTATGGAAAACTATTGTACCTCCTCAATACTATTAATTTCAACTAGACTCAGCTTATCCTAAATACTTGGCCTTAACCTATTAAGCTAATGGGAAACTTTCTCCTTATCAACTTCTACATGGTCAGTTCTAATGAGAACTAAATAGAACTCTTTGGTATACTCTTGAACAAATTTTCTTGATTGCTTCAACCCTTGCATTTTCTTCAATAGATCAAAGATCATAATCCACAAGAATAAACTTCTGCTTTAGTTTAGCTATCATCTGATCCCATCTAGTGATTTTGTCCTAGTCCTTTCTATTCCACTCCAACTAAACCTCTTGCCACTAGATCTTTACATGTTCCTTCAATTTCACTTTTGGAAACCTAAGCCTACCAGGATCCTCAATATCTTCATATTCAAAGTACTCCTCCAGTTCATTGATCCAATCAATCAGCTCATCTAGGTTAATATTTTCCAAAGATGCAAGAACTACAAACTTAGGTCTTTTTCCTATCTTAGAGATGGTCCTAAAAAGGTTCTCTTCCTCTAGGTTTAGAACTACCTCTACTTTGGCATTTTCTTCTACTTCATCGTCATCCTCGCTTTCATCTCTTATACAAATATTTATTCCTCTACACATTTGTTCTTCCAATGCTTGTATTTGTCTTTGGTGGGCTCTAAAAATCTTAGGTGTAACACCTACAATTCTTCTGCCATGCTCTCTTCATTGAGGCATTTTTTGTGCTTTTTAGGAAACACTAGTGCAAACTTCCTCACAATTGGTGATCTCTCTACATGCTCAGCCAAAACTACCATCCTAGTGTGAACTGTCTCATAGTCGGTGATCTATCCACACACTTCAGAGCTCTAGCTTTGTTACCACTTAATAAAGGGTGCTCCCCTTAATACCATAATAGAAACAAAAAAACAACAACAAATGTGAGAACAAAGTATGGACTTCTTATTTGTGTTGTAAATGAAGAATTACAAAATTCACAAGTACAATATGCTAACTCACATGGGCACCTTCATTACAATAATTTGCAAGACTATGTTGCAAACTACCACCTAGAGATGTCCTAAATAATGTTTGAGCCTTTTTCAAATAGGCAATTTAATGCTTCCCAAGAAGGTTCTAGACATTGAAACTTAATACCTAGGGTCAAAGACACTAAAAATATATATAGAGTTGGTCAAATACATCTTTGACAATTAATTTAGAAATTTTGGGTAGCCCAACTTTGGAAGGCCATAACTCTTGAATTGTTGCTCCAATTGACTATTATAACCACTTTTTGGAAATAATAGCTCCTAATCTACAAGCTCAAAATTGTGCAAGCACCCTTGCATTGAGTTTTCGGACCTCATCTGAGACCTATAAGGCCTCCAATGGTGAGCTTGAACATTTTTCTCCTAAATTTTCCACCAAAAGTCAATAATTTCTTTGATACTTAAGCTAGAGCAATGAGATTGTTACAGAAGGATAATTCTAAAATGAACCTTCATGTAAAAAATGAGATCATTCCAAGATCATATGAAAAACTTACTAAAAATAGCAAGTTCCTAGAAATAGTAACCATCTTGTCTATTAGTCCTTATTAAAATAGAAAAGACTAAAAACAAAAATATTTTTGGGTGATGCAAGATTTCTCTCACACCCATGATGCTCCTGAATCAAGTTCACTTGGAAAACACTAAAGTTTACTGATGCTTGACACCAACTAAACTTTACTTGACATATACTAACCTTTACTTGGCTTCTACAGTTTATCCTCTTTTCTCAAAAACTATTGATTTTCACTTAGCTTCCACTATTTTCTACTTAGCTTGTAGTGTTTTATTGACAAGGCTTGGAAGATACTTTTCTTTACTTAATCTTCTTCTAGTCATAGCTTGAGTAATCTTTTATTACAAGCTTACATATATAAACAATACACTACAGTATCAATGTCTTACTTAGTCTTAGTGTTCCTTTTATACACCAAATAACTCAATCTTTCTCTAGGTTCTCTTGTTATCTCCTCTTTCCAAATCCTCTTCACTAATAAACCAAATGATAGGATTCAAACCAAAAAGCAATTGTCTCACCTACAATTAGTAGGTTTTGATAACATTGACAAAATAATGATTGTTTCATTACATATTCTACACTTCAAACAATCTATTTTCAACACTTACCCATTTCTGATTTTTTTGAGTCTTGATCTCATCAATCTTAGTCTTTCCTTTATTTTTATCATTAGTACTTGTAGTAGCTCAGTTCATATATTTTCTTGCTAAATGTTCAAGTTCTTTGCATACATAGTATTTTGGTCAGATTCCTTTTCCTGAAGTGAGTCCTCACACAATTTTCTCCAATGTGTACATATTCTCCACATAGATAGTAGCTATACCATGTGTCATAATCCAAATTGATAAATTCTCTAAGACTTAGTCCAATCTTCCATTACTTTTTTCTACATTTAGAGGATTTATGATCTTCCTTGTTGCATGGAAAGCACTTTCCTCTAGACTTTGGTTTTTCTTTGAATTCACTTGCTCTATGTCTAGGTTTATTGTAATATTAGCAATTTCCATTGAATTTTTACTTTCCATTACTCCAACATTTTTTTGACGAGTTCTCTATCTTTCCACAATGGTTGCATGTAGGCATTTTGTTCTTTTGAGCTCCTTGTTTACTATAACCCAATCCTATTTCCCTTTGTGTCTTTTCTGAGATAGTTCAGACAATTGATTCATGTTTTCTTGTGGTCTTATAATTCTTTCATTGGTTTAATTTTCTTCTCTAAGATCATTCTTGAGTCTCTCATTTTTTGTCCTCTAATTGATGATTTTTGGATTTTCACTATTTTTGGGTAATAGATTGTTCTCTTGTTACATTTTATAACTTAGTTTTTTTTAATGCACAATATTTTGAGGAACAAAAGGATGTCATCAACAAATGGGTTAGTGTATATGTTATATCACTTCCCTCTAAATTACAAGGTACAACTCCCTTTAGGGTTGTAATTGATAGACTCCCTTGTAATTCATAAGATATTGATCTGTTTGGGAGTCTATGAATTCAAAAAGAAAGATAACTTAGGATATTGATCTTGTTAGGAGTCTATGAAGTGCATATAGTGTCTCGAGTCCTTGTTGGAGGACTAGGCCTTGTTAGAAGCCTCAACTCTATTAGGAGCTGGCAAAATAATTATAATGTATGCAAGAAGAGCCCACTACACTAGCATGCAATTATACAATTTATTTTCTTCAAGAGACAAGTATACATACAATACTTATTTTACTTCTATAACTTGCACTTTCTCTAATCTTACATCAGATTTCACATCACATAAGGCACACAAATACTTCTCACAATAGTTTGCATGTCACATCTAATCACGCAACTTTCACATTATCTACACAAGATAAGATATTTACATATACCTTGCACATTCTCAAAACTCTACACTATTGGCCTCCATGTTATCACATGCTTGACATAATATAAAATAACTTATGGAATAATATCCACATATTCAACTCAGAATAACTTAGTAATTGTTTTGTAACCAAAATAATTCTTAAAGTTGTACAACTCTATTTACTTGTTACGCTCTGTTCTACACTGTTAAATGCCCACTTTGTTAATCTTAATATAACTTGTGTCATATTTTACATACACACATGAACACTAATAAACGTGAACATGATAGTGTTAAAAACCTTTCCTCAATTGTGCATAATATAACTCTATGTGCATTGTCCATACTCTTAATATCTATACTCTATGCTATTACAAACATTATAATACTTAGACAATTTTCTATCTCTAAATGAACAAATGAAATGCTGAATTTATATTGGCATAATTGAAAATCATCAAGAAATTTGACCATATTGCAAAAAATATCCCCCTTTAGCATTGATGACAACATTTGGAAAAATTTGCTAAGTCCCAAAATGATGCCATACATAACAAAAACAAAATAAACTGCACAAAAATAATAATAAATTGCCTTCAAAACATGAAAATTTTATTCATGTTTTGATGGATCATTACATTCCTTATCACTCTTTTACATTGATACATTCATAGGCTCCCCCTTACATATATATTTACATCTATACAAATTTTCCTCTACATAATGCTCCCCCTTTGACACCAATGACAAAGGTGCCGAAACTATATCACAAAAACTTGTTGCATGTTGTTGATTAGCTTGTCATTTTGGATATGCAATCTACAAAATCAATCTTCAATTTTTCAAAGTCTTTATTCTAGTTTCCTTTGACTATATCTGATATACTAAGGAGTTTGCAAAGTGCATAAGATGCCACTTCAACTATGCTCAGGTCAGTATAGGAAAAGTTTTAATAAGAATTCTTTGTTGAAAGACATTCCTCCAATTGCCTTTACAAAATTACAACTTTAGGTGCCAGATATTCTCTAAGAATAGAGAATCTTCTTATTACCTTCTCCTTATAATATTCAATGCTTCTAACAACATTGTGATCGTCTCAATGTCATTCTCAAAATCTTTAATTTTGATCTTAGGTTGTTGTAATCTTGTACTGAGTGTCGGAAGCTCACTCATATGGCCTTTGATCATTGCATCAAAATATTATAGGTAAGTGTAAGATATTGTGCACTATCTATACAACTTCTTACCTTCAACAATACATTTTCTTAATTCCTTGATGCTTCCATCAAGTGCCTTCAAATCATTGCACATATTAGTGCATACTATGTTAAATAGGGATGCTTCATTATTTGTCTATGCTTGTGCTACTGCTAACCAAAGTTGCAAACTCCCCATCAAAGGTCTTCACCAACTCTTTTTCCTTGGCCTACAAGTATGAATTTGATATTGTTGTGGAAATTAGCTTCTACATGCACTCTAAGACTTCAATAAGAGTCTTCTCCAAAGAATTAATAGTTTTATTCTTCACAAATAACTTTCTCAAGGTGCTGATTAATTCTTTCTAATCTTTATCATTAGATGGAATAGATGTTATTGTTGATGTTCTAGCTCTTGACACTACTAAAAGTATAGTAGCCTTTATCTTTTGTTCCTCTTCTCTCTTCTTTTCCTCATCCTCTTTCTTTGCATCTTCTTCTTTCTTCTTCCTTTCTTCTTCTAATTTCTTCCTCTTTTCCTCTTCTTCTTTTCTCTTCTTTTCTTCTGCTTTCTATTCCCTCTTTTCTTGTTCTTCTTTCTCCTTTTTCTCTTCTTCCTCATCATTAGAACTAAAATAATCAGTGATATTTCTGATTTTTCCAACAATATTTGCTCCATACCCTATAAATGGGTTCTCCTTAATGTCCATAGTTATGTGTGTACTATCCACTTGCATGGATTCAATACCCATAACAATATGAGGTGGTGATAGAGCTTGTTGTGTTTCCTCAACTTCTTCCTCTTCACTAAAAGGTGTATGGACTTCCACATACACTGGACTATCATATTTAGCTTGCACATTCTCCTTAGATACTGAGGACATGTACTTTACTATTGTCTCTTCTATTTCTTGCCTAACCTCTTCATAATTATCTCCTATTAGAAAAATTCCTCTTCTTTTGTTCCTTGTCAAGGGCTCAATACCCTTCAAAATTTTGTTAGATTCTTCTTTTGATCCAACATCACATAACTTGTTTATGGATGTGATCCTCATGTTCAAATCTTCTTCTACTACTCTTCTCTTCCTATTAATAAACCTATTGTATAGTTCTTCATGAATTTTATTCTGAATGCTATTAAATCTCTTATTTCTCAGAATCATGTTTATTATTATGGAATTCTCTAATTGCCTCCTATCCATATTGCTATACATGCTATAAAATTTATTTAACTATACAAGATTATCATCATTTATAATTTACATGTTTAGATTCTCTACCTTTGGTTTTCATGCCTTTTTTCCTATAGTTGTCTTAGCTTCCTGCACATCTTATTCCACAGGTCATCTTTAGTATCATCTTCTAAGCTTTTAGAACTACTCACTTGTATAGTTTTTCTTCTCCTTCCTAGTTTGTTGGTGGTATGTTTGACCCTTTTCTTTGCAGGTTTGTGTCTAACCTTTACCAATCTTCTTGACTTCCTCTATGTAGTAAGTGCTACTACCTCTAGCTACCTTCTTGATTATTCATAGCTAGCACTTACTGGTTGCATTTGCACAACTACTATATATAGTGCAATAGGAGCTTGTTCACATGGATGTGGTATTGCTGTTGGAAATATGATTGAAAAGATCATTGTAAGAAGAAGATTGATTGCAAAGAGGGAGAATGTTGATAAAGAATGTTTTCAATCATTATTTTGTCATAGCTTTCTATTTGCTAGAATGATAATTTCTTATAAGATCCAAGTACTATCACTTAGTTGATTGATGAAGAGGATTTAATCAATAAGATGTAACAAAAAAACCTAAGGGAAAGGTTGAGTTATGGTTTTGTAATGAAGTGCAAGGATTAGTTAAGACAATGGTAAAATAATGTATTGATAATATACTTGAAGATATAGATGTTGGTCACACTTAGAAACTTTAGAAGTATAAGTTATAATAAGGTGAACTAAAAAGCTTAACTAAGTTCATTATTAAGTATCGAGCAAGCTAGTTAGAGTCGAGCATATTTTCAATAGGTGTTGAGCAATTGCAAAATCTAGTGTGTGTCGAGTGATACAAAAGGAGCCAAGCATGTTTAGGTGCTGAGTAAATCAAAAAACTTAGTGGATGTCGAGTGAATCCATAGTAGGTTCCAAGCATTAGAACATAGTTGATGCCAAGTAACATAGTATGTGTCGAGCTACTACATTATTTGAAAAGTCTAAGATTTGCAAAATTTGAGCTGACAAGTTTGTTATCTTGAATTTTGTGAACTAGATGGAGGATAAGGATGATGAGCTAGAGGTACAAAATTTTAGATAAACCATTTTTGAGAAAAATCTAGAGGATTCTTCAAGATGTTTCTAGAAGGAACAAGATATGGGTTAGATTCATTGAATCCTACCTAATTCATTTGAATTGCAATTAAAGGATCGAAGAATTGAGCAAGAAAGAGGATTCAAAATTTCTATTTAACGAGTCATAAGCCAAGAAGCAAGAGTTATTGGGGTGCCAAATTGTAAATTGGTTGAAGGCATCAAGGAGAAGGAGGAATAGAGCACAGAGACTTTGCTTTGATAAGTGGTCAAAGAGAGATGATTACACTGGTACATTGACATGAAGACTCATGGAGAGAAAGATTGAGAGGAGGACAAGCTATTAGAGTTGAAGAGATTGAAAGCCAAGCAAATGTTATGACCTGAATAGAGATCTAAAATATGCAAGATAAGTTGTGAATTGTAATTAGGTCAAAACCCCTTATTGTTACTCTCTACCAATTGTATCAATTAGGGTTAAATTTGATGGACTTAGGTTGGTTTAATAGCCATTTTTAAATCCTTTAACAAGGTGATATTCCAAGTGAATGATCTAAAGTCCTCTAACTAGGCCCACTTCTAATAGGGTGGTTAAATCCTTTAACCAGGTCACATTTAATAATGTGTTGTAGCCTTTAATAGGGCAGGCCTTTCATAGGGCATCACTTCAGAAGAGTGAGAATTGAGTAGCATGTTACTAGTGGTCTTTCCCAATTTGGGTTTCCATGTAAATCACTATGTTATGTGTTGATTCTTCATGTGTTATGCTTGCATGTTGATTTACAATAACTTGCTAAGTAGGAAAAGTTTAATCTTGGATGAATGAATAGTTTAATGGGATCACTTTACTTGATTGAAAGGTTTTATTAGGACATTTGGACCTTGAACAACTAATTCACCCCCCCTCTTAGTTATTCTAAAGAATTTCCAACTATTGTTACTTATCTTAAGGCTCCTTCTACTACAATAGATGTTTCTGCTAACAATTTAGACTACTTATGATGCAAGAGCATCCAGAGGTATAAGGGCAATCCTATGTCACCCAAAAAAATGTACCTAGACATAGTTTCTATTTCATGTGTTTTCATTTTTGGATACCCATTTGGGTTAAATGAAGGTTCCAACTCTCACAGTTCCACTATCAGTGTTTTGGGTTACAGTATTTAAGCACCTTGGGATACGTGTAAATGCAAAAAAAAATAGGACTATCTAATTGAGGCATAATTATGGTAAATTAGAAGGTTTAAATTAGAGGGAGGATTAAAATTGTAATTTACAACATTCTAGAAAAAGAATCAGGTCAAAAGGTTGCATGGTTTGAAAGTTATCGTAGTTTTTTCAATTTTTTGAGACCTCCTAAGAATGCTCCAAAGTCAGCTTTGAGGCATTAAATGACCTCATATAGGGATGAAAAAGGGGGATGAGCACAAATGGTCCATAGGGATATAGAGCACTCTAAGAACTTTCCAAAAATGTGAACAGTTCGTCGATCGGAGCTGCGGTTCAAAAGTTATGCCTCCTGGAAGTTTGGCTACCATTTTTGAATTCTTCTAATTTTGTACCAACTTCTAAAGTGACTTCTAGAGCCTTCCATTTTGGCGGTGGATGGCAACTAGAACTTTCTAGAATGTATTCCTAATCGTTAACCCTTTGGGGTCTATTTAAGGACATTTATGGCATTGTAAAAGGTAGTTCGAAGTGGAGTTTGAGAGAAGGTACTGAGAGAAGAAATTGTCTCCAAATTTATGCTATTGTAAGCCCATAGGACATGTTTTGGAGTTTTTCTCCTCTACACTAAGTGTACTGGCATATTTTCATAGTTAATAAAGTTTTTCCCTTTTCTATTGTGTCCATTATGTGCTTGAGTTGTGTCTCCATCAAGTGTTATTAGAGCAAGTTTTCTTGAGTGTGTAGATAGAGTGCCGACTATGAGGGAGTTTGCACTAGGACTGTGTGGTTGTGGGTTTGAGTTAAGAAGATGCCTCCACAAAGAGAGCATGGTGGAAGGGATGGAGCTATTTATCTTAAGGAGGTTAGAGCTCTCCAAAGGTAGGTTCAAGTATTGCAGGAGGAGCTCCATAGAGGGACAAATGTTGCTGCAGGTGACGAAAGTGAGGATGACAATGAAGAAGAAGAAATTGGACTAGAAGGGGAATTTGAAGGGGAAGTTTTGAATCAGGCAAAGGAGAGGCTTTTTAGGGCCATTACTAAGTTTGGGGAAAGACCTACAATTGATGTGGGTGCATTTTTAGGAAATTTGAAAATAGATGAGTTGATCGACTAGATCAATGAACTAGAAGAGTACTTTGAGTATGAGGATATCAGGGATCTAGATAGGGTTAAGTTTGCAAAGGCCAAACTGAAAGGCCATGCCAAAATTTGGTGGCAAGAGTTTCAATTGGAAAGAAATAGAAGAGGAAAGGAGAAGATCACAAGGTGGGATCGCATGGTGGACAAACTAAAGAAGCAATTCATTCCTATTGACTACGAGCTTGATTTGTTTAAGAAGATACATGTGTTAAAGCAAGAAGGAAAATTAGTCTAGGAATATATGAATGAGTTTTACTGACTTTTGATTAGAGCAGGGCATGTAGAAGCAGATAAGGAGAAGGTTTCTCATTATATCAGTGGGTTACGACCTAGCATCTAAGAGGAATTAAGTCTAGTAAGAATGACCAGCATTGAAGAGGCATACCAATTTTCCCTATGAGTTGAAGAGAAGCTAAATAAAAGGTTTCAAGGAAGACAAAGAGGGTGTGGTCAAGGAGGAAGGGGTAGTGGTAGGTCATCTAGAGGTCAAAATGAGACCCAAAATAAAAATGAAGATGTGGGTACTAGTAGCAACCAAAGGAACGAGGATTTCAACCACTCTCGTGATCAAAACTTTGGAGATAAAAGAGGAAGAGGTAGAGGACATGGACAAGGTTTAGGAAGAGGAGGTTTTTGCAATACCTATTTCCATTACAATGAACAAGGTCATTGTGCCTTTGAATGCCCTCAACGAAAAAGGATAGATAGGAGAGCTAAGGGCCAAGCTAGGGTTGCTCATGTGGATGAGGATGCACAGTCGTCACATTCAGAGGATGCAGAAAGAGGAGAGACTCTAGTAAATGAAAGGGTCCTACTAAGTGGTGAGATTGAACTGGGAAAAAGGAGGAGTCTATTTCATACCAGGTGCAAGTGTGAGAATAAATGTTGTGCTGTGATCATTGATGGTGGTAGCATTGACAACTTGGTGTTAGAAGAGATGGTCTCTAAGTTGAAGCTCAAGAGGGATAAACACCCCCAACCCTATTAGATTGCTTGGGTGAAGGATGATCATAAGGTCCTAGTAAGTGAATAATGTTTTTGAAGTTCAAACTTGGGAGTTACCATGATGAAGTTCTCTGTGATATTATTCCAATGGATGTCTGCCATCTATTGTTAGGAAGACCATGGTAGTTTGATAGGCATGCAATACATGATGGTCATGCAAATACATACTCTCTAACAAAGGATGGAGTTCATCACAAACTAAATCCCATGGTAAAGGAAGGTGAAAAGGTATGCAGTAGTGCTAGGATCTATCTTGTTGATGGAAGAAAGTTTTTAGATGGTATGAAACATCAGCGTATGTGCTATGCTTTGGTTCCTAGAAAAGATAAGGAAGGTAGTAGTGAAATACCACTTGAAGTTTTAGATTTATTAAGTAAGTTTGGAGATATCATTTCTGATAATGTTTCAGAAGGATTGCCACTAGCAAGGCAAATCAATCATCAGATAGATTTAATCCTTGGAGCTAGTTTGCCTAACAAGACTTCTCGTACGATGACTCCTATTGAAACTAAAGAACTAAACAAATAGGTTCAAGAGCTATTAAGGAAGGGTTTGATTCAAGAGAGCCTGACTCTATATGTAGTACTTGCAGTACTAGCACCAAAGAAGGATGGAGAGTGGAGAATGTTTATGGACTCTCGAGCTATAAATAGGATAACCATCAAGTATCAATTTCCTTTGCTAAGAATGGATGATCTTATGGACTGTTTGAGTGGAGCTCAGTACTTCACAAAGATAGATCTCAAGAGTGGCTATCACCAGACATAGATACAAGAAGGAGATGAGTGGAAAAATGCCTTCAAGACCAAGGAGGGTCTTTATGAATGGCTATTCATGCCCTTTGGATTGATGAATGCCCCAAGCACCTTCATGTGGCTTATGAATGAGGTACTTAAGAAGTTCTTGGGAAAATTTGTTATTGTCTATTTGGATGATATTTTAATTTTTAGAAAGACTTTGGAAGAACATTTATTGCATATTCATAGTGTCCTTGAAAGGTTGATGGAAGAGAAACCATTAATTAATTTGAAGAAGTGTAGCTTTGCTAAAAAAGAGTTAGTCTACCCAGGGTTTTTTGTATCACCTGAAGGTCTCAAAATAGATCCTAAGAAGGTAAAATCCATCATGGAATGGCCTACTCCAAGGTCTACTATTGAAGTGAGATCATTTCATGGTCTGGTTAATTTCTATAGGATGTTCATTAAGAATTTCAGTGGCATATGTGCACCCCTAACTGAGACAATAAGAGGGGATAAAAAAGAGTTCAAATGGATTGCAGTAGCTATGAGAAGTTTTGAATTGCTGAAGAAGGTGACAAAACAACCTATGTTGGTACTTCCTAATTTTAGCAAGGTGTTCCAGGTGGATTGTGATGCTAGTGGCAGTGCTATTGGGGTTGTATTAAGCCAAGAAGGTAAGCCTATTGCATATTTTGGTGAAAAATTGAATGATGCAAAAAAGAAGTATTATGTTTATGATCAAGAGTTCTATGCAATAGTTCAGGCCTTAAAGAAATGGAGGCATTATTTATTGCCAAAGGAATTTGTTTTATATACTGATCACCAAGCATTACAATATCTAAATAGCCAAGGTAAATTGAACCAAAAGCATATGAAGTGGGTAGATTTCTTGTAGAGCTATACACTTGTATTGAAACATAGAAGTGGAAAATCTAACAGGGTTGTAGATGCATTAAGTAGGAGGCAGTTGTTGCTTATAGTAATGCAGGTTGAAGTAGTTGGGTTTGATGAACTCAAGAATTTGTACCTTGAGGATCCTAATTTTGCTAAAGAATGGAAAGCTTGTAAAGAACCCATTGCTATAGATAGAACTAAGTGTTTAGACTATCTAATTCAGGATGGTATGTTGTTTAAGGACAGTCAATTGTGCATTCCAAGGAATTCCATGAGGAAAAATCTAATTAAGAAGAAACATAGTGGAGGGATGTCTGGACATTTTGGTTGAGATAAGACCATTGCCATTCTTAGGGAACATTATTGTTGGCCTTAGATTTCATATGATGTGAAGAAGTTTGTACAGAGTTGTCAGGTTTGTCAAGTAGCCAAGGGATTTAGTCACAATACTAGACTTTATCAGCCATTGCCTATTCCATCAAAGCCATGGGAGGACATAAGTATGGATTTTGTTCTTGGATTGTAGAGGACACAAAGGGGTAATGACTTAGTATTTGTGGTGGTTGGTAGGTTCTCCAAAATGGCACATTTCATTCCATGCCATAAAACTCATGATGTTGTCCATATTGTAGACTTGTTTTTTAGAGAGGTGGTAAGACTACATCACTTCCCAAAGAGTATAGTTTCTGATAGAGACACTAAATTTGTGGAGTATTTCTAGAGAACATTGTGGAAGAAGTTAAAAATGGACTTGAAATTCAGTTCCACACATCATCTGTAGACTGGCAGCCAAACAGAAGTGGTAAACAGAAGTCTAGGCAATTTGCCAAGATGTTTAGTTGGGGATAAGCCCAAGGGATGGGATTTGATTTTACCACAAGCATAATTTTCTTAAAATAAATCTATAAATAGGAGTACTGGTAAATCACCATTCCAAATTGTATATGGAAGTAGCCTAAGGACTGCACCAGAATTGAGGAAGATGGAGCAAGGGGAGAGGAAAAGTGCTGAAGTAGAAGAGTTTGTTGAACATATCAAGCACCTACATGAGGAGGTCCAAGCACACATTATCAAGATGAATCAATAGTATAAAGATAGGGCTAATCAAAGGAAAAGACATAAGGAGTTCCAAGTAGGGGATCTAGTCATGGTACACTTAAGAAAGGAAAGATTTTCAGTAGGTACTTACAACAAGCTAAAGATGAATAAATTTGGCCCCTGCAAAATTCTGAAGAAACATGACTCAGAAAATGCATATGAAGTGGAGTTGCCAGATGGAATTCACATTTCTCCTATCTTCAACATTGTAGACTTAACAAAGTATCATGATGATGGTGTAGATGAGGAGCTGATGTTAGAGCCATGTCCAATTCCTACTTTTAAGAAGGAGGAGATAGAAGAGATTTTGGATAGTCGTGTGGGAAGGAGTACCAAAAATAGGCAATATGAAGAGTATCTAGTTAAGTGGAAAGGATGACTGATAGAGGACTCAACTTGGATATCAGTAGCTAAGGTTTCCCATTTGGGATTTCCTCTACCATTCATAAAGTGACAAGGTCACTTTTCAATCTACCTTGGGTGTCTGATGCAGGAGCATCTAGAGTTATAAGGGCAATCCTATGTCACCCAAAAAAATTGTACCTAGACATAGTTTCTATTTCATGTTTTTTTATTTTTGGATACCCATTTGGGTCAAATAAAGGTTTCATCTCATAGTTCCATTATCAATGTTTTGGGTTAGAGTATTTAATCACCTCGGGATACATGTAAATGTCAAAAAAAAGGACTATGTAATTGAGAAATAATAATGGTGAATCATAAGGTGTAAATTGGAGGGAGGATTAAAATTGTAATTAAGAACATTCCAGAAAAAGAATCAAGTCAAAAGGCTGCACAGTTTGAAAGTTATCATAGTTTTTTCAATTTTTGGAGACCTTCTAAGAATGCTTCAAAGTCAGGTTTGAGGAATTAAATGACCTTTTACAGGGCCAAAAAATGGGGGATGAGCACAATTGGTCCATAGGGCTATAGAGAACTCTGAGATCTAGAAATGTAAACAATTCGTCGATCAGAGCTACGGTTCAAAAGTTATGCCTCCCGAAAGTTTGGCTACCATTTCTAGATTCTTCTAATTTTGTACCAACTTCTAAAGTGACTTTTGGAGCCTTCCATTTTGGTAGTGGATGCCAACTAGCACTTTCTAGAATGTATTCCTAATCCTTAACCCTTTGGGGTCTATTTAAGGACATTTTTGGCATTGTAAAAGGTAGTTCAGAGTGGAGTTTGAGAGAAGGTACTGGGAGAAGAAATTATTTGTAGATTTATGCTATTGTAAGCCCATAGGGCATGTTTTGGAGTTTTTTCCTCTGCACTAAGTTTACTAGCATATTTTCATAGTTAATAAAGTTTTTCCCTTTCCTATTGTGTCCATTTTGTGCTTGGGTCGTGTCTCCATCAACTTACTAGTCTTCATTTCTAGCACAATTCTCTTTAGCTCATCAAATTCCTTCCTTCACACACCAAATTCCTTAAGGATAAAATCTATCTCTTTCTCTACTTTCTTCTTGCTCACAATCCTTAAATCATTTAAAAACTAACTACATAATAAATGTATATCACCACAAACTCATTATATTATCTATGTTGACTAGTGACCTTGTTCTTACAATTCCTACTTATTGCGATCATATCAATACTTGCGCACTAAACTGTAGATTTCTCTCTATGTCTTCTACCTTCCATTAACTACATAATCTCTAACTCTCTCTCTAACATTAGTTCTAACTATTGATACTACTTTTGTAATAGCTTAATTCAGAGTGATTCAGCCACAAACAATCTATGACTTCAACTTTCCATCAAGTGCATCAAAGAATTTCTCTTCCAATATTGTATCTAAACTCTCTCAATTACAAGCCTTCATAAATGCTTCTTTGAATTCCTCAACATGTTCTTTTACTACTTCTTTCTCTAGCTAGAGTTTTGTTATTTGATAAGATGTTTTCCTTCTCCATTTCCAACCTTAGGATAAAATTACCAATTTTTTCTATAATAGTGGTTCCTTCTAATTTGAGCTTCTCAATTCATTCCTTACCAATCTGGCCAAAGTGCCTACCTTCTTGAAGTTGAGAGATGAGGGCCTGAACCTCAGTAGTAGTGGGATTTTTAGATACTGATACTCTAGGGATAGCTACTAATGGAGTAACCAACTATCTGATGAACCTATTCAATTCTTCTATCTCGGCCTTCATTCTGGTCTTTGACAACTTTAGACTTTCTAATTGTCCCTAAATCACCTCATTGGTTGACTTCCACAAGCCAACTTTGGTATCATGCCTAGCCTATCCAAGGTCCATCGAGTTTAGAGTAAAATCATCAATAGTCATATCTTCAATCCTTCCTTATTTTTTGGGCTTGGCTATCTCCATTGTCAGGTGCCTTGTTTCTAGATCTTGCCCAAGAATAGACAAATTTTTCTACTTCTTTACCTTAGTTAATGCTGATCTAGAATGAACTATAAGGGATATAGTGTTTTTCGTAGGAATTCTTTCATCTTTCCTTTTCCTCTTTCTTTACAGAGTATCCTCCAACTAGGAATCAATGCCTATTGGTCTGCCTCATAATAGGTGTATCATAGTCATGCTCTGGGCTGTACTTAGGAATAATATATTCAAATTAAGGACTATTTTTCCCACTATGAGGTGCATTTAATCTTATCAACCTATGGATGTATAATTGAAATGGTTAGCACAGTATGTGCACTAGGTATCTTAATGAGTCACTAAGCTTATGCTAGAGGAAAGTAAAATGCAAGGAAAAGAATCTGCACTATTGCTGTAGGAAATGAACACACTTGACTAAAACAAATGTTGGAAATGAAATTAAAAGTTAACATCTATTCCAACTCAATTCATCTACTATAACTATTCTTGCAGATGCTGTAGGAACATTCATGAAGTATGATGCTATAGGAAGGAATTTACAACTTCTACTTGCAAAACTAGAAATGCTTGGAAATAAAGCTATACTAACCTAATCTAATCCACCTCCCAAGTGGGCCCCCTTGGTCAATTTTTTCTAATATACTAACATAGGATAAAAGCCAAAAACTATTTCATTATGTTTCAAAAATTTATTACATGGGAACAACACATAGAAACCATAGAAACACAACTATAAAAGTTAACAATTCCTTCTTCTTCTTACTTCTTACTAACTTCCAAACTTACACACAATTGGTTTGATCCCTATATATAGGAAAATGACACTTATTCAAAAAATAGAAAAACAAACTAAGTAACTACCATCTGCATGCAAGAAAGAAGGAAGAGTAATAGCTCAAGGTGGGAAGAATAAAGTCTAAACAACAATTTCTTCACATAAATGCAGAGAATATAGTAAGTCTTCAGAGTTCCTCCATTCTCGCAGCCATGTCCTTTGGTACTGGTATGATTCTTCTCCACTATGACTTAAACTTTAATCTTCTTTCTCCTCTTAAATGATAGTAACTGTATTCAATATTCATCTTTGAATTCACCCAATCATCTTTTAGCTTCATCACTAACAGGTTAGTTATTATGTAGAGACATGTTTGCAAATAAACATTTATTAAATTGAATTCAAATATAAGAACACACATTTTGCTAATTATATGAAATACTACATAATATATATAATACTAGCAAAAGATGGCATAGTATCTACCAATAGGTTTATCATAGGTTTTGGTAAACATAGGTCCACAAATGTTTTGATGAAAATAAAATAGAGTATCAACAAAGTGTTTAAAACTATCATGAAATAAAGGCAATCTTTGGCCTCGTCATCTACCCCTTGCTAAACTAATGCTTGTCCTCAAGCATTGCACTTTCTTGTTAATGACCTAAACTCTCCAATCTCAGTCCTTCCTTTCCTACTACTCTTGAAGGTATAGTAAAATCCTCTTGTTCTTTCCCACACTTCCCTTCTATGATCTTCCTACAGCTTTTCAAATCTATCGACATTAATGTCATATAAAGGCCACAAGAGCATTGGAGGTTGCATGGTTAATGGACAGCATAATTCTAGTCCAACCTACTTCCCTAACTCTAGATACTTGAAAACCTTGTGAAGTGTTGCCTCCATGTTGATGGGACTATGTGGTTTTGACCTTTTAAGTGGCTTAAGAAATTTGGCCCATCTACTTCTAACACCAGTCATAGCTCTTTGGAAGGAAAAATAGGGTAAGTTCTCATAATCAACATATGATTTGGTTCTTGTATCAAAGATTCTATACCTTACTTCCATATTCTTCTTTCCATAGGTTAATTTGAACCAATCCCTAAGAACTTCATCTGGCTTGCTACTCTTGGCTCTTAAAGGCAAGGGTTTTGTCCTTTCCTCATCCCTATAATTATTCAGTTTCCTATCATAGTTTTCTTCATTAGACATCAAGGACATGAGGTCTCTTAAATGTATGTCTCCTATATAGAGCAATGGATTCCATTGGGTCTCTAAAGGGATAGCAAAATTATGAACATATAATTCACAAAGAAAATTCTACTACCAAGATGGCAAAGTCTGATATAGTCCATAAAATTCTTGTGCTGATTTGAACTCTACATTAAATCCTTAAAAGTTAACATTAATTGAAAAAAAGAAATTGTTCTTTTAAATAGAGAGCATAAGCTCTTGGCAGTGGTCTACAAACAAGTTCCTAATCAACCAACTTGAGGGCATGATCCATCCATTTCTTTTGACTTGCTAATTGTTCCTTTAACTCTGTGATTTCTTCACCTTGAGATGCTATAACTTTATTCATCTTTTTCTTCTCTTCTTCCCATAGAGCCTCAACAAGCATATGCTATCGAAGCAACTAAAAAAAGAATTTTTACAGTGTAGTAGAACCACTGTCTTCTTCATGATTTATTTTCCTCTTCCTCTGTTTCTTCCATAAATGTTCTACAAAACTAGTAATCCATGTTGATTTATGAGGAACTAGGGTAATATTTGAATCAATTTGTTTAGAAACTATTTCATCTCTACAACTCGAAGTACCTAGCTAGTCTACTAGGGTATCATTTGGATTTTCCTTGATTTCATCCCTACATTCCTCATTAAAACTTTTAGGAACATTTGTAATTTTAGGATGGGGAGGAGAGTGATCAGAGACAATTTTCACAGGGGATTCTTTTGTAGATGTTTTGGATAGAGAAGAATTTTTAGAAACTGGCCCTCTCATCCTAGGGCTTCTCCTTACAAGGGTTTCTTCTTGTATCACAACCTTTTTCCTACCTTTCCCTTTGGGTGTCTTTGCTACAGGAGTAGTTGCTACAAGACTTTTCTTAGTTCTCTTTTGTCTCACAACTATAGGGTTTGACTCTTCTTTTTCTTGAATAGAGATTTCTTCTTGCAATTTTTATTTCCTCTTTTCTCTACTACAAGTAGGCTTTTGGGTTTCTTGAATAGGTAAAGGCATAGTCTCTTGAACAAGAATATTTTCTTGCACATTTTCTTGAGTAGTTTCAGCTTTAGCCTCTTGGGTATTTTTTTTAGCAGGCTCATTAGTAGGAGCCACATTTTCTTCACTAGGTTGTTCACTAGGGATAGGGTTGCAAAGTTTTGGCTTGTACAAATTCATCCCATGTCATGGGAGGCACATCCTTAAGTGACCTTTCTATCAATAATTTAATTAGGGCATGATGGGTAATGGAATTATATTTTCCTTTTAAAGTTTCTTCTACACTAATATAGAGCATATTGTACAAGAAATTTGGAATATTTACTGACAAATTATGCTTTATACAACTAAGTAATTTGAAATGATGTACATGTAAATATGAGAATCACCCTTCACATGTAAGGTACTTGATAATGTGTATGGCTAATTCATGGTAGTGCATTGGTAGTGACATCCTCTTGCAACCTTGCATTGTAATGTCCACTTTAGGATTAGTCAGCCTAGTAAATTGAGCTCTTGTTGACCTCGTATCATGTGTTCTCCAATTGTAGGCAACCCAGTCACTTCAACAATGTGTTCCTCTATTGCAATCACTATTAAACCCCAAACAGAAGCTTCACCTTCATCAAATGTCCTTGTAAATTATGTGGCTGCTTCCTCATTAAATGTAGTCAAACTCAAAAATACCCTAATCATCTGCATGTATTAAAACTTCTTACAACCTCTACATCTAAGAGCAACATGGTGTTGAAAATTATTGAAAAGATCATGAATGAAGAATAATGGAACTGGAAAAGAATGTTTTCAATCATTGTTTTGTCATTGATGTCAAACTTGCTACTTGTAGGAATGATAATTTCTTAAGTGTTCCAAAAACTATCAATTGGTTGATTGACAAGGAGGTGGAAATTAATAAGATGTAACCAAAGCATGTAGAGAAATGTTGAAGTCATGATGTTGTAATGAAGTATAAGGATCAACTAAGCCATTGATGAAATAGTGTATTGATGACTAAGACATAGAGAATGGACACACTAAGACACATCAAAGATGTAAGGTTTAACTAAGTTCATTTGTGAGTGTTGAGCAAACTAGTTGAAGCCGAGAAAGTTCAACTTTAGTGTGTGCCAATAAATTCTTCAAGTGTCGAAGAAGATCATTCAAGTGTCAAGTAACACAACATTGTTCAAGTGCCGAGTAACACAGGATTGTTCAGGTGCCGAGTAACACAGGATTGTTCAAGTGTCGAGTAACACAAGATTGTTCAAGTGTCAAGTAACACAAGATTGTTCAACTACCAAGTAACTCAAGAAATTTCTTTAGGTGTTGAGCATTAGTAAATGTAGTAGAAGTAAAGTAACCCAGTTAATGTCGAGCATCAGTAAACCAATGATGTTGAGTTGCTACACTATTTGTTAAGTCAAAATATTTGCCAAATTAGTAAGGATAAGTTTGTTACATTGAATTTTGTGAATTAGTTGGATGATAAGGATGATGAATAGATGTCACAAAATTTTATGTAAACCATGCAAACCAATTCAAGGTGAATGTTGATGGACTTATCATGAAGTTTTTGGAAGAAACAATTTGGAGGGAAAATAATATCGTTCTCTTAGATCAAATCAAATTAATGAGTAGGAAGATTTGAGTAGGAAATGTAGAATAGAACTTCTTTATAAGGAGTTATAGGTCAAAAGATCAAAGTGTGGTAGTTGTCATGGTCATGTGAAGAAGCCAAGAGAAGGCTAGTGTGAAGTGTCAAGAAGAGGACACAGTGAGGAGTAAGCACAGAGCATCAAGACTCTGAGTTGATCAAGTGACCATAGAGTGCATTGGCATAATGAGTGGAAGAACTCAAGGAGACAAATATTGAAGGGTGGACAAGCTGTCAGCACTGCAAGGAAGAAAAGCCAAGCAAAGAAAAGAACTAAAGAGAGATCTAAAATCTACAAGGTTAGAGTTGCAATTTTTATTAGGTCAAAACCTTTCTAATAATTTCTTAGCATTGTAATAGACATTAAAATCCTACATTGCTAGGTTAGTTTAATAGCTAGGTGGATAAGCCTCATGAAAAGGATAGAAGATCCCTAGGAGAAGGATAAGAGATCCTTAGGAGAAGGATAGGAGATCCTTAGAGAGGGATAAAAAATTCTTTTCAGAAGGTGGCTATAAATCCCATGGACTTGGGTGGGCCTAATAGCTCTATGTAAATCCTTTAATAGGGTGACATTCTAAGTTGAATGTTCTTAAGTCCTCTAATAGGGCACACTCCTAACAAGGTTTAGAAATCCTTTAATAGGGTCACATTTAATAGTGTGTTGCAGCCTTTAACAGGGAAAACCATTAGAAGTGGTTGAAATCAATTGTGCAGTTATTTTGTGGTGTCATCCCCACCCCAGTTTTACCTTCTTATTCTTGGAGGGTTTTTGGGTCACCAAAATCCTTTGTCTTATGATGTGATGCATGTTTACTTTTCATGATTGTTTAATGTTTAACTACATGCATGATAATTTTAATTATATGCCATTAAGGATTTGAAAAAAACAAATTGTATTGGACATTATTGGACCTTGGATAATTGGTTCACCCCCCCTCTCAGTTATTCTAAAAGAATTCTAACATATGGTATGTTCCACTAGTTCTCTCCTATAATTGTCCACCCATTTTTCTTAACACTTTCTCTATCTCTAACATATGGTATGTTCCACTAGTTCTCTCCTATAATTGTCCACCCATTTTTCTTAACACTTTCTCTATTTGCTCGATTTTTCCCCTTATGAATTCAAGTTGCTTTGTGAAACCCAGACTCAACTCACATTTCTTTGTTTTAAGAGGTAATTAATGTCATACCAAATTGTTATGCACAATAATATGTCTTTAATGAAGGTAAATCATAAATATGTGTGAGAATCATCCAAAAATGGGGTTCAAATCACATAAAATTTAAATACAAGTCACATCACAACTTGAAAATAAAATCATTTAAAAAAAAGGGGGTATGACACCTCACTTCTATGGTAATTAAATTCCATCAATGAAGGAAATACAAAGATTTGGAAAAATCTTTACAGATAATTAGAAATGCCATTGGATATTAATGACCTTCCCTACCCCCTACTAAATTTGGAAAATTGTCCACACTTGTTAAACCTAGTATGGGTAAGGGACTAGCATGATGCTGCCATCACATAAACTATGCAATATTAAATATAATTAACAAAATCTATGTATTATAAGTGAATAATAATTTGAAAATGTTATACCTATCAACTGATCATCGCACACACCTAAAAAGGTAGCAAAAGTTACATCAATAGTGATAGCATCCATGAGCAAGTTGCAGTGTTTAATGAAAACATGAGAAAATTGATGATGTGGAAAGTGGGTGGATGGAAGATAAAGAAATGAGATGAGGTGGAGGGGTGGAAGGTAAAGAGATGAGATGGAATAAGAAAGTGAATGAGAAAGTAACTTTATGTGGACATAAAGTTCTTATTATGAACATGCACAAAGGAATTAATGTTGAAGAGCTACAATCAGAAGGTTGACACCTTCGATTGTAGGAAGAGTTATTTGATTTTTATTTGAATTCGGCCATTGAAACTACTACAAGAAGTCCTCTTTTTTTGGGGGTCATTTATACAATTTCAATCTGTGATCATTGACTAATAGTTTGAAAGGTACTAGATCAATGGTAGTTAATTGGATAGCTCCATTTTCAAAGACATGAGTGACTTGGTATGGTCCCAACCATCTTGTTTGTAGCTTTCCTGGCATATCTTTAAATCTAGAATCATATAGTAGTGCCTAGTCACCAATTTGAAATTGTTTACTGATAATATGAGAGTCATGTCATTGTTTTCTTTGTCTCTATATAATTTTAGTGCACTGCAAAGAAGCTTTATGCATCTCATCCAAAGAGTTAATATACAGAAGATGTTCCCTTTGTGTTTCAAGAAGTTCAATATCTAATGCCAATGATGTCCTTAGATTTTTATGTTGTCCTTAGAGTTTTATGTTCAAATTCAATTGGAAGCATTGCTACCTTACCATATAAGAGCTCAAACGGTGTGAATATTTTAGTAATCTTCCAAGTTATTTTGTAAGCCCAAATAGCTTCTTGTAATCTGTTGGTCCAATCCCTACGATGCAAATGGACTATTTTTGTTAGGATGTTCTCCAGCTCATGATTTGTGACCTCTTCTTGTCCATTAGCTTGAGGGTGATAAGGAAAAGATTTCTAGTGCCTGATATTATATTGTTTCATCAACTCTAAGATTATATTAGAGGTGAATTGCACACCTTGATCAGTGACTAGCTCTTTGGGTACACCATAGTGTGTAAAAATTTCTTCATATAGAAATTCAGCAACTTTTTCATCACGAGCATGCTTCATAGCCTTAACTTTAACCCATTTTGTTAGGTAATTAGTGCACACAAGAATATAGGATTTCCCATTGGATGGAGGATCAATTGGACCAATGAAGTCTATGGCCCATTTTCAAATGGTGTTAACGCCATTTGTGGGTTAAGAGGATTTTCATCTATTCTTTTTGGTCGGCCCATCCTTTGACACTTATCACACTTTTGTGTATAGTTGGTTGCATCCTTGTGAAGTGTAGGCTAATAGTAACTAGTTGTCAAGGTTTTGAAAGCTGTTCGTTGTGCTACAAAGTGTCCTCTACATGGTTCATTATGACATGCATGTAGAATGTCATATTTTTCATCTTCTCTCACACATCATCTCATGATTTGATCAGGTCTTATGTAAAAAAAGAGATTATCTATCTAAGAAAAATAGAAACTTTTCTCTAAAAGTAGCTTCATTTTCTTGTAAGAAAAATGTGCTGGTACTTTATTGGCTACAATGTAGTTAGCAATGTCTGCATACCATGGAGTTTGAACAACAATATGAAATAAATGGTCATCCAAAAATGCATTATCTACCAAAGTAGTGTCACTATCATCATGATGGATTCTTGACAAATAATTAGCTATAACATTGGCTTTTCTAGGCTTATCAACAATAGTTATATCAAATTCTTGCAACAACAGTAACCATCTTGCTAACCTACCTATTATAGCAGGTTTGTTCATGAGATATTTAATTGTTGCATGATCAGTATGAACAAATATGGGGTACTCAGTTATGTAATGCCAAAAAATTTTGAGGGTATAAACTACTACTAATAGTTCTTTTTTAGTCACAGTGTAGTTTAGCTCTCATCCATGAAGCTAGCTCTTGCTAATATAATATATTGCATTTTCAAGATTTTGGGATTGCTTTGCTAGAACTACACATATAGCATAGTCAGAGGCATATACATATATATATATATATATATATATATATATATATATGAAAAGGTAAATTCCAATCAAGGCCTTGTAAGACTAGATTTGTAGTCAGAAGTTTCTTAAGCTATAGGAAGGCTTCATCACATTCGGATGTCCAACTAAATTCAGCTTCTTTTATGAGTAACTTATATAAGGGACTAGCTATTTTACTAAAATATTTTATGAAATGTCTATAATATCTAGCATTACCTAGAAAAGATCTTACATCTTTTGATTTTGTAGGTATGGACAATGTTTGAATTACCTCTATCTTAGTTGGATCCACTTGTATTCCTACAGCTGATATGAAATGACCAAGTGCCATGCCTTCCTACATGAGCATGAAACACTTTTCACTATTAAGTGCCAAATTATGTTCTTGACATCATATCAACACCTTTTCAAGATTCACCATTGCTTCCTCAAAAGTGACTCCAAATGTTGTGTAGTCATCCATGTATATTTCCATACAATCATGTGATATATCAGCAAAGATGCTAATAACAACTCATTGGAACATTGCAAGAGCATTACATAGACCAAATGGTAAAAAAAAGTATGCAAAAGTACTTTGTGGGCATGTAAATGTGGTTTTTTCTTGATCTTCAAGAGCAATATTGATTTGATTATAACCACTATAAACATCTAGAAAAGAGAAATACTTCATTCCAATTAGAGTGTCCAAAACTTGGTCTATAAATGGTAAAGGGAAATGATCTTTCTTGGTAGCTTTGTTCAACTCTCTGTAATCTACACAAATTCTTCATTTTCCTCCCTTTTTAGGAACTATGACTAGGGGTGACACCCATCTACTATTAGATATAGGATAAATAAAACTAGCATCAAGCAATTTTTGTAGTTCAGTTTTGACTATCTCTCTAAGGCTTGGATTTATCCTTCTCTAGGGTTGAAGGAGTGGTAGACAACCTTCATTGATGTATTTCCTATGGATGCATAGTGTAGGACTCAAACCTTTCATATCACTATAGTCTCATGCAAAGGCCTTTTCATGTTGTTGAAGCAACTCTTTTAACTGTTCCATTTGTGTGGGTGTTAATTTGGGATTAACATGGAGATTATGACCTTTAGTTAGTTTAACAGTAGTGGTGGATTCTATCATAGCATCTTTAGAGATTGGACTTGCTTCTAATTCACATGATAAGATTGGATAAAGAATATAAAGTTCTTTTAGAAAAGTACAATTCTTATCACATTCTTCATATGTGATTAATTCCAACACATAACTTTTAGATACATCTTTTTCTACCACACAATTGTTAGTGAGGATACTCTAGAGTATTGAATCTCCCTCTTGTAGTTTTAGAAAATATTGTCTATGCAACATCATGAGTTGTACTATAGAATTTAAATCTTCTTTTCCATCCCCTAAATCTAGCCAAATAGATGTGCTCAAATCTAGTAATGGTAGTGCTAGAGGATATAAATCAAATTGCTTTGTTGCTTGGCCATTTGATATGGTCATATTTCCTAATTTACAACTTATATTTGCATCAATTGTGGCTAACCATAGTCGACCTAGGATGATAGGGTAACTAGATAGATTAACTTTGGGCAATAAAATCATGAATTCTATAGTATACTCTAGAGAATCTAAGGTTACAACTATGTTTTCTATCATCCAATCAGGGGTGATAGTAGAACTATCTGCAAGTTGTAGAATTGTTGGTGTAGCCCTTAACCCTTCTATTCTTAGATTCTTCATAGTGTCTTTGTTCATGAAATTTATAGTAGCTCCAAGATCTATTAAATTATTTTTAACACACTGACCATTTATACTAACATTCACTACTAGACTTCTTGGATCAGAATATTTTAGTGTGATCAATTTCTCTAACATGATATTAGCCAATTGTCCCACAACATGGACTGTGGTGAGGTCCTTTTTCTTCCTTCTAGGCTTCTTCAAGCAAGCATCTCTAATGGATTTTCCATAAACTATAACATCTTTAATGGCTTGGAATAGGGGTATTTGGACATGCATGTTCTTCAAATGATCAACAATATCAAAAGGTTGTTCATCTGTTGGTATAGGTTTCTTTTGTATAAGCTTTTCTGTAAAAGGAGGTTCTACTAATGGTTGAGCTTGGTTTGACATGGTAACAATGGTTGGGTCAACTATTTCACCAACTAAGGGTTCTGATGCTACAAGAGAGTTGGGTATTTCAGTTATAAGAGGTAATTTAGGCACTGGTAAAGTTGTACTAGATCTCATATGTATATTTGCAACATTCAAAGTGTAAGCATGATACTATTGAGCATCAACACTATACATGGGCTGCTATAGCTATTGGCTATTTGGGTTTGGCTGAGGTTGTGTAGGTAACTGCATCCACATTTGAGGTCCAAAATTTGTAAGTGGTTGCATTAGAGCAGGTTGTTGAACTAGAGGTGGTAATTACGGAGTATTAGTATTTTGGTTAGGCCACAGTTGGGATCCCTTCCATTGGTTTATAGGCTATCAATTCCCTTGGGGTGGTTGCTATTGGTTCTATTAGTTTTTCTAGTAGTTCTATTGGTTCTACCATTGGTTTCTCTATTTTTTAGGCCAAGGTGGTTGGGAATTCTGAGGCCATTGGGATTGTTGTAGGTTGTTTTGCCCAGCATTGTTCCAATTAGGCTGATATTTTGGAGGACCTTGGCGATTACAATTTTTCCATTGATTACCATATGAATTTGAATTTTTCAAAGGGTCCTAAGGAATACCTTGACATTGGGCCCATGGTTGGTGTTGAGCAACAAAAAATAATTTCTCATCATCTCCATTTATCTTGAGGTACTCAATTAGAAGATGCTAGTTTTCCATGCTTGCAACTAGTTTACATTAGCAATCCTTCTTCTACTTTTGGCAATGAGGGTAGTTATTAGCTGGTTGTAATTCAGCTTCTGCATGCTTCTTTTTTTCATTCATTGTGTCAAGATGTGTAGCAACATCATTGATAATGTCTTATTTGAAATTTGACAATAGGTTAGATATCTCAAGCTTTTAAATACCTTGGTTGATTCCTTTTGTGACTGTGGAATGAGGTCCTCAACCTTTCTTCATTGTTGAGCTTGAATAGTTCTAATAGATCTTCTTGAGGCTGTCCCAAGAAGCTTGGTATACATCACCACTAGCCATTAGGTCCAATGCTTCTAGACAGTCATCATTCACACCTCTTAGAAAGACTAGTTTTTATGAATCTTCAGACAATGTATGCTGAGGGTTCTTTTGCAGTGTATATAAGAAATGTGAAACATATTCTTCCAGTGTTTCTTCCTCCTTCTATGGTATCCATAAGACATCATCCCCTCTTGAACTAGATGCTTTGCAATATTCTTTATACTTATCCAAAAACAAAGTTTGCATTTCATCCCAAGTTCCTATTGCATTTGCTGCTAAGCCCATGAACCATTGTAGAGTAGACTCTTTCAATGTTGTTGGAAATAATTTGAGCTTGTGGGCATTAGTGTTGTAGTCAAAACTATGAAAAAGTATATCAAACTCAAAACATAAAGTATTAGGTTCTTTAGTTGCAAGGCTATAGAAATTTGGAAGAGTAGCGGGAGGTATGTTTTTAAGATTAGCATTGGTTACAAGACTTGGAAGAGGGAATGGAAAAGTAGGTTGTGCCATTATTAGAGGTATTAGATTTTGAGGTTGCTACTAAAAAAGGACATTGGTTATTGGGATACTAATAACTAGTGGATTCAAGGAGGTATCATCAAGAAAAATGGCCAAAATTTTAGCAAAAGGTCGAATACCACTTGTATCTAAAGGTTGTGCTCTTGAGGATGATTCTGTAGGAAAAGCATGGCTTGCATCTTCAAAATGTAACTCAACTTCTTCTTCTTCAATTTCTTCATTCACATTAATAGACTCCCATGGAAGAAATCTTCCATATTCATCTCGACATCTTCCTCTCCAATGCATGCAATTGAATTCTTCACACTGGTGAAGAAAGTTTGAAAACTAAAAAAAACTATCTAAAAACTATGACTCAAAAATGCTCCTAGCTTGACACCATCCCCAGCAATGGCGCCAAAAATGGTCCACCTCAAAATAGGTGTATACATCCCTAGGTATACTAATGACTATTTTTCCCACTATGAGGTGCATTTAATCTTGTCAACCCAGGGATGTATACTTAAAATGGTCGGCACAGTATGTACACTAGGTATCTTAATGAGTCACTAAGCTTATGCTATAGGAAAGCAAAATGCATGGAAAAGAATCTACACTATTGCTACAGAAAATGAACACACTTGACTGAAACAAATGTTGGAAATGAAATGAAAAGTTAACATCTATTCCAACTCAGTTCATCTACTATAACTATTCTTACAAATGTTGTAGGAACATTCACGAAGTATTATGCTATAGGAAGGAATTTACAAATTCTACTTGCAAAACTAGAAATGCTTGGAAATAAAGCTATACTAACCTAATCTAATCCACCTCCCAAGTGGGCCCCCTTGGTTGACTTCTTCTAATCTACTAACATAGGATAGAAGCCAAAAACTATTTCATTATGTTTCAAAAATTCATTACATGGGAACAACACATAGAAACTGTAGAAACACAACTATAAAAGTTAACAGTTCCTTCTTCTTACTTCCTACTAACTTCCAATCTTACACACAATTGGTCTGATCCATATATATATATATATATATATATATATATATATAGGAAATTGACACTTATTACAAAAATAGAAAAACAAATTAACTAACTATGAATCTGCATGTGAGAAAGAAGGAAGAGTAACAACTCAAGGTGGGAAGAATAAAGTCTAAACAACAACTGCTTCACATAAATGCAAAGAATCTAGTAAGTCTTTAGAGTTCCTCCATTCTTGCAGCCATGTCCTTTGGTACTGGTATGATTCTTCTCCACTATCACTTAGACTTCAACATTCTTTCTCTTCTTGAATTCTATTAACTATATTCAGTGTTCATCTTTGAATTTGCCCAATCATCTTTTAGCTTCATCACTAACAAGTTAGTTATTATGCAAAGACATGTTTGCAAATAAACATTTATCAAATTAAATTCAAATATAATGACACACATTCTATTAATTATATGAAATACATCATAATATATATAATACTAGCAAAAGATGGCATAGTATCTACCGATTGGTTTACCATAGGTTTTGGTAAACATAGGTCCACAAATGTTTTGATGGAAATAAAATAGAGTATCAACAAAGTGTTTAAAACTATCATGAAATAAAGGAAATATTTGGCCTCATCATCTATCATTTTGGAAGCCATCCCAAGTGATTCTATACTAAACATCTTCTTCTTAGCTAGAGTGATTATCACCATAGTTGAAGAGAAAGGATTCTTTGGATCTTGAGAAATGAGCTTTGAAGAGCTCTAGCCTTTATCTACCACTGGAGTTTTCTTCACTGCCTCACCAGACTCGATAGACTCACTACTATTGCTCTTTCCATCTTCCAAATCTAGTATCTCTATTGGGGAGCCACTTAGTTGCAGAAGTGTAGCACTTACTAATGGAATAGGGCTATGATGAGGAGAGGTAACTAGAGTAATATGGGGAGAAAGAATTGGAGAAACATGAGGAGATGAAACTGGTGTGACATGGGGGAATGAAACTGGAGTGGTAGCACTATCCTTTGGCTCCTTTGTCTTCTTCTCTTCAGCACCAATTTGGGTTTTGATGACTAGGAGGGAGCCACCATGACAAGTCTTAGCTATGGGAATGCTCTTGTTTGGAGGTTGATCACCACCTCTTGAAGGTTGAGCTGGTCCTTGAGTGGTAGCTATTGTTATGCCTAGTGTAGCACTTTGAGCGGAAGAAGGTGTTTCAGCTACTAGGGAGGCTTGAGTGGTTGTACTTTTACTTCAGCTCCTCTTAGTCATCCATTCAACCCACTTCCCAATTCTCTTGATGATTTTGGCCATCATAACATCTAAATCCTCCTCAACATCTTCATAAGGCTCTGAACTGATAGGAATGCTCCTTATCTTAGTTAAATATGTATTACTATACATATTTTTTCCATCATCCTCCAATCCTTCAATGTTAAAGCTAATACCTAATGTTTTAATTTGCTCCACTATGATCCTAGTGAAAGCATGACCTCTACTTTCAAGTTCATCTTTACAGTCTGCCCAATAATCTTCAATTGTGGTAATGTGTTTGATCACACTTCCAATCTACAACACATCCCTTGTATATCCATTTGGGTCAAACATAGGTGTCACAACTTCATACACCTCCAATTTGTATTTCATCGCGAACACCTTGAGCATATTCTTTGCATCAGAGTAGGACTCACAATTGTAAGCTCCAAATTTTATAGGGAATTCATACCCTTTCTTCTTTAAGCTTCTGCTTAGCACATTCACCTACACCACCTACCTCACGATCTCTATTAGCATAATCATGTCATTTGGGTACCTGGGTAGCTTCAAGGGGAATCCATCAAAAGCTGCAAGATGCAAATATAAGAAGGATGAGAATTGTACAAAATAGCTCACAAATTTACTAATAGCCACCATTTCCTCTAGGTTGAACCTCCTCTCTGGGCATTCTTAGTGTTCCCTTTAAATTCTCATTGTAAATGTTTCATTAACCTTGACATATTTTGCATAACTATTCTACAATTGCAAATGTGGATAGAACTCATGACATTTCACATCATCAAGAAAGTGTTCTATTCTTGGAAGCCTCAGCCACAACTGTAGAGATGCTAGCATATAAATTAGAAAGGAAGACATATAAAAGGTGTTGTAAAACTTTGTGGCACTGAGAGCTCTAGACAGATGCTCACTTACCTCATGGGCCCAATCAATGTACAATGTATCTGAACAAATAATTTGTACTAGAAAGAAATACTGCTCAACAAAATTTAGAGCCTCTACCACATCTTTCAATCTGTACAGGAGAACTAGAATGCCTACAATCTCAAGCTTGAGATTAGTACCAAATAGAGTTGTAGGGACCTTACTCTTGGCACCCCACAGTTTTTGAAACCAACATCACATGATTTCTTTCTTCCACACCATCTTCTTCAAGGAGAACTCAGAGACTACTCCTCCTACTTTCAATTCCAAAAACTCCTCTCATTTTGGGACTCAGGGGCAATTCACCATAGTTGGCATATTGATGGAAATTAGTATTGTATGATTAATTAGTAAAATTTGTTTAGTATCCAGATTGTAGTGATTTATGCATTCATAAATCAATTTTGGAGCTTGGACTACCACCGAGAAACTAGCTACCTCTACTAATCCACTTCCTCAGAGCTTCTTAGTTATAGATTGAATCAACTTCAACCTCAGCCTGCTTTGGAAAACTTGCATGTCATAAAAGTAGTGTGAAGTATCTGTGAAGTTTTGCAATGTGGACTTAATCCCATTTAGCACATCAAACCCCACAAATCTGGTTGCCATTCTATTTGAGAATGAAGTAAATTGAAATTTTGAACTTTAGATGAGGCACAAAGAATTGAATTTGTAAGCACAAAAAATTTGAAAGCATTTTGCAATTTAATAGTAGAACAATTCAAGAAAAAGTGATAGTTTGAAATTTTTTTATGTTTCCCTCTATATAGAAATCCTAATTCATCCATTAATCTTTAGGATCCGCACCACATGAATGAATTAAAGCATAAATCCATTGAATTAGTAAATGTAAGAGCTTCTAGTGGACATTTTAGTGTCTTTTCACTATTTCAGTTGGCCCAATGATAACTTTCCTTTCTTTCCTACTTACCTTTATGTTTTTCATTCAGTTTCAAAGAATTAAGAATAGAGTACTCCGTAAGGAAATATCTACCTAGCTGGATTCTGCCCAGTATACCTTTCCAAGAGTGGTCAGATTGTTTTCATTAACATATTATGATACCTTGTGTGTAATTTGTGAGCCCAATCTACTTATAAATTTTATTTCTTTATGAATGTAGAAAATCACCCTCATGGGTTGGAAACTTATAGAGGAGAAGACAATTTCTATTTTTCCACCCAAGCTATATTTACACTTTATCTTTTTAGTTAACATTTCCTCTAGGTTTGGAAAATCTTGAAAGGACTAAAAAAGTCAAAGGGGGACCCACTTCCTTGTCTCTTTCCTTCACAATTTCCTTTGGCAAAAACTAGACTTCATGGGTCAAAATCCCACCGAGGAGAAGTCATTTTTGGGTTTTCTACTAAGGATGATTTTCAGCATCATGATGAATCCCAAATGTTTCCCAAGTTAGAAAATTATACTGAAAATGTGAATTTTCCATAAAGAAACTCATTATCTTATTACCCTAATGTGTAAGCCTCATTTATTAATCTTTGTGGGGAATCACTTTCATGGGTTGGAAATGCACCGAGGAGAAGGTGATGCTCAATTTTCCACAAACTCCATTCTTTCACATGAAAAACATTATAAGCCAAGAACAAGTTCAGCTTTGTGAATAGCTTTATGAATTGCAAGAATCTCCATCAAATTAGGTACTAAGCTACCCATAGAGTCATGATATCAAGGAAAACCCACCCGGCCATAAAATGTGGGAGAATGGAAAGATAGAAAATCCAATGGATTTTTTTTTCTCCTAAAGGGAAAAAAATAGAACCGGACATACCTAGACCAAACTAAGACACAAAAATCTCCACTTTTTAAAAATGGATACAAGATGAAAAGTGGGAAAAAAATTATTTCTTCATATGTCCAATTTCATTACATATATAGCATCTACCTATGAATTCATGTCTTATCTCTTTAGATAAATCATCTTGATTAAGTTCTTCAGCTTGCTCTATTGTTCTAGGTTCATCAAATTTCCTTGTCAATTTAATTCTCTCAACTTCATCAAGCCACTTGAACTTTTCTTTAGGGATTTTTCTTATAGAATTTCGTTCTATCCTAATCTTATCTTTCTTTTCTGACTTCTATCCAAGGCCTTTCTTGTCATTAGAAGGTCTTTGATGAAATATATGTTCATATATTTTCTCAAAACTTGCGTAAAGTTTCTCTAAAATGATATTGTATTTTCCATCTCTACATGCGCTATCTTAATAGAAACTAAATCATATTTCACTTGACTTAACTGGGACCTAAGGTATGCATTCTCATATTTTAGATCAGGTTTACTCTTATTGCCACTAGTCTTAAGACTCAACTTTAGTTCAACAATTTTCAACTCATGTTTCATGATCTCATTCTCTTTCTTGAGATTTTTTGTATCATCATTAACAATAATCTATGCAAAAGGTTCTTTGCCAGATTTAAGATTATCAATTTCATCTTTCAATTTGCCAATGTAAACTTTTGCATCTATGTATCTATCTTTTAAGTTATCTTTCTCTTCAGTAAGAAGGTCAATCTATTCAAGGACTTCTTCAAGATTATTCTTCAACTATTCCATATTCATTGGGATCTTACTTAAGCTATTAAGCCTCTTCAAAGTAACTATGCTCTGATATCAATTGTTAGAAATAGATAATATTGAGGGGGGGTGAATCAGTATTTTACAAACTTTTGCCCACAACTAAATTTTGTTAATTACTTTATAACTTGCATATGAAAGTAAACCTACAATGTTGAATAGGAAATATAACCATACACATAGAGAAATCATAACACCATTATTTTTTGACTAGGGAAATCTTGGCCAAGAAAAAACCCCAATGGGGATGATACCCACTAGATGATTCACTAAACAATTGGATCCTGTTAAGGATATTGACCTTGTTAGGAGTCTATGAAGTAGTTATAGTGTCTCGAGTCTTTGTTAGAGGACTAGGCCTTGTTAGAAGCCTTGATCCTATTAGGATTTGCTACAACCTTATTAGAAGTTGGTAGAATAATTACAATGAATGCAAGAAGAGCCCACTTCCCTAACATGCAATTATACAATTTAATTCCTTCATGAGATAGGTATACATACAATACTTATTTTTCCATTGTAACTCACACTTTATCTAATCATACATCACATTTCAAATCACATAAGGCTCATAGATAGTTCTCACAATAGTTTTCATGTCACATCTAATCACACAACTTTTACATTATCTGCGCAAGATAAGATCTTTACATATACCATGCACATTCTCAAAAATCTGCACTATCAGTCTTCATGTTATCACAGGTTTGACATAATATAAAATAACTTATGTAATAATATCCACATAGTCATCTCAACATAACTTAGCAATTATTTTGTAACCAAAATAATCCCTAAAGCCGTACAACTCTATTTACTTGTTATGCTCTATTCTACATTATTAAATTTCTGCAATATTAATCTTAACATAACTTGTGTCATACTATCCTTACACACATGTGCACTGGTACACGTATCATGAAAGTTTCATAAACTTTTCCTCAACTATGCATAAGCTAACTCTTTGTGCATCATCCATACTCTTAAGATCTGTACTCTATGCTCAAGAAAACTGTCTAAGACAATTTTCTATCTCTAAATGCATAAATGAAATGTTGAATGTATGTTTCCACAAATGACAATCATCAAGATATCTACCCATACTTCCAACATTATGATCTTACAATCCTTAACTTCGTAGCTTAGAAAGTCTCCTTATTAGCCTTTATGCTTATGTGAATCTCCATTCATCATAAGATTATAACCCTCCACAGCCTTTGCACTTTATGTTCTATAATATCGTGATCCTTCTATTTTCATATGGTTCTAAGCTCGCTTTTAGGCCTCTATGCTCATTTTCTCCTTAACTTATCATAACATTATATGACTTGCAATTTACCATGAGACACTTATGATGAGATGACAATAGGATGATCATAAGATCAAAAACTTGAAAATGCATACCTGCAATGGTACAATTATATGGGATATCATATGATCAAGATACTCAATAGTTTCCTTTAGGATCCATCGTAAGCCTTTAGTTTGTTGGAAATATGAGGTAGGAAAGGTTACTAAGAGGGGAGGGGTGAATCAGGAACTAATAAAACTTAATCTTATTTCATCAATTAATCCTTCATATAATAATCTAATATAATTGCATGCATGAAAGAAAATAAGCATTCATAGCAATTTGACACAATCTTAAGGCTTAAAATTGATCACTTCTGATGATCTACCTTGTTAGGAGAAATAAGGATTGTGAGGTCCACCTTGTTAAAGGATTTACAAACATACAATGAAGTATGCACTCAGTAAAGACATTTATTAAAGACTGTTAAGTCTACCCTATTAAAGGATTTGACTAACACACCTTTTGGGATGAACCAGTGGTTGATCTCTAGTCTAGAACTTTGATTTATTGGATGAGATTCTTTAAATTATAATGATCACCTTGCTATGATAGATAATAATTTTTTTTCCCTTATACTTCTTGTAGCCTTCTTTAATTCACACTCATGCTCATCATATGTTTACACTTCTTATTTATATATGGTACAATGCATTGCATATATAGCAATCCAAATCACAACTTACTAGAGTCAGCTACAATACAAGTTTCACCAAAATTCACAAAACTGGGCCAACTACTAGAACTTGGTGATGTTATGATACTCAACAACCACTATCAACACTTGGCATCATCTAGCACTCAATTGATGAAGGGGCTCAATTCATACTAATCACTTCCAAGTAGGTTGAACTCAATCAACACTATGTGACTTGGTGAACATTGTGAAACTTAGCATATACTAAATCACTTAGTTGACACTTCATGGCTTAGTCAACACTAGATTCATATCACTAATACTACTAGTTTGGTAGAGACTATAGAACATTGTTAACATTGTGAAACTCAATTAACATTATGGAACTCGATTAATACTAGAGTTTCTATCACTTGTACTAAACAACTCAGTAAACACTGCTACACTTAGTATAAATTGTACATAGGTTATGAAGCTCAGTAGCAACTAATTAACTTGGTAACAAATGTATATTGACTAAGTGTGAGTCACTAATAGACAAATTGACCTCAATGTCAACAATCTCCCCCTTTGGTATTAGTGACAAAAACACTTATCATCCAAAAAATAAATACTCAAAGTTAGAAGTCAAAGCATTCTTTTATCTCCATTTCATGTCTACAACTTAGTAGCATACTCTATTTGTTTTATTTTTCAAAACTACTTTTGTAAGAGATGTTTTCTAAACTTTTCCCATATGTATACTTGGAGTACTACTCCCCCATACATGTATACTTTTATAAATATTTACATATACTTCTCCCTCTTTATATATACATTTATCTATACTTCTCCCCCCTTTTTGACATAAATGCCAAAGGTGTATATTATATGTTAATACCAAAATGTGACAAGAATTTAGAGTGTACCTTCAAGATTAATTCAATTGTCTTGCCCCAATTTTCTTGTAATACCTTTCTTGCATGTAATTTAATCTAAAATTTTGTTGATAGCTCCATCATGTGATCAATTATGTAGAAGTTATTGTCATGGATGAGTGTCTTAGAATGTGCAATGTGTGTCTGTAATGCATCCATGTTTAGAAGAATCATGCCTTAAATTTCTACAAGTGTGGCCTTGATCTTGGCTTCTTCCTTTAGTAATTTTTCTTGCAAGTTTGTCAAAAATTTAATCTTTGAATAGTGAGTAGAACTATAGCTTGGGTCAAGCGACAACTAGTGTGCACTTGCCTTCATTTCATCATCTATCTTTGAGGGTTTATTTGTAATGTATTGTGTGAAGATAGATATATCACTCAATTTAACAAATAATGAAATTATATTATCTATAGATGTCTCCAATGAAACAAGAGTAGTAGACAATTCTACTTGGTTTATTGCAATTTTCTGTGTCACTTGTTCCAATGCCTTCTTCTCAAATTTTCTTTCTTCTCTTTGTAGAAATTTATCTTATCCATTCAAGTCTTCATTGAATTTCTAGAAAAATTCTACTAATTGATCCAAAGTAGGTTGTGTACTATCAACCTCAATACTTAGTGCACTTATAAATATGTCCTCTATATCTTCAAGCACTTGAGTTTTCTTTCTATTCTCTTATCTAAGATTTTATTTCTTAGCTCTCTTTTGCAATGATTCTCCAATTTGAAATAACTATATCCTCATCAAGATTAATATCTTCTTCTTTATCTTTACCTTTATTTGAAACTTTAGTACTCAGTTGAGACTTTTTCTCAATTGTCATTGTACAAGCTATATGTGAAATGAAAATAATAGTAGAAATAAAAGGGGCTAGCAAAAAATGTAGATTTGGCACTAATAGTAGAAACACCTTGTTGTTGTATGATAAAACTTGATGATGGAGGCACTTTTTGCTCAATAAATAAGTGTTGGCCACTTTAGTTAATGGAATACTTAGTTGAATAGGTCATGAGCTTGGTTTGATGCATGGTGTTGCAGTTGTAGTCACAACCGACTCAATAGAAGCTTTCTTAGAACTAGATTGCACTGAAGCTTTTTTACATCACTTTCCTCAATCATTTGAATATCTGGAAGACTTCCTCCAATAGCTTCCTATTCTTCCTCCTCATCATCCAAATTTACATCATCTACTACATCATCTTTTGTTTCTACATCCTCTTCCTCATCATCATCACCATCTTTGTCATTAACATGAACAACAAAATTACTAGGTTGATACAAGTTGTAAATGTTTTTCCATGTATTTGTGCCAACCTTCACTAAATATTCAATATCTTTTATCATTATAATGCATGTGTTGAATTTGAGAATGAGCTTTTGTTTATTTTTCTTCAAAGGTTCTTTCACCTCTTTTTCATTGAGACTTGGCATGAGTTGCCTCAAAGTCTATTCAAATATGTCTTTTGTAGTCTTTACTACATGCTCCCATCTAGGCTTGATTACTTGCATAAGCTCATCAAGAATTTGTTTTACAATATGATTAGGTAAGTACTTCCATTTTTCCAATTTTATTATCAACATGACCTCAATCTTCTTTTTCTCATCTACATTCTCGGTTTCATATCTGAGAGATTTTAAATTTTCCATTATAGCTCCTCCTTCATGTCTATACTAACTTAGTTCATTCAGTTGATTCAAGCTTTCTTGAGATTTCATTATCCTTTCATTGATTTTCTTTTTAGTGTTTGGATCATTCTACAATTTTTCATTTTCTGATCTTAGATTCATGAGTTCTTCATTTGCATTGGTGAGCTAATCAATGAAGTTTGTTTTTTGAAGGGATAAATGTCAAATTTTATTGTTCTTTTCTTCTATCTCTTCTTTGGATTTTTCTTTTTCTTCCATGACTTCACATAATCCTACTAACTTGATTTCTTGTTCTCTTTTTAGCTTTTTGACTTCTTCTTGAATATTGGAATTCTTTTCTAATAGATCTTTGATTGCTTCATCAGCTTCATTTGAGCTTCTATCTTTAGTGTAGAGATTGTCATTCATTTGTACTACAAGATCTTTTCTTCTTTTCAATGATGAGAGATTTTCTCCTTTTCTTTCTTTAGTTTCCCAATAGCTAATTCAAGATCCAACTTTTCATTGTCAATAACCTTATCTAGCCTGTATACCTCCATTGCCTCTAATCTTTTCTCAAGTTGTTAAACTTCTTCTCTGAGAACCAACATTCTATGATACCAATTGTTGGAAATATGAGGTAGGAAAGGTTAATAAGAGGGGAGGGGTGAATCAAGAACCAACAAAACATAATCTTATTTCACCAATTTATCATTCATCTAATATTTTGATCTAACTACATGCATGAAAGAATGAAAGTAAATAAGCATTCATAGCAATTTGATACAAGATATGGTGACACATAAACCTTCCAAATAGAAAGTAAAATTAGGGTGGGGATAATACCCAAAAGCTAAAATACTACATTATAAATTTGGCCTATTAAGGTTTACAATTGATCACTTCTGACGATCTTCCTTATTAGGAGAAATAAGGACTGTGAGGTCCACCTTGTTAAAAGATTTACAAACATACAATGAAGTATCTACTTGGTAAAGAGATTTATCAAAGACTATTGATTCTACCCTATTAAAGGATTTGACTGATAGACCTATTAGGATGAACCAATGTTTGATCTATGATCTACAAATTTAATTTGTTGGATGAGATTCTTTGAATTGTAATGATCACCTTGCTATGATAGATAATATTTTTTTGTCCCTTATACTACTTGTAGCCTTCTTTAATTTAGAATCCTACTCATCATATGCTTACACTTCTTATTTGGATATGATAAAATGTATTACATATATAGAAATCCAAATCACAACTTACTAGAGTCACCTACAATACAAGTTTCTCCAAAATTCACAAAGTCGGTCCAACTCCTGAAACTTGAGTTGTGAGGACAAACTCGATGATGTTTTGATACTCAAAAACAATTTTCAACACTCATCATCATCTAGTACTCAGTTGATGAAGATGCTCAGTTCATACTGATCACTTCCTAGTAGCTTGAACTTGGTTAGCACTGTGTGACTTAGTGAACACTGTGAAACTTACCATATACTAAATCACTTAGTTGACACTTCATGGCTTGATCAACACTAGATTCATATTGCTAATACTATTGGTTTAGTAGATACTAGAGAACATGGTCAACACTATGAAACTCTATTAACATTATGGAACTTGATTAATACTGAAGTTTCCATCACTTGTACTAAAAAACTCAAGAAATACTGCTACACTTGGTATAAATTGAGTAACTTAGTAGCAACTATATATTGACTAAGTGTGAATCACTAATAGAAAAATTGACCATAATGTCAACATAGATCATAACATTGGAAGAGGGAAAAACTAAACTGCAAATGAAACTATGCAAAAACTTTTGATTTAACATGTGTTTCTATTTCAGGAAATTTTCACGAATGGACTTGTACTTGTAGGAGAACTCTACAAAATTAAGATGCATCTGATTTCCACACTCCCTCTTACTACCTTTGACTAGATCATTTACCATTAAACTATAGACCGATGTGAATCTCCATCTCTGATATGCTTTAGAATATAGAACAATAGATATAACAAAATATTACATAACTCTTCTCATTAGGGAAAACTTGACTCCACTCAAACCCTAATCACTTAGCCACTCGAATAATCACACACTTACATGATTTCATGTGTTGTTTTCTTGATGGGTAGATGCAAAGAAGATCTTCCTAGAGGTAACCTATAATTAGACTCAAGACATTGACACATTGACTTGATTGCAACTTAGAGAAAAAGGAAATGTAACTAAAAATTAGGCAACAACTAGCTCTATTTGGGGATTAATCATGACAATGCTTAAAAGGACCCTAGGAATCTCTAGTTCCACAAAAAAGGTGACAAATTGGCAATAGAAAGAATAGACTAATTTAGGAAAGCAACAACAACTAACTAAGAAAGTGAGCAACTAAGCTAAATCAAATTGCATGAAAGAAAAACCTTCCTAACTAACTACTATGCATAAGTTACCTAGTTCAATTTTGCATTTGATGCAACTTCAAATCCTAGCCATTATAAGAACATGGTAGGCATTCTCCAATGGGATATGCCAACTTAAAAGAGTTATTCTGGTTCATTTGTATGATTTGAAATGGCCCTTTCCACAAAGATTGAAACTTGGAGTGCATTCCTCTTGGTTCATGCCTCTTATCACACAATAGGACCAAATCCCCTTCCATGAATTTCCTTGGTCTTTCTCTTTTATCAAATAATTTTTTAACACTCCCTTGATTTTTAGTGATTCTATCTACCATTCCTTCTCTTTCCTCCAACAACTTGGTGAATACAAAATTATCTTTTCCAATCCATCTATGCATATACCATCGTCAATCATAGTCTTCAATTTACAAGTGGAAAGCTCTAGAGGAAATGGAAAGTTAGCTTCTATTACATAAACTGACTCAAAAGGTGAGATATCAATAGCTCTTATATGTGTGGTCCTATCTTCCCGTAAAGCATCATGTATCTTCTTGTGCCAATTTTTCTAATTATTTGAGACCAATTTCTTCAAGATATTAATTAGATTCTTATTGCTAGACTTAGTCTACCCATTTCCTTGAGGAAAATAATAAGAGGAATGACCAATTTGGATACCATTATCATAACATAACTCAATAGTTTTTGAGGAAGAAAAATATAATGAATTGTCCATTATCAATTTCATAGGAACTCCAAATCTAACCAATATATGTTCTTTAAGAAACTCACATACCACTTCTAACAAGGTCTTCTTCATTCACTTGGCTTCCACAAATTTTCTAAAATAATCTATGGTAGTCAATATGTAAGAATGTCCTTCGCCTGAAGGAGGATTAATTGGGCCTATGAAATCCAAACCCCATTGCTGAAAAGGAGGTTCAATTGCCATTGGCCTAAGAGGCAAGGCAGCTAGTTGAGGTTTACCAATAAACATCTTATTTCACAATTAACAACCCACTTATATGCATCAATAAACATACAAGGATAGTATTAACATGTCCTCAAATTTTTGAGTGCAATGACAATGGAAGAGATTTCTACTCCACATGCTTCATCATGGAAAGATCTCAACATATTCACTTGTTGTTCCTTATCAACACATCTTAGAAATGTACCATCAATAGCTCTCTTATACAAGACATCATCATGAATTACATACCTTAAGGATTTTTTTTTTAGATCTCTCTTCTACTTAGTGCTTAATCCATCAGGACACTCACCATAGGTCTAGAGGTATGCAATATTTAAAAATAAAGGATCTTGAAGACTAACCATGAAGACCATTGGGATATCTTCTACTTCAACTTGTTGATCTTCTGCCAAGGCTTTAAAAAGTGAATTTCCTCTCAAAATTTTGGTTGGCTTAATTTCTATATCATATTCTTGGACCTTTTCTATCTAAACTCCTCTATTATTTCAACCAACTTCTTGCTGAGTCAAGATACTTTTAACTATAGGATCATGCACATATATCACTGAATGGGAATGTAACACATAGAATCTAAAATTATTGAGTGTTCTCACCATTGCTAATGCATTTTTCTCCATTTGTGAGTATTTCATTTCTTGATTCTTCAATGGCATACTCATGAGAACAATTTGGGCTTTTGCTCCTTCTTTGTTTTTCTACATCAATATAGTTGACATGGTATAGTCTGATGCATAACAATATATGATGAACTCCTTAGCATAGTTTGGATGAACAAGAACAAGGGCTTTGGAAATAGTGTCTTTGATGTCTTCAAAAATACTATTTCCAATATCACTCCATTTAAAAGCTTTATTACCCTTCATTATATTACTATACACTTAACTATTTTAGAGAAATTAGGCACAACCCTCCTTAAGAAATTTACCTAGCCAAAGAAAGACTTTACTCCAATTTTTCTCAATGGAAGACTTAATTATTGAATGACTTTAACTTTTTCTAGATCAATCTTCATCCCTTCTTGAGAGACAATGTGACCATGAAGTTTACCTTCTATCAAACAAAATACTAATTTCTTGGGATTAAGTGAGACACTGTGATTTCTACACCTTTATAGCACTCTTCTAAGTCTTTGATATGATCTTCTCTTTTCTTGGAAAAGACTATCAAATAATCAAGGTACACAAAAATGATTTTATCCTTCAAATCACCAAAAGACAAATTCATTATACTCTGAAATGTTGCACATGCATTAATCAAACTAAAAGGCATCCTATTTAATACAAAGTTACCCCACAATGTGGTGAATGTTGTCTTGAACTAATATGCCTCACCTACTTGAATATGATTATACCTTGAAAAGTTATCTAATATAGACATCATCTATGAACTTGCAATAGTCTACAAGAAGTGATCTATGTTGGGGAGTGCAAAGTTATCATTGAGAGAAGCCTAATTTATATTTCAAAAATCCACACAAATCCTTATCTCTCCATTTGTATTCTTTACTGGCACAAAGTAAGCTACCTAAGTAGAGTGATGAATAGGATATATGATCCTAAACTTCAACATTTTGTAAATCTCCTTAAAGATTTATCCTTCAACTATAGGGTTGCAATTCCCCTATTTCTATCTAAACGATATTTCTTCTTTCTTAAGGGGGATTTCATGTTTGAATTTCCCATCCATGAAAATTTTTAGATCTTCATAGCTCCAAGAAAATACATCTCAATATTCAATGAGTAAGTTCTTGATTTTTACCCTCTCCTTTTGTGTGCAACACTTTCCTATGTTTGTCATTTTTATTGTCCCTATATTTATTCCATCATACTCACCACAAGCCTTTCCTTTCTTATCCTTTTTTCTCTTAATGTATGAATCATGTCCATCAAAAGTCTTTTTGAAAGAAATAAAATGAGATGGGATCTTGTTACATTTCAATTGGATCATATCTGGTTCTGATTCCTTTTGTCATCTGTCAATAGATCACTACTTGAATTAGTGCTTACTTCAAAGTATAGACCTACAAAAGGTTCTACCCCTTCAATGAATTGTTGTATATGTTTTTCATCATCAAACACCTTCCAAGAGTCTTCATTATTAGGAACATTGGGACTAAATAGAACTTCCACTTTGTAGATTTAATCTTTGAAGTTAGGATGTGGTAGGAGCAAGGATGCAAAGATTGCCAAAGAATCAAATCTTGAATTCAATTCCCTTAGTACTGCTATAATTGACAAAGCATCCAAAATTTCAATCTCATCCATACTTTATTACTATAGTTTCTCAATATTTGGTTCTTTAGTGCATATTGGTTTTCACTTGATTACCACCAATTCTTCATCTCCTTGAGCTGTGAGTATCTTGACCCCTCTTTGTCTTACTATAATTATTCCAAGGAGAAGGGCTTCATACTCTATAGCATTGTTGGTATTATTTAAATCTAACTTATATTCAAAACAATTTGTTTCTTCATTAGGTGATGTCAATGTCACTCCTAGACCTAAGCTAGCATTGGTACAACTACCATCAAATTATAAAATCCACAACTATTTGCAATTAGTCTATTTTGATTCCTCTTGAATATCAAGGATAACATAAAATAACATATAGTTACCAAACTATATTTCTTGATATAAGATTTGAGACCTAGGATCATCTAATTTTAGGATAATGAACTTTTCTTTTTCTTTTGGTTCTAGTTTCTCTCTTTTGTTCCCAACTAGAATGGTAGAATAAGACCAATCTAAATTTATATCTCCCCCTATATCCTTGCAAAAAATTATACTTAGGAGCATTCCATAACTTGCACGAATGTCTATCACTAGGATGGTGATTTTTAATCTTTTAGAAGGATAGGTAGTGAGAGAAACTTGAGCATCTTTTCTTTGTCCAAAAAATGGTACTTGTTTTATACCCATTGAGTAACAATGGTCAAATTTTTTAGTCATAGGTAGACTTCTAGCTTCATCTATAGAGGCAAGAACCACATTATTAGAAGCCCCTAAGTCTATGATGAAATTACTCAAGCTATTTTCATTAATAAACAAGGAAATATATAAAGGATCTAGTCTTTTTATTGGGAGAAGTGGCTAAGACAATATACTCTTCTTCTTGAAACAACTTTAGTAGTGCAAGATCTTCATTACCCAGATCCACTAGTGCTAAAGATGTCATGATGATCAACATTAGAATTCATACTATCATGACCTGTATCTTTATTATTATGGTACTCAACAAGACTTTGGAGTTTATCAAGATTAGAATTCAAATAATCTAGTGGAGATATTTGAATTCTCACCTCTTCAAAATATTGTACTATATCAAATGAATTGATAACATACCTTTGTTTTCCTTTTGTGAAATTGAAGGTACCATGCCACTATCTCTAGCTAGTTTTTTTGATGGTGCATGATTTTTGGCATGAACTAAATTGGAGGTTTGGTTCTTGTTCTTCTAACCCCTAGTCATGACTATCAACCAAGGTCCATCTAGAGTTAAAAAATAGTCTCCTTTAGTCTCTAAATCTGATTCATATTCTAAATAATTTTTTTTAGAGTTGCCACAAGGAGTATGATCATCTTCACTTTCTGGATATTCCACTATTTGTTCATTATTGTAAACCATCTACTTATACTAGATCATGCCAGCACATGTATCCCCATCATGATCTTCCCTTAAGTAGAAAGCACACATGTTTTGTATCCTTAGAGTAGCCTCAATTTCTAACCTCTGTTGAGTAGGTGGTATTTGCACAGTCTTACCTCCATTTGAATGTCTAGAACCTTCTTGGTAAGGTTGGTGAAAAGAATGAATAGGCCTATTGATATGTTTCTTCAATGAAATAACCTCATTAGATAGCTTTTGGAGAATGACATCTATATTATTTGAAGTACTAGCTACATTACCTATTCTTCCATATTAAAGTTCTCTTTTCCACTTGCCAGAGGCTATCATGTCATCTTCCATCTCCATAGCTAGCATTTGGATAGCTTATAAATTTGTTATATTTTCTCTACTAATTTGGTATCCCCGATTAGGAGGCATAGATCTGATGTAGAAGGTCTTCTTATTATCATTTTTTGGTGCACTTTCAATAGGTATTCTCTTGATGAGTTTGTTGAACCTTGCATTAAAATCCCTCATAGAAATAGATGGTTCTTTCTTAATTTATGCCAATTGTAGAAATAACAATTGTGCATCTTCTGTAATTTTATAGCACTATTCAAACTTTTTCTTCATGTCATTCCAATATGTGATGCAACATATAGGTGAATCTTGGAACCAATTAGCAACATTATCTACAAAAGTATCCAAAAACATTATGACAGCCACATCTTCATGTTGAGGATTCACCACACCATAGGCTTTATGGAAAGTACTTTAATTTTTTTCTATAGAGATTGTGCCATCACCATTGAATCTTGGGAAATTTTTTCTTGATGCTCTTGGCAAGTCATTATTAGCTCCATGGTTGAGAGGATGTCATTGTAGTATTAGCTAGTTGATTCATTATCCTTTTCTTCTAGTTTTGTGATGAGTAATCTTTTATCTACATTTTCCATCTCTTTATCATTTTCAGCTTGGTTCTTTTGTTCCATGATGTCACATATCCTAACTGAATGAATTTCATGTTCTCTCTTCAATTTCATAACTTCTTGTAAAATGAGGTTTCTTCCAAGTACATCTTTTATAGCTACATCTGCTTCTTCTAAACTTCTTTCTCTACAAATGACATATATTCTTTATTTTGTGTATATATTGTCATTATGTATGTATCATTCAGTTCATTTCCTCTAATCTTTTTTCTCAAGCTATTAAAATTTTAACTAGAGAACATTTCTTTGATATCAATTATTGGAAATGTAATGATGACTAAGTGACTGGGGGAGGTGAATTAGGAACCACTAAAACTCCTTTCTCTTAATCCTACTTTATTAGATTATCTAATCTACTTGCATGCATCGACTACAAAGAAAGAAAAGTAACAACACCATAACACTTTGAAATAGTATTTGGTAACATAAAACCCTCTAAGGAGAAGGTAAAATAGGGGTGGGGATAACACCCATAATTCTTCACTCCTATAGTAATAAATTTGTCCTATTAGGGATTGTAATTGAGCACTTCTAGTGATCTAATCGATTAAAAGTAAGTAGAACTACTAGGTCCACCTTGTGAAATTATTTATACAATATAATGACATATGAATTTGATTAAGAGATTTTGCAAGGACTATTAGGTCCACCTAGTTAGAGGATTTGAAACTGATAAACCTATTAGGATGAATCAAGATGTTGATCTCTACTTTGTAACTTTGTTTGTTGATGAAGATTCTTTGAATAATATGTTGATCACCTGACTGTGATATACGAGTCTCTTATTTTCCTTTGTACTTCTCAATAGCCTCCTAATCAATATTCTCTTTCATTTTCCTTATTCACTTATGATAAGAATAATGTAACTCCATGATTATTTGGATGAAACAAGATAACTTCCATATTTTGATGCAAATAGTAACTTTTCATTAGGTCAGCTACAATAGAAATTCAATAGTTTCAAAAAAAATTACTAAGTTGCCTCAATGTTGATACTCAAGTCCAGTAGCTAACTCGAGTGATATGTAAAAACTTGGGCACACTATCAACTCATCTAACTTTGGAACTTGGTTGACTCTAGATGCTCACTTCACATTGATCACTCGATAAACTTTTTTAGCTTGGTTCACACTTCTCTATCTATTTGGTTCTCATTTTGAAATTGGAATATTTGACTAACTTGGTTTATACTAGAGCTTAGTCAATACTAATAAATTGGTTCATATTGGTAGCACTCAACTTCTTGGTAGCTTGGGCTATACTAACTTCCCATAATGACTAAGTGTTTTGGTACTAATTAAAAATATGTCTTTCCATAGGGTCAACAATTTTTGGTTGGATAGTTTGTTCACATTGTATTATTTGGAAGGAATAGTACATAGGCTACTTGGATAGTGGGTTCAATGGCCTTCCTTTCAACTCTTAACTAGGTTGGAATTTCCTAACATGGATCCAAAATCTCCTAATGGGGACTCTATGTACTAATTTCATTTCATTGGTTCCTAATAGGGTCTATCCTCTAAGAGTGAACCTTTATATTAGTACATCATTTTATGGGTACCATCCCCACAAGGGATTTCCCTCTAATCAAGGGTTTCATTAGTTAAAAAAATTATTCTTATTGTGCATGATTACCTTTCTATGGTTGTTGCATCTACTATTTACATGTTTTATAATATATAAAGATGTTGAGAGTTGTTTTAATAGAATAAATAATTCACCCTGAACCCTTCTCCTCCCTCTCAATTATTTGGTAGACATTACATTCTAAAAATTGGTATTAGAGAATTAGGTCTTGGAAGAAAAGTTTAACCACTTAAGGAGATCAATGAAACATTTTAGGAAAGATAGTCCAAAGTTTGAAGAAGATAATTCTAAAAAACTGGGAGACAAAGTTGAAGGAACCTTTAAAATCTTTTTGCTATTTTTAAAATTTAAGTGCAAGTAGTAATGGAGTATCTAAAGAAGAAGAAGAAAAGAAAGTTTATGGAGCATTTTCTCTTATTAAAGGTGTTCACCCAATTTTTCACTACTTATAATTTTTTTGTACTTCACAGTGAAGAAACCCTAGGTTTGTGTTTTAAAATTTATGATTTTCAGTTAAAACCCTAGATGAAATCTCCTAAAGTTCATAAACCCTTGTTTTTGTGCCCTAGCCCTTAAAAGTGTTTTAAGTATAATTTTCAAAGAAACTTGCACAGGACATGGTTATCCAAAGTTTTATTTTCCCAAAGGTCACTTTATTTCTTTCCTCAAATTTAAACCTTTTTGTTAAGCATTTCCTAACCATGATTACCTTTCTTTAAGCCATTTTCTATAACATTTTAACTTTGGTGTTTTGATTTGATCAATTGTTGATCTTTACAAGATCAATGGTAGGAACATCGCCGCAAGATAAATCTATTTGAAATTTAAGTGAAGTGCACAAGTGCCATTGAGATATGTAGCTTTTGGTGACATGGGTTATGACTATTTTGTAATCACCAGAGTTTTTCAAAGCTTGTCATTACCTTTTATAACTATTGCAGAATTGTTATGCATGTTCTATTTTTCAGCAATATTATTGGTCAAGCCATGCAATGGGGTTTCTTTTGCTATCATGTTGTTGAGCCTTTGATCTTTGGAAGATTAATGGTGGGTGTATTACTGATTTATGAAGATGCAAGGATTTTAAGCAAAGCGGGGAAGTGCCTTGGTGATACTTGTCCCTGATTATGTCATTAAGGATATTTCACATAATTCAGGGGACATAGTTTATACACCATTGATCTTGGCATGATCAGTGGGTACCATATGCTCAAAATATGAAAGTAAAAGGATTAATTTAACTAAAGGAGGTAAGTACCTCTTTGGCATGTGGCATCTGATGATGTCATGAAACCAAAGCTCTAAAAGATAATAATGTAGTCTATAATGTTGGCAGAGTTGTCAAATACGGTGGCACAAATGCAATGCATTTATTGGTTGGTGTGGCTGACTCAATCTTATCACACTATTGGTCTTGGATACATCAACAGATGGTACTTACTCGCATTACCAAGATGACTAGATTTTAAACAAAGTGGGGAAGTGCCTACACACTGTTGGTGTTTGAAAATGCTAGAGGGTTTTCAATTATCCCAATGTGAATATGACATATCTAGGGGCAACTAACTCCCATTTTCAACATGCCATTTCAGACACTGTGCCAACTATAAGGCTAGACCCTTCTTCTACTTCAGGCTCTATAAGACCTAGGTGGGTGGACCTTAGATTTAATTGATATTGTACTAGTGCAAAAACATATCCCTGAATCTATTAAGCAAATGAAAACCCCTTATTATTCCTAAAGCCTTATGCAGTAACAAAGAAGTGCAGTAGCTAATTACAACTCTACAAAATGCACAAGCTGAGTGAGGGTTAAACTTTGATAGCTCTTCAACATAAAAGGGTAAAACACATAATAATGTTGATTTTAGTAGACCCCTCATATGCAGCAATATGACCTAATGATCATGTAACTAATCAGTACATTAACCATTGGACAAATCCATGAATCAAAAACATACATATGAATATCTCAAACATATGTGTATCTTTAGATATCTAATCTATCTATTCAACTTGTAAATAGACATCAATGTTCAATTTAAACCTCATTCTTACATGATATCCCCATCAGTAATCTCACAACCTTGTTGATTTCCTTGAAGCATTTACATAACCCTTTGAGTCACAAGAAATAATGAAATAACATACAGCCTTAAGGGACTACAACTACAACCTAAGCTCTATGTCAAAGATTATAAAACATTGAAGATCACTGATGAAGAAGACAAGATTCAAGATTAAACTCAGCCATATGTTGTTCTTTGTATTAATTTCCTTGAAATTATACATTCATATGCATGAAATGAAAACACAGAGAACAACTAATAGATCTGAACTATCTATATTATCCTTCCTAATGTTGTTCATACAAGAGAGAATATGCTAAAGAAAATAGTTTCACAGTAAAACACTGGTATTACCTAGAGAAAATTGCCAACCCTTACAATGAAAGAAAGAAAAATGATATAGGAAAGAAATAATTCCTGAATCTAATATCAGAGTGACATGTGTCCATTTGGAAATCAATCTTTTTCAGTTGCAAAACCTCCTTCCTCTTTCCACACATTTATCTAATTTGGTTTCATCATTACTTTGTAACTAATTTGCAAAATGTCTTCTATTCAATGATGAAAACTTTTGAGTTATCAAAATATCTGATAACTTCATGAAAATGCTGGTGAAATCCTAATTCAACTGACTTGAAAGTGGTTACATTTGACCCCAAACTGTATTTTCATTGCCTTTTAACCACATTCAGGTTATTGCCATGTCAAAAAATAGTTCTAAACTTCCTCACCTAAATACAGTTACAAATTGGAAACCTGAGGAAAAATCCTCCTATAACTCAAACAAACTGCATCCTATGCAAAAACTAACCTCAAAATCAGAAAGTTCTTCTCTTCCCAATTTTGACGATATATAATATTGCATATTTCGCTTACTAGGAACCTCTAGAAAGTTGATTTGAAAATGTCCCCCCCCCCAAGTATAAGTATTCATGTCCGCAACTTCAAATTTTAAATTTTAAAAAATTTAAAACATTCTAAAGTTTGAACTTGAGGAAAATGCCTATTGAATTTAAAATTTTGATGTGCATTTGAGGAGGAATTTAAAATATTAAATTTTTTATGACTTAACTTTTTCCTCTCCTTAAAACTCAAGGGTCAACCTTCCTTTGACCAAGTGCCACATGGCACTTCATGATTTTCCCACCTAATCTGCATCATTTTCCATGTCATCATCTAATATAGGCTCGATGCCATGTGTTGTAATTTTTCTTGTGTGTAATATTTAACTGGTGAGCATCTCTAGAATGTGGGCATGCGCTTGCCATTAGATCGTGACATGTGTCACGATCTGAGCACCTCCTACCTGAACCTGTACTTGATCGCCACCTCATCAAATGTGAGACCCGCTTACCATTAGTCAATTTTTTGCATTCTCATATTCTTTAAACATCGATCACTTTTCTTAAGTAGGCTTGCGCCAGTTGTCCGATTAGGACACGTGTTGATATCTCATGTACTACCACCACATCAGCTCCTTTGCATTTCTATTTGAAAATTTTCCAATGTCATCCTCCTCCAACTGGCATCATTGAGATCGGGTCCACCATGCAAGTATTGCCTTCAAAAAGAGGTGTCTACTTAGACATTTAATATGTCTTGTGTGATATTATTTAAACACATAAAAATTACCACACAATAGATGTGGGACAATATGTTTCTCCCCTCAGATGCAATATTTTCTTAGACCTGTGATTACCTCTTGCTCATTTTTGTGTGATCTTCTTTAGAGTAAGGGTAGTGAATTTCCTTTTAATGTTGGCAGATCCCTCATTGGCATGGCTCTTTGCACATGGGTATTGATGTCTTTTTAAAAAAAACTTCAGCTTCTAATTAGCATGGGGCTCCCAAGATGGCTCCCTGTTACTCTACCACTCCATGGAATTTAGAACCAAGGGCTACTGCCTCTTTGTTTATACCTGTGGGCTACATGAGAGGCTCTATTTTTCACATTGGAACCATGCCTTGTGACTTGGATTTACTCTGGCTTGTGATATTTTTCCTTCCTTTAAGTCAGCTTCTCTTTTTAGTTGTTGTTTCTCATGCTTTCTCTTTTGACATGCCTGTCTGCTACTTCATTCACTGATGCCTTGCTCTACTTTTGGGTGTTTTACCTTTCTTTCAAAGGACAAATGGCGTGAGGCTCCTTTGAAATAGCTTTCATAGCAATCTTGACTTATACTGATTCTTGTTGTACATTTTCTTTGACACGTCTACTCCTTCATTTTTAAGTGGTGATTCTTTCTTTTTATGGCATGGGGTGTCTCAACTGCTAAATGTTTTTCCTTAGTTACTGATGGTTTCATCTTGTTTTCTATGTGTAGAGGCTTTAATTGCATTGGGTCTCCTTTGTTACACACCTATGTGGAGCCTTTTAAATCTGATGTTGCTTGTTACTTGATGACTTTCCCATAGCATTTGATATAATACTTTTGCCAAATCCAAATCTACTACTTCATCATTGTACTCTGCCCCTTTTGATTGCTAGCTGCTCTGGTAATATTGTCTCTAATTGATGGGAGGTCTAGAGAGAATGCAATAACCTCCTGCTCTCAAAACTCGGTCCACTTCTATCATATAAAGCCCATCATTTGCAGTCCAAGGAAACAAACAACATGAACATTGAGACATTTCAAAGGCCCTAGAAGGGTAAAGAAGCCACTCTATGCCTATGACATTTATAATTGTAGGAACACCATGCTCCAAGGTGAATTGCACTTGAGCTTCATGTGAATCTCTTGATGCAAAGGACATGGTCAAAACGTTTCTCTTGAAGAGATATGCACCCCAGCTAGCCACCCAACAACCTATATCTAATGCAACCTGGTAGTGCCATTTGCAATAGGGATTACTTTAGTGATGTCATCAATACATTTATCTATGCCTTGGGGAAACTTGAATACATCACCTTCAAATTGAACCCAATTGTGAACAGCCTTTTCTATTGTAAGACTTTTGTAAGGAACATTTGCATAAGGAACATAGTCACGGTTCTTTGGGCATGGAAATGGATTTTTGTATCCTTTTGGAGTAGGAATGAGACAATTCAACTTCTCATCCTCTGGTGGGCAATGCCTTTCTCTATATATCATGTTTTCTCTAGGAAAGGTCATAATCCTCTTTTGATCATGGCATGGTGTGTGATCAATTTATTTTACATTGCAAGGTTTAAACACTGTTGCTTTTGATTCATCAAATATCATCACCTTGCCATGATGTTTTTCTTATTTTAATTTCACTACTAGCATTATTTTCCTTTCTTTGGTGCCTCTCTTCTTTATACCTCCTTTTGCTATCATTAGTTTCCCAACTTCCTCTGAGTGCTTGCTTAAAATATTTTCCTCAACACTATCTTCATAAATCAAATCTTTTGTTATTCTCCCTTTTAAAACAATCATAAAACCTCATAGTGTTTCTGCCAATTTGATGGAATAAGTTGGGCCCCAAAATGGGTTCGACTAAAAAAAATTTGTTTTCAAGCAACTGACTTTGCATAATGATCCAGTGATCACCTCGAATTGTCTAAAAGTGATTTCAAGCATTAATTTGATCATTAAAACTCATTTACCCATTGATCTGCAAACTACCATTTTAATGCCAGAGGGTCCTTTGATCGGCCTTAAAAACTAACCAAAACACTTGATCATGCTCTAAGAACTGGCATACTAATTCTTTGTTCCGTAGACTTGCACCCTATCAAATCTTGTCCCATTAAAAATTTGGGTTCAAAAGATATTCACTGTCGAAGTTGACCTCTCAGAACTAACTGCAAGAAAACATGTCAGAAAACAATAAATTGGCTTTGGATTTGGCTTGGAAAACTAAGCAAACTGACACTTGGGACATCAAAAATTGAGGCATTGGTACTCTGTCATGAGGAGAATATGAACTAAAATCTAGGTTCATGACGAATAATAGGGCAAAAATAGCGAGCGTTCAAAGTGGGCTACTTGGATTTTGCAGATTTAAACAATGGCAATAAATCAATTTTTACAAATGGAATGGACCTAGAAAAGTGTGTATATGGATTCGTCAAGACTTGCAATTGGGAACACTTAAAGTATTTTCAGAGTACTACATAATGATATAATCCATTTGATCTCACCTATCATAGATCCAAAGATATAACATCACAAACAGGGGTACCAAACAATCTGCAAATGCTAACACTAGTAAAAAGATAGAAATTCCATTTGGAATTGCATTTGAAAACTGATCAAATAGATTTGTAATAAGTTGGAACTTGAAAGATAACAAGTTTTTGACATCTACAATGCAATGCAAAAGGAATTTCAACATTTGGGTCAACTGGGTCAAAATTATAACTTGTCAAATAGGGCTTCCAGAATTCATAATTAATTGCAAAAATATGAAAACAGTAACTGACCAACTTTGAAGGATTCAAAACCTAGGCAAACGAACTTGAAATGACTCAAAATCTAAAACATGCATTCTCTGGTATGGAAACTAGACACTCCCAAAGTGGTAGGCCACAAAACATTTTTGGGTCTGAGATATTCAAATGCAAATAGGGCCTCCTGTTGCTATTTGACACTTGGGGTAAAAATGCAGAATTGACACTAGCTCAAAATAGGACTTCACAGAATGGCTCAAAATCTCAATTTAACTTCATGGAACATGGGGATAGGCTGAATAGAAGGTATTAGAAGCATTAAACACCTTTAGGGGCTGAAAAGTATAGCCAAGTACATAGGCATTTATGGGGCTTGAATTGACTCAAAATTTGAAATAGATGCTCAAAATGATAATGTAATTTTGAGCGCCAATAGTAGCTTTGTCTAGGGATGCATGCCCCTTATGGGCATGGCAAGATTTTAGATCTCTAGGAGAAGCAGACCATTCCCAAAACTTCAAAAACTTTCTCTCGAACAGCTTTATTAAAAATAGGAAACAACAACAACTAATATATATACATGATGATCTCGAGTCACCAAACCTTTTCAAAATTATTTACCTCTTTCCTATACCTAATTTTCATTCCTTTCCTCATGAGGTAAACTAAAATCACTTCTTCTATCAGTTTCACCAATCATATTATCATCATGAAACGAATCACTTGGCAAAACAAAGTGATCACACTTACTTCCATAGTGCATGCAAAAAATTGGCATAATTTCAACCTCTTGCTCACTATGAAAAAGAACATCAACATGCTCATGAATCTCAACATCAAACTAAAACTGATCTTTACTAACTAATTCATGTATGCTGTCTACCAAAAACAAAAAGTGCTCATATTCAAATTCATGGAAAGAGTTATATATATCATGAATTTTCAACTCACCTTGACTTTTCATTTCCTCAAGTGTTGCCGACTAAATCTCAAATGAGCAATCAGATTCATATTCACACATAACATCATCATCAAAATCTGACATCATTTCATAACCTTCTGATGTATCTTCAAAATTTAAGTGCTGATTAGTTTTTACCTCATTTGAATCATCATGAAATTTACTATGAAGTGTCAGTTTCTCTTCAAAGACAACTCCATTGCACACTTCATCTTCACACTCACAAAATGCAGCATCATTAGAAGATTCAATATCACAATATTCTGATCTATTACAATAGTATGACAGTGTATCACCATTTGTATCTGACCCAGCTAAATCTGAAACCTCCATGTCTTCTTCAAACAATGGGTTAATGACTCCAAGCAGGGATCCTCTTAAACATTTGGACAAAACATGGGTTGCTCATCATCATAGGCTTCATCATATAAAGCATTATCATATACTTTAAATTCACTACCCACTTTATCCTCTTGGAAACTTTCAACATATGAAGAAAAGTCAAAACTATATGAAGTCTCCCTTTCCATTTCTTCTACCAAACATATAGTGTCTATAATTATACTCTCTTCATCATCTTGTTTAGGATAACTATTACGAACTGACCTTGAATCATTCCTAAACCCCTCACTACATGCAAGATCTTTATTGTCTAATGTTAAAACACTTGAAAACCCTTTACTGAAATCTTCAAAATCATTAACATTAACTTGACTCAACATTTCTTTATCTTCATACCTTGAGGACAAATCACTCTTAAATTCTTCATTGGCTAATTAATTTGTATGATGAAAAAACTAAGATGCACGGTCCTTTTCAAATTCAAAAAAAGAAGTCACACCTTCACCTTCGGATGAATGCTCACTACCATCATTGCTTTCTTCTTCCCAATCAACATCAGACTGATATGAAGGTGACCCTATAGTGTCATTTAGCTCACTATGATTTGAGTAACCACTCTCATCATCTCCTTCATATGATGCCTCTTGAGAATACATCAGATCAGCAACTTCATTGTCATCACTTGGAAGATGACTTTCAACTTCTTCATATCCAAATTGAGATGCATATCTTTCCTCTTCAACCTTTATATTATTCTCAACATAATGCAACCTCTCAATAAGATAATTCATTTCTTGCCTATCTTGCTGATTAAGAAAATGCATCTCTACCCTCTACTGCTGAAACATCAGAAACATGTGCACTCTATTCTTTTGGATGTAGCTGAGATGAATGTGACTTAAATTCTTCTTCTTGTGCTATCTCTCCATCTCATGTTAGATCAAAAACATCAAGTTCATGATCAGAGAGATAACTTTCAGCCTCTTCACATGCACAAGATTGAGATCTAGGTACAACAACTTCAAAATTTGAAACGCCAGTTACATCATCATACATATAATTATCATGAGAAGAGATTTCTGTTGTAACTAAACTTTGATCCGTAAAATCAACACGATGCTGAACCTTATCAGAGTCTGAAATACTATTCAATGTTGTAGCATCATAAACATATGTGTTTCTATTTGCAACTGGACTAACCTTCCTAATACACACATTCTGATCTGAATTTTCAATCTGATTAAAACCTACATTAGGGGTGTTGACATTATGATTTGAAACTAAAACATCAACACTATGTTCATCCTTTCTTTCAAATACATTATAGTGACAATCATTCAAGGCAAAATGACCTCTAGTCAATCTATACTTCAAATTATTCTTAATATCTCTAGCAGTCATAAAAGCCTGATATAATGTCTATGGTTCTTCATCCCTTAGTAGATAATTTATTTTCTTGTCAAATGCATCGAAGTAAATAGCTAAACAAATTAGATCATCCACTCTATAACTCTCAAGGATCTCATTTAAAGCTTTCACAAATCTAATGTTAAATTGAGGGACAATCTCATCACTCTCAATGTGAATCCTCAAAAACTTGTCATAAGAATTAGATATGCTTACCCATTCTCCAAATTGCTCCATGAAGGTTGAATGCAACTTACCCCATGATGAAATAGAACATACTGGTAAGAAAGAAAACCAGCCTCTAGCATCACCTTCTAAGGTCTAAACAAATAACTTCATATGCATGTCCTCATGAGCAATCTCATAGTCACCCATCAAATCACTAAACAATTCAACATGATGACTAGCTGAAACAAGATGGTTCCCACTAAACTTAGGCAATTTATTTCTAACATCATTAGGAATGACATTCAGGAAACCATGAATACCATCAAAATTTAATGGCATATACCACTTGGTAGAAATGGATCTAGGAATTTCACTAACCAATTGCATATTAGGTGAAATGAATCTTGACATCCTTTAAAACAATTGAACCTCATTCACCCATAATTCTGATTTGTAATTTGCAATAGATCTTGACATCCTTTAAAATCCTTTTAGATTTTAAAGAAGGTAGTCTGATGATTAGGAATCATTGGTTAGAATTAAAATTTTATAATATGGCACAAATTTGTGACTATGTAGTATTAATGTTGATCCATGCTACTCCATGTGAGTTTAATGCTACAACATAATCCAAAATTCACCTTTACTAAGCTGCAAAATTGCAAAATTATTAGAGCATAAGTGTTTCTAGAGCTAGGGCATGAGATTCTTTAGGGTTTTCAATGATTTGTAGAGTGATTCATAGAAAAATAAATAGAAAAGAATGGGTAAGTGGTTTGAAACTCCAAAGAATTGATAAATTGCAATTGTGCTAGGTTAAATTGAGAAAATGCCTCCTCATAAAGATTTTTTTGGTCAAGTAGATTAATTTAAAAAGGGTAGAGAGATCATCCCTAAAAACCCAAGGTTATTATTTAGTGAGGGTTTTTATGACAAGGCTAATTATTTTAGAGATGCAAAAGTCTCAGTGGTGGGTTTGGAACTGTTTAAAAAATAGTTTGCAAAATGAAACTTGGACACCCCAATGAGAAATGTGTGGGATTTTGATATAGGAAAATTAATCATTCCTAGAGTATTTTTTGACAGTGACTTGTTGACTAATATGGCTAAAAAATACAACCCAATTACCAGAATTATGAAAAACCATGCAGGGATAACCTCTTTAGGGTTTCAGTCACATTTATAATAGAAGTGTTCAAGCTCAACACCAACCATGCCATCCATGAAAAAATTGATATGGAAGAGTTACAAGCTAGGAATGATGCATATAGGGTATACTTAAGGAGAGGACTATTGCAACAACATTTTTCAAATTTGGGTCACTGTCTTTGGTCACACCAAATACCCTAGAGCCCTTGATGAAGAAATACTTTAATCGTAGGGCACATGCCTTATATTTTTCTCTCTATATAATATTTGGAATGGATGAGAAATATTATATTCAAGGCTCTATTTTTCTCATCATAGCTCAAAATTTGCAGTTTGAAATGAGCTCATTTCTTGATTTTACCACCTACTTAGCTGAGGAAATTCACAATGGTCTTATTGGAATAGCTCAAGGTAAGTTTAATAGGCCTTTTTTCTAGTACTCTTTGTTGATATGCATATTTTTATACAAAGGAGTTACCATTTTTGTCTAAAAAAAATGAAATTGGAACTAGAGAGAGATGGAGAGAAATTCCTAGTTTAGTTGTCAAGCACTAACATGATATGGGAGGTCAAAGATGCTAGTTTTGTTAGATTTGACAAATATTTTACATCAAGGCTTCAATTCCTAGTGAGAGGGGACAACCCTAGTATACCCCAACCCTTATTATAATTGATAAGACCTAAGGATCATGCCAAGGGGTTGTTGGTCAGTCATAATTGGGGGGATATCATCCCATATCCTATTTCCACTATTTTTAGAGTTTATGGCTTTTTGGGAAAACCCCATGTATTGTTGTATCAGCTACCCTTAAAGGTAGGAATTGAAAATTTATTATGGCAGATTGGATTAGTTGAGGAAAGGGATCTACTAGGGAAAGGAAAAGGTACATTCTTCCCAGTGGTCACTATAGTGCATGAATTTTTCTTTGTTAAGAAAGAATGGAGAGGTTTGGAGAAGTTTTTGGATAAATATCAAATGACCAAATCACATGCTTTATACATTGATCCAAAGGGATTATATGACCTCCTTAGGAAAATAAGTAAATCTAAATCTCATATACAAACTGTGTATTTCCCAAAGAATGTCAGCAAAATATATTTTCATTACAAGAGTAGGAAATCATAAAAGAAAAATGGGTAGTTTATAGCAAGATTTTGGATTTCATTAATGCTTTTGAGCCCAAGTATGACCCTCTGGTAGACAAGAAATATTGAGGAGCCAAAATGAATATTTTGATGAACAATTTTCTTGGAATAATGAAAACTTTAAATAAGAAGAAGGATATCTTGGCAAGAGCACACCCAGATAAATCTATTGAGGTGGAAAGGAGAATAAATAGCAGAATGATTGTGAATCCATGATAGTATACACTACAAAGGAGGGTTGGATATGTTGTAGCTCAAAATTTATAGTACATCCTCCTTTACAAAAGGCCAAGATTAGAGAGCCCATCTAACATTAGTGCTCCCAAGAAACAAAAGTTGGAACAAGGGTCATCTTCTCAAGTAGGAGAATACTCACCTTCCCAAACTCCACTCAGAATAGATGATGAGGCATCTCTAAGAGAATAGCTGAGGAAAATCAGATGGGAGGGAGAAATAATTGTTACAACTACTAATATTAAAGGGGGAGTGCCTGAGGAACCTCCCATGCCATCCTTTGGCCTACTATTGCCGATTATAGAGGTAGGGAGATAGATCCAATAATTGCACAACCATCCTAGAAGTATATTGATGATGAAAATTTTGTAAAATCCAAGGCCTTTGCACAAATCTTATAGAGAAAAAATATATGAAATTTTGATGCAAAATGTAAGAAAATAAAAGCAAAGCAACCAAATAAATTGGACTCTAAAATTGAGGAGGAGGTTAAAGCTAAATTTTTGGAGGACTTTTCCCAATTAACCCCTAAAACTAGAAGATAGTTAGTAAAAGAGTTAGGAGTTTTAGTTTTACCTAAATGGGACATAGATAATGCTATGATTTCTTATTCTATTAGAAAGGAAAAAGATGTGCATTATAAGACTGAAGAAGAAATATTTCAAGCACATAGAGGAGTGAAATTTAGTAATGATCACCAAGCTTTGGTCATTTGGTCTATTGAAAAGAGAGACAAGAATAGAATACAAGAAATCTTAAGTGCTAAGCATATTGGTACTCTCATAGTTTGTAGAGTTGATGAAGTGGACAGTAAGGAAGTCACCAAGATGACTAAAGAAGTAGTGGATTTCAGCTCAATGGTTGTTGGAAAAGAAAAGCATAAATTCCTAGAACTCAATGCAAAATTTGAAGAAGTATTAAAAGCATATGAGGAAAGAGGAAACAAGATACAACTACTAGAGAATCAAATATCCTAGTTGGATAAGAAGCTAGGAAAGAGGAAGCTGGGAGAATCAAGGAAACCTTTGGTTACATACCCTCAACCCCCTATTGAGCCATTCAAGTCTACTATGATTGTAGAACTACCTAATACCCCACAAAGGCTAGAATTTTATACTATAGATGAGTTTGAAGAAAAGAAGAATAAGTTATGGGAATTGTAGGTCGAGCTAAATAATCAATATGAGGAAAAAATCTGAAAAACAATCTTATACTTAGTAGATAAGATTGGCTGGCCAACATTCTATGACCACTTGGTGGGGATCCTTGATATGTGGAATGAAATAAGAAATGTTGAAGACAATCTAAAGCCCACTGTGCAAAACTGGAGTGAGAGAGATAAAGATATTACTCTTATGTGTATCTTAGTTATCCATTTATCTTGTAAACAAATAGAGAATACTTTTGATATAACCAATAATTTGACAAAATGTGATGAGAAAAGGGTTTCTATTCAAAAGAGAATAATGATTTGTTTTTCTTAACATATAGGAGAGAAATTTGATCTATTCCCCAGTGCACTCAAAAATATTGATAAGATAAAAGAAAAGGAAGAGTGGGGGAAGGAATTGGATGATTTATTTTTCCATAGAATGAATGAAGTTATTAATGAAAAAGGGCATGCTATGGGTAATGACTAATGAAGAATATATCAAAGCATAGTTGTTCTACAATGCTATCAGAAAAGAGTTTGTTGAAATAAACAAAATAGGAGGTTTCCTGATAAAAAAGTAGTGTGAAATCCTAAATTTTAATAGGACTGATGATACTATTTTCAAAAAATGGAGGGAAGACTTTGTATCTTTAGAATATATAGAAATAGAGGGAGAGGATGTGGACCCTAATGAAAATTAAATAGATGGCACATTAGTGCATGCAGAGCAAAGCACAATGGTCCCAACTGATGATGTGGCAACTAAGGATTTAGAAATAACTTTTATTTTAATAGTTCATGATGATGAAAGTGCAGAGCCTTGAGTTGAAGTGAAGCTGCACGAATCAAAGCCATACACATCATTGGAAAACATGATGGCTACATACTCTAAGGAGTCAGAATGATAAAAGAGCCATTCATGGGATTTGTAGCATTTGAAAATGTAATAGAAAATAGGCCCACCAAAAAGAATATTATGATGTAAAGTTTTTTGTGTTGCACAAAATTTTTCCTTTGATGATAGTAACAATTGTAAATATCTTTCGTCTAAAGGATAGCTATTAGTTCTCTATGCCTGAAGCTCGTTGCACCTCACACTATATAAGTGAGATTCTAGGACTATAGAAAGGGTCCAAGTTATTACATAATTTTAGTTCTTGCTAAGGTTGTTCGGTCTAGTTTCTTGATGTAAACTTTATGATGTCTCTCTCCACAAATATCTGAGAATACATTAATCTTGTAGGATCTTGAGGTCTTATCTTGAGTCATTTTGAGTTTTGTTTCAATGGTATACAATTTTCAAAGGAAATTAATACAAAGATGAATTGTCCCCATATCTATTCTTTCTAAATCTTGTCTCCATTTTTATTACCTAGTCATTTTGAAGTTGTATGAACAAATCTTGTTCAATTGAATGCAATTAAATCAAGTTGTATGTCAAATGACTATTGTTTTTAATTCAATGAATTAAGTAAATGCTTTAGTGAGATTGATAGGGTTTTGATGGTAATAGGAAAGATGTCTATAAGAATGACTTTCAATGAGAATTGTTGATAGTATTGATTGTAATGTAGTCAGTTAGATCTAGAAATTGATTGGACTCTGAATCCCAATGGATGAGGCACTGATCTATTGATTTAGTCCATAGATGAAAATATCATGAACAAGCATCAAGTTTAAACTCAAAATCAATTTTACTTTACAATTTGAAGAATGTCAATGTTGGTTAGCACTTGTTTGTATTTAATTTGTGTGATGTAGTTAGCTATTATTGCCTAGAATTATTTGTAAATTTAAGAAGAAATGTGACCAGATCTACTATAAGGGATGTGTGTTGTTGTGAAATGTCATGGAATGAATAAAATATATATGTAATATTAGTGTGAAAATATTTCATCCCTCAAGTGTACCCACCTTAGTTTTGTAGAGCCTAAAGAGTAGAAAATCTCTTATGATTTTGTTGAAGCTAGGTGAAGATTTGAAGAACAAGTAACTGTTTATGGGAAGTAGCTAATCCTTAGGTTATTGTATTCTTTATTATCTTGATATTAAGTATTATGTTGCTCAATAGTTGAAAAAGACCAACAAAAGGTAAGAAAATTCTTTTTTTTGGACATGTAAAGAATTTGGTCATTAGTCCTCTAAATTTTCTAAAAGATAAAATAAGTTAAAGAAGAATCCCTAAAAGGCAAGAGTGCCCACAAATTGCTTTTATGTTAATGAGGATGATAAATTTGATCTCAAAATGATAGACTTTTTGAATGATAGTAATAATGAAGAAGATGGTGTAATTGGATTTGTTTCAATTAAATAAGAAGAGAGTCCTAAAAAAGAAGAAATAATAGATGAAAGAGTAATAGTATCACAAGTTCAAAACAAAAAGTTTGATTGAATTATAGATAGTGGTTGTTCCCATCATATGACAAGAGATATGACAAAATTTATTGATTTTAATAGTTATGATGGTGGAATAGCTAGATTTGGAAATAATGCAACATGTGACATAAAAGGGAAATAATCTATTATACTTGATGGAAAAACTAACACTGAAGATGTTTACTTTGTGGATGGTTTGAAACATAATCTTTTGAGTGTTGGACACCTTGTTGGTAAGGGATATCAGTTGTATTTTACATACAATACTTGAATTATCAAGGATAATAATGACACATTGATTGGTATTGGTATAAGAAAAAGATGTTATGTATTTCAGTTGAATCCTATTGAGATGGCATGTTTAGTTTCTAAGTTGGATGACACTTGGCTATGGCATAAGATATTTTTTCATATGAATTTTGATAATATTGTTAAGGTTAGTACTACATTTGTAGATAGAGATTTTCTTAGGATTGTAAAACTTACTAACATAATGTATAAAGAATTTGTGATGACAAAACAAAAGAGAGGTTCTTTTCTGAGGAAAACTTTTACTACTTCGGTAAAATTGGAGATTGTGCACATAGATGTGAGTGGTCCGACAAAGACTAGAACATTATATGGTGAAAGGTATTTTATTATTCTTTTTGATGATTTCACTCAAATGATGTGGATTGCATTTCTTAGATAAAAACATGAACCTTCTGAGAAATTCAAGATATTTAAGAGTAGAGTTAAGAATGAATCAAGTTTAAAGATTAAATATTTGATATCTAATAGAGGAAGATAATTTATTTCAAATTATTTTAACAATTTTTGTGAAGGAATTGGTATAAAGAAACCACTTTCAGCCCCTAAGACACCCAGGTAGAATGGGATAGCAGAAAGGAGAAACAAATCAATTGTTGAAGCAATAAGAACAATGATGTTGGAGAATAACGTATCATGTATCTTTTGAAGAGAAGCAGTGAATACAATAGTAAACACTATGAATGGCATGCAAATCAAACAAGACACTTCTAAAACCTCCATGAGCTTTTCTTTGGACATGCACCTACTGGAAGTACTTTAGAATCTTTGAAAGTAAATGCTATATTAAGAGAGATGATGACATTTGAAAGTTTGATTCTAGAAGTGAAGAAGGATTTTTTCTCAGAATATTCATTAAAAGAAGAGCATTTAGATGTTTTAATGAGAGATCAGACACTATTGTTGAGAGTGATATTGTGAGAGTTGATGAAAAGTTTAGAATTCAAGAAAATGATACTTGATTATAATTGTAATGAGGAAACTAATCCAAGAACTAATAGGAAAATTGTTGAGCATGAATTATATTATGAAACTAGCATAAATTTGGAAATTGAATTAAGAGAAGAACAAAGAGAAGAACCTAGAGTAGAAATAAAAATTGAACAAGTGACACCTAATAGGAATGTGGAAGAGAATTATCCTATTGAAAAAATCATTAGAAGTAAAGACAAAGGAGTTATAAAATGGACCAATTTATATGAAGAAATATGTTTAATTTTTCAAGTTGAACCTAAGAATGTTGATGAAGTTTGTAAAGATAATTATTGGATAAAATCTATGAAAGAAGAATTATATCATATTGAAAAGAAAATGAGTTGGGAATTGGTTCCTATACTTAAAGATAAGAATGTTATTAGAACTAAATGAGTATTAATAAATAAGATGAATGAATGAGGTAAAGTTATAAGAAACAAAGGAAGATTGTGTAAAGGTTATTCATAGTGAGAAGGAATTGATTTTTAAGAAACTTTTGTACTTGTTTCTAGACTAGAGGCAATAAGAATATTTTGGCATATGAAACTAACAAGAACTTTAAATTTTATCAGATGAATTTCAAATCAATCTTTCTAAATGGATAACTAGAAGGAGAAGTATACTTTCAAAAACCTAATGGTTCTCCTTTGACAAATAAAGACAATGTGGTTTGCAAATTGAAAAATGCATTATATGGATTGAAACGAGCACCTAGAGCTTGGTATGCAAGATTGGATAAATACTTGACAAATTTGGGATTTGTGAAAGGTAATGCTGATAGTAACTTGTATTTGAGAAATAATGATAAATTATTATTTATTATTGTAGTATTCATGGATGATATTATTTTTGGAGGTACTGATGAAGAAAGTGAGGCATTTTAAAAGAAATGAAGAAAGAATTTGAGATGAGTATGATTAGAGAAATGAAATACTTCTTAGGATTATAAATTTTATGGAACAATGATGGCATTTTTATATCACAAATAAAATATCTTAAATATTTTCTAAAAATATTTGGATTGGAAAGTTGTAAACCTATTAGAACACCTATGGTAACTGTATGTAAGCTATCCAACAAAGATGAATCCTCTACTATTGATTGGAAAAAGTACAAATCTATGATTGGTGGATTACAGTATTTGATACACACTAGACCTGATATAGATAATGTAGTTGGAATTGGGGCAAGATTTCAGGTAGATCCCAAAGTGACACATCATGCAAAAGCCTCTAAAAAATAGATATTTGAAAGATACGCCTAATTATGGATTATGGTATGACATATCACATGATTTTACTTTATGTACATATACTGATATTGATTGGGTAGGAAGTGTAGATTGTGAAATGAGCACTAGTAGTGGAGCATTCTTCTTAGGAGGAAGATTGATTTCTTGGTTGAGCAAGAAACAATATTGCATGTCATAGAGTATATCAGAAGTAGAGTATGTAGAAACAAAAAAATTGTAATCACACTATTTGGATGAAAATAATGTTTAAAGATAGTGGGATAAAATTTACTAAACATATTATCATACATTTTGATAACACAAGTCTTATAAGTATGTAAAAGAGTCGAATATTACACAAAATAAAGCATATATCTATTAATTCTCACTTTTGAGAGAGAAAGTTGCAAAGAAAGAGATCATATTGGAATATGTTAGCACAAAGGAGTAGATAGAAAAGATATTTAAAAAAGCTATGGCTATGGACACATTTGAGTATTTGAAAGGTATGCTTAATGTTATGCCCCAACCTACTTTAGAGTATCTAATGTAGAGATTGTATCGGCCTAGCTGATAGAAGAGTGTTATTATTATCTATATTGTATGCTTAATGCTTCCTATGTGGGGGAGTATATATGTTCTTGACCTAAGTCATTTAGGACTCCTGGTATTGGTATTTTGTAGTTTCTTTGGACATTGAAGCTTGAACAAATTATTCTAGAAATATTGAAGTTTGAGAGGTTACATAATGATACCTTTTTCATTGATGTCAATAGGGAAGATATATATACATGAAAAACATACTTTGATATGTAGGAGATAATTTCCATAGCAAGTCAAATTGTAGAGAGATGGATTCATTTATTCTCATGAGAGATGGATTCACATTGAATCACTACTCATGAAACATGGGTCAATGAGTTTGACTCAAAAATCACATAGTTAAACCCTGATAGCAATATCACAATACTTTGATATGTTTGTTTGGGGAGAGATTAGTACTATGTGTTTGGGAGAGATACATGTATTTGATTGATAGAGATAATTTATTGATCAATGAAGAGGATTTATTGATTTATACTAAGAATTTGATTGATGAAGAGGATTTATGAAAGACGTTGATGTATGGGGGATATTGACACCTTCCTTACGCATGTTTGTTACTTGATGATAGATGACATTCATGAATAACATGAATGGGGGAGTAAAGAAAGATGAGGAAGAAGTATATTTTCTATTCTTGGAACTTAGATTTTTTTCATCTATGTTTCCATAAATGTCAATCCAAGAGATAATTAGAATGAATGATGATGGTATTCCTATTGGAAATTGATGTAGGAGCATCTTGGGTGTAAGAGAAATCTTGCATCACCAAAAATATTTTTATTTTCAGCCTTTTCTATTTAAATAAGGACTAGCAAACATGGAGGTTACTATTCTAGGAACTTACTATCTTTAGTAAGTTTTTCATACGAGCTTGAAATGTCCTAATTTAAGAGATGGATATTTATCTTGGATATATCAGCCTACTAGTTGAAGCTCAATGTAATATAATGTATATACATAGATTTATTACAAATTTTTGGTTTGTAATTTTGGTAAATAAAGCTTAGGCTCACCTCTAGAAGCCTTAGAGTACCTAGATAAGGTCTAAAAACTTGATGGATGGGTGCTCACACATATCTGAGCCAATAGATCAGGAGCTAAGGTTTTTGAAAAGTGGTTATAATAGTCAATCAAAGAAATTATTCGAGATTTATGGTCTTTTGAAGTTGATCTGACCAAAACATCCAAAATAAATCTCAAAAATGTATTTGGCTAACTTTATATGTATTGTTAGGGTCTATCAGCCCTAGATATTAAGTTTGAATGTTTAGAACCTTCCTAGGTAGTGTAAAATTACCTATTTAAGAAATGCCTAAACATTATCTAAGACAACTCTGGGTGATAGATCACAACTTGTCTTGTAGACTACTATAATGAAGACCCCCCATGTGGGTTAGCACATTGTAATTGAGAATTTTGTAATTCCACATTTGTGGCAATAATAAGTCCATATTTTATTCTCATATTTGTTGTTGTTTCTTTGTTTCTATTATGTTTTTATGGTGTTTTTATTTGTGGTTATGTTTTTATGCGATAATAAGTATTCACAATTACAATATGCTAACCCACATGGGCACCTTCATTACAGTAATTTGCAAGACAAGTTGCAAAATATCACCCAGAGCTATCCTAGACAATGTTCGTGCATTTCTTAAATATGCAATTTTATATCGACTAGGAAGGTTCTAGATATTCAAACTTAATACCTAGGGCCAAAAGACCCCAAAAATATATATAAAGTTGGCCAAATACATTTTGGACATTTTGGTGAACCCAACTTTGGAAGGCCATAACTCTTGAACCTTTGCTCTGATTGGTTATTATAACCACTTTTTGGAAACTCTAACTCATGATCTACATGCTTGAATCAATGCAAGTACCCATCTGTTGAGTTTTTGTACCTCATCCAAGCACTATAAGGCTTCCAACAGTGAGCCTAAAGTTGATTTACCAAAATTGCAAACCAAAAAGCCAAAATAAATCCTTGAATACTAATGATATGATACTAAGCCTCAACTTGTAGGCTGATATATCCAAGATGAATATCCACCTCTAAAATTAGAACATTCTGAGCTCATATGAAAATCTTATTTTAATAATAGTAAGTTCATAGAAATAGTAAATCCCCTATCTACTAGTCTTTATTAAAATAGAAAAGGCTTAAAATAAAAATATTTTTGGGTGATGCAAGATTGCTCTTACACCTTGGATGCTCCTGCATAGACACCCAGGGTAATTTGAGAAGTGACCCCATCACATCTCAGGTATCTAGAGGAAAACCAAGATGGTTAACCTCCTCATTTGCTAGCCATGATGAAACCTCTATTGGCCTCCCTTCCATTTGAATAGGTATTCTTCATAAGTTTTGTTCCTTGCACTTTTGCCAATATGACTATCTAGTATCTCCTCAATCTCTTTTGTAGCCAAACTAGCAGTTGTTATACTCCATTGCATGTTTACAACTTCATCTCCATCACCTCCTTCATAATATGTTATCAAATCTAAAATGCTAAAGACTAGTGAAATATTCAATTCAGCAAACAACTCTACTTCATAGGCATTTCCAAAATCATGTCATTTCACTATCTTGCAAGGTCTAAACTTCTTCATCTTCAACTTATTATATATATCCACTAGAAAATGCACCATTCTCAAATGAACCATGACTTCATCACCAATCTAAAATTCCTTATACCTCATTTTCACATCTATCTTAGCCATGTACTATGTATTCATCTTTATGATGTGCTTCCTCACCTCCTCATGGATGTTCTTCAAATGTTTAGCAAATTCTTCTATTTCAACACTACTTATCTCTCCTTTATCTAATTGATGAAGGGTGCTCCCTTAATACCATAAACTCATAATGGGAAAAAAAAACATCAAATGTGAGAACAAAATATGGACTTCTTATTATCGCTGTAAATTTGGAATTACAGAATTCACAATTACAATATGCTAACCCACATGGACACCTTCATTACACTAATCTGCAAGATAAGCTACAAAGTATAACTGATAGTTATCTTATACAATGTTCAGGCATTTCTTAAATAGGCAATTTTATGCCACCATGGAAGGTTCTATAAATTCAAACTTAATATCTAGGGCCGACATACACTAAAAAAACATATAAAGTCAGCCAGATACATCTTTGACATTTATTTTGGATGTTTTGGTTGGCCTAACTTTGGAAGACCGTAACTCTCAAATCGTTGCTTTGATTGGCTATTATCACCACTTTTTGGAAACCCCAGCTCCTAATCTACAGACTCAAGTTGGTGCATATGCCCATCACTCAAGTTTTTGGACCTCATTAGGGCACTCTGAGGCCTCCAATGGTGATCCTAAAGTTTATTTACCAAAATTGTAAACCAAAAATCCATAATAAATCCACAAATATGCATAATATGGCACTGTGCCTCAAATGGTAGCCTAATATATCCAAGATGAATATCCACCTCTGAAATTAGGACATTTCAAGATCATATGAAAAGCTTACTAAAGATAGTATGTTCCCAAAAATAGTAACCCCCCTATCTACTTGTCCTTATTCAAATAGAAAAGGTTGAAAATAAAAATATTTTTGGGTGATGCAAGATTGCTCTTACACCTAGGATGTTCCTACATTAGACACCTAGGGTAATTTGAGAAGTCACCCCATCACATCTTAAGTATTTAGAGGAAAACCAAGATGGCTAACCTCCTCCTTTTCTAGTCATTATAAATTTTGTGTTGGCCTCCCTTTCCTTTTGACAAGGTATTCTTCATAAGTGATGTTCCTTGTACTTTTGACAACATAACTAACTAGTATCTCCTCAATCTCCTTTGTAGATGAACTAGCTGATGGAATACTCCATTGGACATCAACAACTTCATCTCCTTCAACTCCTTCACAATATGATGTCAAATCTAAAATTTCAAAGACTAGTGAAATATTCAATTCAAGAGGAAACTCCACTTCATAGGCATTTCCAGAATCATGTCATTTCACTATCTTGCATGGTCCAAACTTCATCACATCTTACTAAAAGTATGGCCTGTAATAATTCTCAACAACCAAGGAAATGGTCTTATCTCTGCCAAAATGTCCAACTCTCCACTATGCTTCTCCTTGATGACATTATCTCTCATTGAACTTCCTTGAATGCACAACTAACTTCCTTTGAACAACATACCATCTTGGATTATGAAATCCAACCATTTTTTCCTATCAAGTGTAACAGGTTTTTTATAAGCCTTCTATGCTTCATCAAAATCAAAATCCTCTAGATACAAATTATTGAGTTCCTTGAACCTAACCACCTCAATCTGCTAGAGTTGCACATGTTGATGAAGGTGACAGATCATCACATTTTGAAGATGATGAAAGAGGAGAAGTCTTAGTGTTGCAGGAGCACCTAACTCTCCCTTTACCATGGAAACTACATTTTTAACTCTTCATGAGTTCTACTCAAGGGCATGTAAGCCTAAGATACATGGGTAATAGGATCACCATAGGTATTCAATAATTTGAGCCTAAATATAAGACCTAGTCCCCATTTGGTACTTTACAAACCATGGTATTTGACTATGATCAAGAAGCATTTCTCAGATCTAGCATAGGATAGGAATGTCTTTAGGTTTTCTAAACATATTTTAGGCCTCTAGGGCACAAGGAAAAATTCTTAGAAGGGTCAGATTGCACAAATTGTGAAAATTTCAAAAAGTTGCTAAATGCAACACAATGTTGTCAACTTTTGTCAAAACTTCCCTCAACAATAACATCCTTTGAATTTCAGTTGGTAAGGTTGAAGAATGACTTATAATATCCCTTTCAAGTGGGTGGAAGTTAGACAATGTAATTTTCTTTTGAAATCAAATAAAGATCCCATTATTCCTTGTCAAACATTGCAATTTCTGGGTATATGGACAGGTATGGATTGGCACATGTGAACAACCTATCATTCTGAAATCTTGAACATCCTACCTAATCAATGTAATTTATTTGAGGGTATGAAGTGCTCTACAACTCAAGTGATTAAAAGATCTTCCCTGGGTGCACCAAAACACTCCTTTTGGTGGCTAGTTTTAGAAATGAGGCACAAACTTGCATTCCCACCATGGGATTTCCAAACCACTTGGTAAAATGAAAGTTAGTAATTTCTACTATAACGTGCCTTAAGGATGGGAGATGGAATTCAAGGCTTTTTCATTCTCTAGCAAGCCCTAACCCAAACATCTCTATGTGTTTGGTGTAAAATAGAAGGTCTTAGAGTGTTGCAGGCAATTGGGGAGTGGATGAATCCAACCTAATGGTGGATACTGAAGCCTAATGGTTCCTTTTATGTTTTATCATTGGTAAATTTTATAGCTCATGTTGGTGTTTGAAAACGTTACCCATTTCCAATTACCCTAATGAGAACAAGATGCATCTAGGGGTAGCTAACTCCCATTATCAACACATCCATTCAGACACCAGGCCAACTATAAGGCATGACCCTTCTTCTACTTCAGGCTCTGCAAAACCTAGGCAGGTAGACCTGTAGATTCTTTATATGGTACCAGTTGTAAAAGTATACACTGAATCTAATATGAAGCAGATAAAACCCTTATTTCTTCTATACTCAACCAAGAATCATAAGCATGAAATAGCTAAGAACATAACTCATGAAACTGGCAAGCTAAGTGTGGGTTAACATTGAGTAGCTTTCAACATAAAAGGGAAAATTGATTTAATATGTTGATAACAGCAAGACCCAAGTATGAACAACAGAACTTAATGATCCTATCTCTGACCAGTGCCTTAGCTATTGGGCAATTAAATGAATCATAACCATACATCTCCTGGAAACCTCAAACGTATCTCTACATTAAGATCCCTGATCTATCTTTCACCTTGTGAATAGACATCTGCTACAGAATGAATCTCATACTTAGAAAATCCTATCATGAAATTTGCAAACCCTGTGACAAATATCAAGCAATTACATGGTTCTTTGTTCCATAAGCAAGACATTTTAACCACATACATTTCAAAATGTAATGCAACCTAATTCATGCTCTTTGATCACAAGTTAGAAGAAATAACAGAGCCATAATCAGGAGACAAGATTCAAACTGAACTTCAAACTTTTGCTGCACTTTATTTGTTTTCCTTGAAATCAAATACATGAAATGTACAGAAAATAACTCATAGATCACCCAACAGAAAAGAACTATCTGCAAAACTTAAAATGCTGTTCAATACAAGAAGAAATGCTAAAGAATTATGTGGTATCATAGTATGGGAACATATCAAAACTGGATCCAAAATTTGGTATCTCAGTAGTGACTGGTTTTTCTCCAAAAACTAGAACCCATCAAACAATGAAAGATAGAAAGATATAGCAAAGGAAAGAATCTTGAATCTGATCTTCACGTGACAAGTGTCCATTTGAAAAGCAATCCTCTGTAACTGAAAAACTTCTTTCTTCCATCTCTCATTCTAATCTGATCTTGTTTCATCATTTCTGTTACTGATTTGCACAATATCTCTGTTGAAATGATGAAACATTGCTGAGTCACCACAATATCTGATTTACACATTGAAAATCTTGGTAAAAATTTGGTTGAATTGAGTGAATGTGAGAAACATGAACTCCAACTGCATTCTTACCAAGTTTTACTGATCCCTTAACTGGATTTTCAATTTTTTACCCATTCCATTGAGGAAGCCCCAAAATTCACGTTTCTACCTATAGCTCAAACCAGGAAGCATCTGTGCAAAAACTAACTTCAGAAATGGAAAATTTGGATTCTCACGATTCCAACGGTATATGATAAGGCATATCTAGCCTCTGAGAAATGCATGAAATCTTCATTTGAAAAACAGTTCCCTGCATGTCAGTTTCTTGGCAAAATAATTTTAAAATGAAAATTTTAAAATCATTTTATTTTTCCTAGCCCTTCCAAATTTGAGTCAACTCTAGGTTTGACCAATGCCACATGTCACTTTCTGATTGGCTATTATCTCCAGGCGGAACCCACGTTGCATTTTGAATCTTGCCAAACTTTTAGAATTTTCCGACGACCTCGCTATGTCGCTTGCCGGATTTTCCAAAATTTTCCGGCAAGCGACATAGCGACCTGCCAGATTTTTGACTTTTTCGGCCGCCTATATGCTGCTGATGTCATCATTTGGGCATGCATTTTCTTTCAAAATTTACTTCATTCCTTCTAGCCAACTGGGACCCACGTGCACCTACCTTGCCTTTTCAAAATGCTTTGTCTTGTTGACACTATATGTTTGAGTGCAAAAGGATATAAAGACTAAAAATACTTCCCACCTGCTCAATGTGGGATAATGTTCCTCAATGGTTCTTGCTCTTTGTGTTTGCTGTGATTGCTAAATGCATGAGTTTTCTTATTCCAAACGTGAAGCTCCATCTTGCTGGTCATTTTTGTTATGAATCTACAGACTTTTCATTGTAATGGTCATTTCTTATGCACATGGTCATTTAAAATGCTGCTACTCCCGTCAAAAATGTGGCTGCACCTTTAGAGAAGCCATGGGCTTGAAAAATGGAGGTTCTTTGCTTCCTTTTTTATGCACATATGGTCTTTTATTGATTGCTTGCTGCAAAAACGTGAATCACATGCTGCCTTGAGCTTTGTTTCACCAACAAATTTGTTCATTTCTCTAAAAAACGTGGATGCTTCTTCCTCTGTGGATGTTTGCTGCTGTCCTCTTTGTTTTCTCCAGACATGGAGCACATCTTCTATGTTGAAAACTACCTCTCAGCTGCAACTTTCAAATTGAGACTACAATGTGGGAGAGAGCAACCTTTATGCAATCTTTTCCTTAATTCAATGTGCAAATTCACAACAAAAAGCTTCATTGTGCTCGTGGATTTTAATTGATGTGGAAATTTCTTGATTAATACTATCTTTTGAATTTGTCGGCAAATCAGCATCATATTGTGATCCTCTAAACCTCTTTAATGGAACACTTTCCAAATTCTCTCTTTCTTGAATCTTCACATGCTCCTTGTATTTTGCTTTTAAGAAACCATTTCCACCATTTACTTTGTCATAAGATTGAATCATATGCATAATGATCATCAATTCATTATTTTAAACTCACTTTTAATCAATTATACAAATTGTGAATTAGTGTCTGGAGGCCTGCCGGTTGTAATTAAAACTTGATCCAATCAAGTTACCAATCCACAAAAATCGGCATGAGTGTTCAATCCTGCATACTCTATCACACTGCAAATTTTCAACCCATGATGGATTCTCAGTCAAGAGATTTTAATTGCCGAACATCCATACTTCAATTACTCTGCAGGCAAACAATGTTAAAAAACATAAACTGGGCTCAGGTTCGACATTATAAACTGGGTTATTGATCACTTGGGGTTTTGAAAACTAGGATATAAGTTCTTTGCCATGAAGAGAATATAATTCCATGTTTTGGGCTCATGAAGAATCACAGGGCACATTTGGCGAATTTCCGAAAACAGGCACTTGGAAATTTTAACTGGCAAATGTGTCAAAAAGTGATTTTTGGCAAATGTATGGACATAAGAAAGTATGCAAATGGATTCATCATGACTTAAGAACTGCCATACTTAAAGGATTTCTAGGACACAACACAATGGTACAATCCATTTAGGCTAGCCAATCACAAGATCAAAGTTATAACATGCCGAACAGGGGTACGGATCAATCTGGATACCTTAGCCGTAACAAAACAATGCAAACTGGGTTTTTGATCATGTTAGCAAACTGATCAAATGGATTCGACGTGATCTCAAAATTGGAACATATGAAGTGTCTTACCCCTAGAACACAATGTAAAAATAAGTTTTTCATTTGGGTCAACTGGGTCAAAGATATGATTGGTCGAACAGGGCTTCCCAGAATTGTGAACAACTAGTTAAATGCACAAAACAGTAAATGACCAACTTTGCGGGGTGCAAAACCTAGTCAAACGGATTTTAAATGACTTGAAAATTGAAACATACGTTCTTTGATATGCATACTAAACATCTCCAAAGTGGTGAGCCATGACACATTCTTGGGTAAAAGATATTCAAATTCAAATTGGGCCTCTGATTGCTATTTGACACTTGGGCAGAATTGCAAATTTTGACACTAGCTCAAAATGGGACTTCGTAGAATGGTTTGATATGTTAGTTTAACTTCATAGAACACATAGACGCACTAAATGAAAGGTGTTAGAAACATTAAACACCTCTTAGGCCTCAAGCTACCAACTGACCACATGCATAAAAGGCACTTTAGGACATGATTTTCCAAAATTTTCAAAATGTGACTAAAAATGAAGCATGCAATTTTCAGTCCCAACAGGTCATACAACTAAATAGAATTTTCTTCATAAACCTAAGCAAGTAGGCTTATACAAGCAATTTGCAACATTTTTGGTTAGGGCATCATTTGACCAATTTGGAGTTTGCAAGTTTGGAATCTTGTAATTTTCCCAAAAGGGTATCCATAAACCTAGTTTTTTTCAGGTTCCTTTGGAGGAATTTCAAACCAAGTCCTAATTACCTTGTTGATAGGGCTAAAAGGGGATCCTTGACCTAATTGGCAAAATGGATGTTTGAGGCCTTTAGGAATGAGATAGGCTTACCAACCTTACTGGTATGAGATGGTTGACCATTAAGGAACCTGTCCATGAACCTCTAAACTCATAGGTTTGATATCCAAGTAGAAACCTAATTTTGGTAGATTTTGTGCTTTGAAACCTAGTAGAGCAACTTTGGTGCCTAGGCTATCTTTTGAAGTAGAATTGTTTCAAAGCTTTTGAGCCCTCTCTTGACTATATTTTTGAGTTTTTAGGAAGCATCCTAAGGCTACACCACATTTGTATTAATGTTTAAGGGAAAGCTTAGCATTAAGTGGCATCAGAGCATATCTAAGATCCCTTAGGCCAATAAATTTATTTGACACCATGGCAGAAGAAGATGATGGGGGTTGTCCTCAAGGATAACCAATGTAGAGATAGTCAAATACCTTCATCATCTAGAGTTAAGGTAAGATGAAAAAAGAGATAGAGAGATGTAGTTGATAAGGCAATAAGTAGATAATCTTAGGGAAGAACTTAAGAATATAGGTTGTGGAAACTTGTAAGATATTGAATAAGGGAGTGATGAAGAACCATTTGAGCAAGAGGAAGAAGAATACCCTATAGAACAAAATCTACTAATGAGGACTCTCAAATTTATGGAGAGAAGAAGCATGGATGCTAAGATTGACTTTCTACCTACAATGGGAAGATGGACCCAAATGTTGCAATGGATTGCATGGATGCCCTAACCTATTTCTTTGAATGTGAAAATATCCCTAAAAATCAAAAGGTGAAGATTGCCAACTCTAGACTACAAGGCTCTATACTTACATGGTGGAACTTCACACAAGATGATTGGTTGAAGATTGAGAAGAATCTAGTCACCACATGGAAAAAGTTGGTGGCTCTACTCAAAGAGACATATATCCCTTAGGATTATGAAGTTCAACTTCATAAGAAAAGAATGAGTTTGAGACAGAAGGATATGGACATCCCTACTTATACTTAATAATTTTAGAAGTTGGTGATGAAATCCAAAATTATTGAACTCAAAAGTGTGAATCTTGCAAGATACATGCAAGGATTGAGGCTTTCCATCCAAGATGAAATAATTTTAACAAGCTCTATCACTTTAAATTAGTGATATCAATTAGTACTTAAGTTTGAGGAGAAGTTCGAAAGAAGAAATGAATAGAGTGGTAGAAACATGAGGGAAAATGATAGAGGTAAAAATTTTGGAGGAAGAGGATCACAAAATAATAGACCTCAAGGAGACTCTAATAAGGAGAATACCCAAGTAGAAAGTAGTTCAAAGGGAACATTCAAAGGTAGGAGAGGTAATGGTAGAGGTAGAAATTGTGGAAGAAATAATGTCCAAATCAAGTGCTATAACTATAATCAGATGGGCCGCTACACCAAAAAATGTCTCAAGAAGAAGAAGAATCAAGGAGAGAGGAGGACTAATGTTGTGCAAGAAGATTATGATGACGAAGGATTCAAATATTGTACTAGTGAAGAAGGGGCTACTCTCATGATGAAGAGGACATTGATTCAAGCACCTGCACCAGTGGAGCCTCTACAAAAGAAAACTCTCTTTAGGACCAACTACAAAAGACATGGAAACATATGTAAAGTTGTCATTAATTCTAGTTCTACTAAAAAGCTTATTTCTAAGGAAATGGTAGAAATGTTGAATCTTGAAAGGATACCCCACCAAAACCCCTCCCATGTATCTTGGTTAACAAAAGGCCAACAAACCTTGATTAATGAAGAAGCTTGAGTAGATTTCTCAATCAAAGACTATAAGGATAGGGTTCTCTATGATGTGGTGGAGATGGACATATGTCACCTTCTTCTAGGTCACAAAAAAATACCAAATTGTGAAAGATGTTCAAAAATTCAATCTTCTTCCCAACCCTGACACTCACCAAGAGAAGCCCAAGGAAGAACTAGTAGTTATCACAGGTGAAAAAAAAAATATTACAAACTATTCAAGACACCTAGATTGGGTATGCCCTTGAACTCAAACCAAAGAAAAAAATAAATAGTTAAGAAGTACCAATAGAGATTAAAAAAAACCTACTATAGAAATACAAAGGAATTCTTGTAGGAGAAACACTAGATGAACTCCCACCTCAAAGGGACATTCGACATTAGATTGATTTCATACCAGGTGCCTCTCTTCCTTATAAGGTTGCATATAAATTGACCCCTAATTAGAATGCATAGGTGTCAAGGTAGATTAGTGATGTGTTGTTTGAAAGGACTCATTCAAAAGATTCTTAGCCCTTGTGCAATCCCTAATGTATTAGCCCCTAAGAAAGATGGTAAATGGAGGTTATGGACTAACTCTAGGGAAATAAACAAAATAACTATCAAGTATAGGCTCCCTATACCCAAAATTGAAGATCTACTTGATCAACCAGGAGAAGCATGTTATTTCACCAAAATAGACCTTAAATTAGGCCGCCACCAGATGAGGATTAGGCTTGGAGATGAGTGGAAAATTGTATTTAGACCCACTGAAGGGTTGTATGAGTGGCTTGTCATACAATTTGGTTTAAGAAATGCCCCTAACACATTCATGATATTGATGAATGAATTATTAAATGACTTCATAGGAAAATTTATAGTTGTTTATCTTGATGACATATTAATATTCAATAGCAATAAGGAGGAACACTTGAAACATGTAGAACAGGTCCTCAAAAGGCTACATGATAACAAACTAGAAATCAACCTTGAAAAATGCCCATTCCTACAAATAGACTTGACATTCTTAGGTTTTGTCATCTCAAAGGGTACATTGAAGATCGATCCTAAAAAGTTAGAGGCTCCTCAATTGGCCAACACCTAAGACATCTAGAGAAGTCAGTAGCTTCCATGGATTGGCTACATTTTATAGAAAGTTCATCAAAAAAATTAGTCACATTTGTGCACCTCTCTTGGATACCATTAAAGGGGGTAAGGAAAAAGGTTTCAATGGAGTACTTAAGCAGATACATTATTTGAGTATTTGAAAGGTAGAGTAGCACAATATCCTATCTTGGCACTACCTACCTTCAAAAAACTATTCATAGTTGAGACTAATTCTAGCAACCTTTCCGATGCGAATAAAAATTATAGTACCTATGACCTAGCTATGATGTAGGCCATAAAGAAATGAAGGCACTACCTGCTTCCTAAGGATTTCATTATCTATATAGGCAACCATGCATTAAGATTTCTCAATAACAAAGAAAAATTGAGTTGTAGACATATGAAATGGGTGGAGCAACTTCAAGAATTTACATTCTCCATCAAACACAAGAAAGGAACTACCAACAAGGTAGCATATGCCCTAAGCAAAAGAATCACCTTGGTAAAAAAAGTTCAAATGCAAACTATGGGGATCAATGCCCTTAAAAACTTATAGAAGGATGATCCAAATTTTGGACAGATTTACAACGTTTGTTCTATGTTATCAAATGCCTATAATACTACATATTCAGAGTACTTGTTGTAGAATGGCCTTCTATTCAAAGGAGGAAAACTTTGCATTCCTACGTGCTCCACAAGGGAAAATCTAATTAGAGAGAAGTAGTGTGGCACTTTAGGAGGACACTTTGGGATTGATAATGTTGATCTCAGATCAATTTCAATAATTGAGTGTCAATATACTTAAGAAATTTTCTAAGTTGACGCCGAGTTACAATATGTGCTAAGCTAGAAATCCAACAAGTGCCAAGTCATTCAGATGTTGAGCAAATAGATGATGTTGAGAAAGTTTCAAGTACCGAGTGACAAATAGATGCTGAGGAAAGTTCAAGTGCTGAGCAAGACAAAATTTAGTATGTGTTGAGCATTATTAATTAGTAATTGTCGAGGAAAATGAAATCAACATAATAGTTTGTGTCTTTAAAAACTAAGATGTAAACCATTTTTAAGCCAACATATGGATAGATCTTGAAGGATTAAAAGATAAGATCAAATCTATTTGATTCCCTATGCAATCAACATGTAACCAATCTAAAAAATGGAAAGATTTGAGCAAGAAAGATGGATGAATCTCAATTGTAGATTTGCACCTAACCCTAAGTCATGAAATTTTTTTAAGGAGGTTGAAGCCCCATAATTCAAAGAGAGATGGAGTGTGTGAAAAGAGAATGCATGCAAGGAGATAATGCTAGAAAAGTTTGAAGCAAGTGAAAGGGGTGAATTGATCAAGTTAAAAGTGACTTAGAAGAATAGAGTATCAGTACTATAAACAACTTTATACCAGATTAGTGAGGATCAGATCAGACAGAACAAGGATCAAAAATTAGCACTAATAGATTGCAAGTCATCAAGTCAAGCATTCTACTATACTTTCTAAGAATTGTATTAGCAGAATGAAATCCTATGGAGATAGGTTGGTTTAATAGCCATTCTATAAAGCCTTTAATAGGGTGACATTCCAAGTGAATGTTTTGTAAATCCTTTAGCTAGGTACACTTTTGATAGATGTTAAAATCCTTTAATAGGGTAAAATCTAACAATCCTTGTAAGCTTTTAATAGGGTAGGCCTTTCACAGGGTAGATCATGAGAATGGTCAAAATATGTAACCTTAATAGGTGAACTTTATTGCTACAGTAGTGAAGAGTTGTGGTTGTCATCCTCAGCCCAATTTTACCTTCTCATTGGAGGGTTTCTAGGTAATCATATCTGGTATCAAATGTTTATGTGGATGCATTTACTTTACATGTTATTTTCATATGTTCATGCATGCAATGTTTTAAAGATAAAAGTTTTATTGGTTAAAGTTTAGTACTTCTAATTCACCTCCCTCTTTAAAGTATATTTCCCACTTGTAAATCCCAAAAATTGGTATCAGAGTTGATTTCCCATCAGGAGAAGCTTTACAACTTGGAGAAAAGATCTTGAGATGGAAGTCTACAAGTTGGGAAAAAACATTGAGAATCAGGAGATTGAGATACACCTCTTACTGTAACAATTAGATGAAACTAGAAATACCTTGAGGAGTTTTCTAAAAAGAAGGAAAGAGATTGCCATAGCTGAAAATGATACTCAATACAAGGAGATTAACACCAAAGGTTATTTTTAGATGGTAACTCATGTAAGTTTGATGCAAAAATTGTAGATCTCATGAACAAGAATAGAGCACAAGATGAAGAGATCAAAAATCTCAAGTTGGAGCAAGAATTACAAGCAATATTGCTATGTGAAATGACTGAAAAAAAAAAAAAAAAAAAAAAAAAAGCTATTAAGGATAAGATCATGATTTAAGAAGATAAAAGGATTTTGTCAAATAGATTGGAAGAAAAATCAACAGAGTTGTCTAGGATCTCAAACATGCAGTTGGATGCCTTAAGCCAAATGATGAATTCCCATCATGAGTTGAATGCCAAGGATATTGAAATAACTACATTGAAGTTGCAGAGTGACCTAAAAAGAGAGGAGTTTTCTAAAAGCTTCAATAAGCCAAATGAATCCATCAATTACTTTGAGAAAATACTAAAATCCCCTGGATCTAGTAAAGACACATCAAGTTTGGGCTACACAAGCACTTAAGGAGAGTCATCCAAGATTGTTGAACAAAGGAATGACAGAGATAAGAACTCCAAACCCACTTTTCATCATTGTGGTAAGAAAGGACATACAACTAATGTTTGTAGGAACAAGAATGGTAGTTAGAATGCTAAGCCAAAGAACATGATCCATTGTTATAAGTGCAACAAACAAGGTCATTAGGCACATGAATGTAGGACAAGGACCATGCATGCACCAAGATTTAAAGGACAGTACTATAATTGTTAGAATTTTGGACACAAATCCTTTGAGTGTAGATCCAAGCCCACATGGTCATCAAACAAGGGAAAAAGCCATGAAAACTCCTTCAATTGGGATTACAACACACGACATAGCTATCACTACTGTCAAGAGTATGGACAGATCCTTGAGAATTGCATAGGAACACATTTTAGTGGAAGTTACAACATTTGGTTGAGCCAAACTACATGCCTTATTTTTTTGAAGACTAGTCATATCAGCAAGCACTATCTAACAAGATCAAAGGAACCTAACTCAGACTCAAACAAGGGAAAAGGCAAGGTAGATGTTGAGAATATTAGAGGAGAGATGAATAAGACATGGAAGAAGAAAGATGGATGCAACACATCAAATTAAGGGATTAGTTCACCTAAAGGGTCAAGTGGTCATACGTCATCAAAATAAACAAGAAGGTACGTGTAACTAATATTTAAATTCTTTATCATACATTTTTCCTAGAATGAGTTAGCATTGAAAAGGATAGATCAATGTGAATAAAGATGCAAGATTAAATCTTAAAAGTTTTCACGCTATTGCCAAGCAAGGAAAGTTGCCTTCAAATGTCGAATGAGATCCTAGTGTATGCTAAGTTGTCTGCCAAAGTCAATAGGAGCTGAGTGTGTAGTGGTTGCCGAGTAAAAGGAAATTCTTATTGAAGCTGAGTAAAGGAAACTCCAATGTTGGAAAATTAATGGAGGCCAAGTATAGAAAAATTACATAAGGAGCCAAGTGGACAGCTGTATATGCACTAAGCATTAAATTCTATGTAATAAAGGGTATAAGGTCAATTTTTCGATCATTTCTTGTCATTGCAAACATAGAGTGAGAGCAAGAAGAGCACATAAATAATATCCAAGCACAAATTGATGCTTTTGTGAAGATTCTAGCTAAGATTCAACATTATTTCATTGATCTAAGGTATTTACTCAAGTGTTGGGCTACATAGTTATGCAATTTTTATATCTTAAAACCTTAGGTTTTAGAAATGGCATCTAGCTCTAGGAATCCAAAGGACAAGTAACTATTTGAGGTTCAATTGGTCAGTAATGAAGTTAAAAAACTAGATTTTAGGCCAATTCATAATGTGGCTTACTAAAATAACCCTACTGGCACTTCATCTATTATTCCACCTAAGGTTGTTATGGTGCAAGATGTTAGAAAATGTTATAATTGTAAAGTTGGAGTAATAGGTGACATGTAGATTCAAAAAGCCTATGGCAAACTTTGTGAGAATGAGTTATTAAAGGTAGAACTTTAGATTTTTGAAAGGAAAGGCTTAACCTATGCCCTAGATTGCCTTGCATTTTTCAAGATGGAGTGGATAAGAATCGTGCTAAGTAGAATTCATGACAGATGCCTATGGTTGGAGGGTGGACCTATCAAGTTTTTAAAGAGAATCATACATAGGGTAACAAGGTACACAACCCTAGAATGGAAAAAGACTCTAAGGAGTGATTCAAAAGAAGCCATAGAGAAGTACACTGGGGCAAAGTGGAACAAAAGAAGCATGACAATTATCACAATTAGAGGTCCACTTGGAGTATTTACTGTTAGGGTTATATCCCATAAATTCTACTAGTCAAGTTGACTAAATAGTGTACCATGCATTGTAGTTGATGTGGGATACAAACTTGTCAAGAAGGATTATACATATGATCTAGCAGAATTGTAACTACAACATATTATGGAGAATTTGGGAGCAATAAGGAGATCCAAGAGTTCTTAGTATAAGTTTCAATCAATTTTGATATGCATATTTTTCTATGTTCAGAATGAATTCCCCTCTTTTGGTAAAATGAGTCAAAAGACAAATAGATCTATAGTAGTACAAGTTAAGGAGTATATAGAGCAGATGGGAGCCAATTTTGAAACCTTAATGACAAGCTATTTTGAAGTCTTTAAAAATTCTATGAAGCAAAGGCTCAAAATACCAATTTCTCTAGTGGATCAAAACATCAATGACATTTGTTTCTTAGTTGACATTGATTATACATACATCCAAGTAGTAGTATCAAGGGTGAGGTGGCTAAGGCCACTTGGATATGAAATTAACATTGATGAGGCATCGGCAACAATCACAATATTGCTTGTAGAAGACATTGATAAAAGTGAAAAACCCTTTCGCACTTTTGATGTTGTAAAGTCCAAGGTAGAGATGGAGTTGAAGAATATTTCAACCCTAAAGAAGAAGGACAAATTGGTCAAAAATCTTAAGGCCAAATTTGGTGAAGGAACAACAAAAGTGGAAGAAGAAGAAGAAGAAGATGATGAAGAAGAAGAATAGGGCCAAGGGCCACTTGCCTTGACACAAGGCATGGGTGAAGAAACTTAAGAGGAATAAGGTGCCAAGGAGGAAGAGAAAGCTAAGGAAGAACCTACCAAGCTAGAGCCAAAGAAAAGGAAAGCTCAAAAACAACCTGCAACTCAGCCCAAAGGCAAAAAGATAGCCAAGCCAAGCCTAGCTAATCCTACTAAAAGGGAAAGTACAAGAGCTACAACAAATGAGGCTAAGGAGAAATAGAAGAAGAAGGCTAGTGAGTAGCAAGGACTAGAAAAGAAGAAGCTAAGAAGAAAATATGTTGCATCTCCTAAATCAAATGAGGAAAGGACTAAATCTGATACAATAGACAATGTAGAGTGGTAAGTCACACCACCAAGTTTGATTTAGAAAATATATGTGATAATATTAGAGATAATGTAGACTTATCTAGCTTGAAAAACATTGATTTTAATAAGTTGAGTAGAGGAGAACAAAACATGGTTGAAGAATCAGTCTACACCATGATGGAAAAGTTCAAGAACACTCCACTTGAACTTGACAATTTGATGCCCAAAGAGTTATATTCTATTGTTGAAAATAAATGGCATTATTGTCTTAATATGGAGAAAGAAATAAGAGATTCAACATTGGCTTAAGTAATGCCTGGGCTCACAAAAGGTCAAATAACCAAGGCAAATAAGAAGCACGAGAGCAAATTTGTTCCCAAGTATAGAGCATTTGGTATTCTTCAGAATAAGATTGAAGATGTTGTTAAAAAGTCCACTCAAATGTGGAAATTAATCTATGGCCTAACAACTATAAAAGAAGGAGAATAATATCCCTTTAAGGGAAGAAACAATGGAGAAGAGGATGAAAATGAAAAGGAAGGTGAAGGTGAAAAGAAAAGGCAGATGATATAGTGGAGAAGGAAACTCAAAAGGATGATATGGCAACTACTAAAGAGCAGCAAACAAAATAGAGCGTACAAGACACACAATTGCCACCTCCAAGTCCTCCACATGACACTTCTACACTTCTAGAAACAATAAAAGTAAATGATGTTCCTGACAATTCTGGTCAAAACATAAACCCATTGACTATAGAGGATCTCAAGAAGATCCTTGATCAATCAACTCTACAAGCCCATTTATGTAGTAATCTAGTGCTGGTCAATACAGATAAGTTGCACAAAGCAATAGCTAACTTGACTAGGGATAAGATGACAACATAAGAAACATCTTATATCATCCCTATAGCTACAAGTGGAATAAAGAGTAAGCTGCACAAGATACATCAAATAAGGTTGACTCCATAGTCAAAGTCACTACAACTACAAATGAGCCAACAAAGGACCAAATAGGACAGATGGATACTTCTGTTCCTATTGTACAAGTACAAGGTGCACCACCATAGATAATTTTCATTGATCAAGGAAGATTAGAGGAGGAAAAAGAGACCCCAAAGGAAAAGGAGCAAGAAGCAATTCAAACTTTGGTTAATGTACCAACCTCTGGGACCCCAACAAATATGCCAAGAAAGATGAGCACTAAAGCAATACCACTTCAAATTTCAACACCAAGCTCAAGCTCTAAAAAGGTTGCCAAGGTACTTCACTATGGAGACCTTACACTAGATGAAGAAATAGTCATTCCTAAGTATGACTATGCAACCATGAACATTAATCATATCAATGAAGTGCAAGAGGCACTAGAGAGGAAGAAGAAGTAGGAGATACTAAAAAATGAGTATAAATAGAGGAAAACACTAATTGAAATAAAGGACATATTTCTTGATGCATTTAGCTTGCAAGCACCTAATGAAACAAAGCCCATTATGGAGCAACTTTCAAACATAGTGGACTAGGTGCAAAGTGAAGACCATGATACTAATGCAAAACTAATGGAATGGTCATAAAGGAAGTTTCAAACAAAGGTGAATGAGAGAATATCTAGTGAGATAGCACTATCATAGGTAGAGCTAGCCAAGAAAATTGAAAAGATGAAGATAGTACTTAAGAATATCTTCTCATTGTACTCAAAATTATGTGATCCTTCCATCTTCACATAGGAAACTAGTCAAAAAAATCATGAACTTGGAGAGGAACTTAAAGATATCAAGCATGCAACTACCTAAAGATCTAGCTCACAGTGAGAAGCACTTTAACATAACACTTCACACTCAAAAGGAACTAGCTATATTAACAATTGATGAGGTTAATACAAGAGCCAAATTGGTGCAAATATAAGCCTCCCTAACCCCTCAAATGGAAATTTTGCAAAAGGAACTAGCCTATGTAGAGAATGTGATAAAGAAAGATCCCAATCTTTCTACATTAGATGGCTTAGCATAGATAGCCATTCAAAATAAATCCCTAGAAGTTGCAATACAAAACTGGAATGTTGCTCTGAGAATTGTAATGGAAGTGAACAAGAACTTCTTGGCAAAATATTCAGTTAGTGTCTAAGACCCTTTGACATAAGTGTCAAAAAGGGGGAGAAATTAAAGGCAAAGGGGGAGAAATTGTGAAGAGAGAAGGACACTTAAACTGCAAGGGGAAACATGTGAAAGGGGGAGCTAAAATGAAAGGGGGAGTAATAAAATAAATAGAGAAAGGAGGAGAGCAAACAAAGGCAAACAAAGAAAAACAAGGCATAATAGAACACATCAAATAAAGATTATAAAGAGTTTAAGAATTGAAGACAATGAGTATTAGCTAAGGCACATCAATATATTCAAAGATATTTTGGTTACAAGGATATGGCACATCAACTTACAGGAGATATAAAATTTTGAGGTATGTAGTCCTTCACAAAATTTTGAACAATTTTGAAGTTTTGTATATATGTCAAATAGAATGTATATTATACTCAAGGAAATTAGTTTCATCATGTATAGTTAAGTGTTTTTGACACTCAGGTCAAAGGGGGACATTGTTGATCAAAAATTGGTTTTGACAATTGAGTGTCAACACAGTTAAGAAATTTTCTAAGTTGATGCCAGTATAATATAGATGCCAAGTTACAATATGTGCCAATTAATAAATTAAACAAGTGCCAATTCATTTAGATGCCAAGCAAACAAATGATGTTGAGCAAGTTTCAAGAGTCAAGTGACTAATAGATGTCGAGCAAAGTTCAAGTGTCAAGCAAGATAGAATTTAGTATGTGTCGAGCATCATGAATTAGTAAGTGCTAAGTAACATGGAATCAACATAAGAGTTTGTGTCTTCACAAAATAAGATGTAAACCATTTTTGAGTTGACATATGGATAGATCTCGAAGGATTAAAAAATAAGATTGAATCTATTTGATTCCCTATGCAATCAACATGCAACTAATAAAAAAAAATGGAAAGATTTGAGTGGGAAAGATGGATGAATCTCAATCGTAGATTCATACCTAACCCTAAGTCACAAAATCCTTTTAAGGAGGTTGAAGCCCCATAATTTAGAGAGAGATAGAGTGTGAAAAAAGAGAATGCATGCAAGGAGATAATGCTAGTGAAGTTTGATGAAAGTGAAAGGTGACTTAGAAGAAGGATAGGACTTTATATCAAATAGAAGAATAGAGTATTAGTACTGCAATTAACTTCATACCAGATCAGTGAGGATTAGATTGGATAGAATAAGAATATAAAATCAGCAATAGAAGATTGCAAGTAATCAAGTCAAGCATTTTATTATACTTTCTAACAATTATATTAGCAAAATGAAATCCTATGGAGATAGATTAGTTTTATAGCCATTGTATAAAGCCTTTAATAGGGTGACATTCCAAGTGAATGTTTTGTAAATCATTTAGCCAGGTACACTTTTGATAGAGTGTTAAAATCCTTTAATAGGGTAGGACCTAACAATCCTTGTAAGCTTTTAACAAGGTAGGCCTTTCATAGGATAGATCATGAGAATGGTCAAAATATGTAACCTTAACAAGTGAACTTTATTGCTATAGTAGTGAAGAGTTGTGGGTGTCATCCCCACCCCATTTTTACCTTCTCATTGGAGGGTTTCTAGATAATTATATCTGGTGTCAAGTGTTTATGTGGATGGATTTACTTTACATGTTATTTTTATATGTTTATGCATGCAATTTTTTAAAGATAAAAGTTTTATTGGTTAAATTTTAGTACTTCTAATTCACCCCCTCCTCTCAAAAGTGTATTTCCCACTTGTAAATCCTAATAGATAAAACTTTTGAGTTGGTAAGAAGAAACTATTTTTGGCCCAAGCTACCTACTGATGTTAGAAAATTTGTTGAATGTTGCACAATATGCCAAAGAGGAAGAGGAGTAAGGATAAATTAAGGACTTTATTAACCCTTGCCTATTACAACAAAGCCATGGGATACTGTGAGTATTAGGCCTTCCAAGGACAATACATGCATTTGATAGTATTTTTGTCATTGTTGATAGATTTAGAAAAATGGCTCACTTTTTTCCTTATAAGAGCTCTAATGATGCTTCTCATATTGCTAACTTATTTTTAAAGGAAGTTTTTAGCATACATTGAAACATCCATAATATCAGACAAAGATGTTAAATTCCAGGGTTATTTTTGGAAGACCTTATGGAAAAAGTTAGGCACTAACTTATCCTTCATCTCTACCTACTATCCTCAAATTGATGGGAAAATTGAAGTGGTGAATAGGTCATTGGGAAACCTCATGAGGTGCCTTACCAAATAGCATGAGAAAAATTGGGATGTAATTCTCCCTCAAGCAAAGTTTGCATTCAATGATTTAGCTAACTGATCCACAAGGAAAAATCATTTTCAAATCAATTATGGATTCCATCCTAGGGGTGTCATGGAACTAAGAGACTTTCCTAATGATGTAAAAACTAGTGCATAATGTGAGTAACTATCAACATGGATAAAATAGATCCATGATCAGGTCAAAGATACTCTGACTCAAAACATTACAAAGTACAAACAATAGGCAGACAAGAAAAGAAGACACATATCATTTAAAGTAGGAGATCAAGTGTGAGCATATATAAACAAGGAAATACTTCCTAGAAGACACACTAAACTATAGATGAGAAAGATTGGACCATGTCAAATACTACACAATTATGGAGAAAATGCCTATGAAATTTCATTGCCTCCTAACATAGCAATTTCTCCTATTTTTAATATTGGTGATCTCACCATTTTTAAAGGTGATGTAGGTTCTAAGGATGACATGCAAGATACTGATGAAACTGAAACAAAATGGATCAAAGACCTACCACCTAGTCAATCACTTTAGTTAGAGAAGATTTTAGATTGAAGGGTGGCTAAGAAGACAAGGAAGAAGACCTATACTAACTATTTGTTCAAATGGAAGGGTCTACCATACACTGATTCTACATGGATGAATGAAGAACGTATTTCCAAGCATGACACATTTGTTGAACAACTATCCTCAAGTGGGATTTGAGCTTTTCAAGAAAGGGATTATGGTGCAAGATCACCTAACTCTCCATTCACCATGTCATCTATATTTTTAGTTCTTCATGAGTTCTACTCAAGGGAATTTAAGCCTAAGAGACATTGGTAATAGGATCACCATAGGTATTCAATAATTTGAACCTAATAGTAAAAACTACTCCCCATTTGGTACTTTATAAACCATGGGTTTTGACTATGGTCAAGAGGAATTTCTTAGATCTAGCATATGATAGGAATCTATTTAAGATTTTAAACATATTCTAGGCCTCAAATACATAAGGAAAAAGTCTTAGAAGGGTCAGATTGCACAAATTGTGAAAATTGCAAAAAGTTGCTAAATACAACAAAAAGTTGTCAACCTTTGTTAAAAATTCCCCCAAAATTCACAACCTTTTAATTATGGTTGGGATGATTTGGGAAGGATTTCAAATAGCCCTTTTAGGTGGCTAGAAGTTAGACAATTTGATTTTTCTTTTGAAATCAAATAAAGATCCCATTGTTCCTTGTAAATCATTGTAGTTTTTTAGTATACAAATAGGTAAAGATTGGCACATGTTAGAAACCTACCATTTTGAAATCCTAAACATCCTATCTGATCAATGCAATTTATTTTAGGTTCTAAAGTTTTATACAACTCAAGTTATTAATAGATCTTCCCCAGGGGCACCAAAACCCTCCTTTTGGTGGCTAGTTTCAGAAATGAGGCCCTAACTTGTATTCCCAACATGGAATTTACAAAACACTAAGTAAAATGAAAGTTAGGAAGTGTTCCTATAACATTTGTAAAGGATGGGAGATGGAACTCAAGGCTTCTTCATTTTCTAGCAATCCCTAGCCCAAACATCCCTATGTGTTTAGTGTAGAACAACATGTGTTGTAGTGCTATAGGCACTTGGGGAGTGGATTAAGCCAACCTAATGGTGGATAATGAAGCTTGATGGTTCCTTTTATGTTTTCTCATTAATATATTTACTAGATCAAATAGATAACTATCATTTCCTTCATAAACCCTTGCAAATAGGCTTATACAAGGAATCTGCTGCATTTTTGGTTAGGGCATCATCTGACCAGTCTAGAGTCTAGAAGTTTGAAATATTGTACTTCTCCCAAAAGGGTATCCATAAACCTATTTTTTTTTAAGGGTCCTTTGGAGGAATTTCAAACCAATTCCTAATTACCTTGTTGATAGGGCTAAAAGGGGCTCCTTGAACTAATTGAGAAAGTGGATGTTTGAGGCCTTTAGAAGCTAAATGGGCATACCAAACTTACCAGTTTGAGATGTTTGACCATTAAGGAACCTTTCCACCTCCCCCTAAACTCATAGATTCCATATCCAAGAAAAAACCTAATTTTGGTATTTTTTTTCTTTGAAGCCTAGTAGAGCAACTTTGGTGCCTAGGCTATCTTTTGAAGTAGAATTATTTCAAAGATGTTTAGACCTCTCTTGACTCTATTTTGGAGTGTTTAGGAAGAATCCTAAGGATAAACCACATTAGTTTTGATGTTTAAGGGAGTGCTCTACATCACCTAGTTAACATAAGAGTCCTACTAAGTGGTGAGAATGAATCTAATTCAAGAAGGAACTTATTTCACACAAGGTGCATACATGAAGATAAGTTTTGTGATGTGATCATTTATGGTGAAAGTACTAATAATTTGGCATCACAAATGATGGTCACAAAGTTGAAGCTGAAGAGATAGAAACACCTGCATCCATATTGTATTGCTTGGGTCATGGTCATTAAGAAATGTTTTGTGAAGTTCAAGATTGCAAGCTACTAGGATTTGGCACTTTGTGATATCATACCTATGGACATATCTCACATGTTTTTGGGTAGGGTATGGTAGTTTGATAGGAATGTTGTACATGATAGGTGGGCAAATACCTACACTCTGACCAAGGATGGAGGGAAACATAAGTTGAAGTTGTTGAAGGAGAAAGAAGAAATGGTATTTAGTGATGCCAAAATATGTTTTGTTGATGGAAAAGAGTTTCTCAAGGGTATGAAGCATGAACATATGTGTTATGTTGTAATAGCATGAACATATGTGTTATGTTGTAATCCCAAAAGATGGTAAAGAAGAAGTAGAGGAGGTACCCCTAAAAGGTACAGATATGTTGGGAGAGTTTTCTAATAATGTATTAAATAATGTACCTAATGGATTGCCCCAATGAGGATGATTAGTCACCAAATGAATTTTATTCTAGGAGCTAGTTTTCCAAACAAGATAGTGCATAGAATGACATCGTAGATAGTAAAGAGTTGAATAGGAAAGTTGATGTGATGTACCAACACTATTAGCACCAAATAAGAATGGAGAATGGAGGATGTGCCCCAATTCTCATTCTATTAACAAGATAACAATCAAATAAAAATTTTTATTGCATAGGATGGATGATATTATGAACTGTTGGAGTGGGGTTGAGTATTTCAAGAAGATAGATATGAAGAGTGGATACCATTAGATTTGTATTTTAGAGAAGGTGATGAGTGGAAGATCTCTTTCAAGAAAAGGAAAGGATTGTATAAGTGGTTAGTCATGCCTTTTGGGCTAACCAATGCATTGAGAACTTTCATGTGGCTAATGAATGAGGTACTGAAGGAGTTTCTAAGTAAGTTTTCAATTTTTTACCTAGATGATATTTTGATCTTTAGTAATACATTGGAGGAGCATTTGATGCATATCTAAAAGGTGTTTGATAAGTTGAGGGGAGAAAATTTTCTCATAAACCTGAAGAAGTGCAGTTTTGTGAAGAAGGAATTGGTGTACCTATGGTTTTTAGCCTTAGAAAAGGGTCTAAAAATGGACCCAAAGAAAGTGAAGACTATCCTTGAATGGCCTACACAAAAGAGTGTTATAGACGTAAGATCTTTTCATGGACTAGCTAGTTTGTATAGAAAGTTCATAAGATGTTTTAGCAATATTTTTGGACCCTTGATTGAAATAATGAGAGGAGATAAAAAATTAATTTAAGTGGACTGTAGGAGTAGATAAGAGTTTTAATCTATTAAAATAGAAAGTTACAGAGTAACCTAGTTTAGCACTTCTAGATTTTAACAAGGTGTTTCAAGTAGACAGTGATGCCAGTGGTACTACAATAGGAGTTGGTTGAGTAAATAAGGTAGAACTATTGCTTACTTTTGTGAGAAATTGAATGATGCAAAAAGAGAATATTCTATTTATGATCAAGAATTTTATTCTATAGTTCAAGCATTGAAGAAGTGGAGACAATATCTTCTTTCTAAGGAGTTTGTTTTGTGTACTAATCATTTAACCTTGCAATATTTGAATAGTCAAGGAAAATTAAATCAAATGCATTTGAAGTGGATTGAATTTTTGTAGAGTTATACATTTGTTTTGAAACATAGGAGTGGAAGGTCTAATAGAGTTACAGATACTCTTAGTAGAAGACAACTTTTGGTGATAGAAATGCATATTGAGGTTGTTGGGTTCAAGGAACTCACTAAATCATGATTTTGGTGAAGACTGGAAGGCTTGTACCAAACCTATTACACTTGAAAGGAAAAAGTGGTTGGATTTCATAATCCAAGATGGTATGTTGTTCAAAGGAAATCAGTTGTGCATTCCAAGAAGTACAATGAGAGAGAATTTCATCAAGAAGAAGCATAGTGGAGAATTGGTTGGACATTTTGGTAGAGATAAGACTATTGCTTTGATTGCTAAGAATTATTACTAGCCATATTTGTAACAAGATGTGAGGAATTTTGTATAGAGTTGCATAGTATGTTAGATGGTGAAAAGAGTGAAGTAGAATACATGGTTGTATGAATTATTACCTATACTAAAGAGGTTGTGGGAAGATGTCAGCAAGGATTTTATTCTTGGATTACCAAGGACATAGTATGGACATGATTCTATTTTTGTGGTGGTTGATATGTTTTCAAAGATGACACATTTCATTCATTTTAAGAAGAATAGTTATGCTCTTCATGTGGTAGAGTTGTTTTTCAGAGAATAGGTAAGACTACATGGTCTTCCAAAGAGTATAGTTTTAGACTAAGATACCAAATTTATTGGGTATTTTTAGCATATATTATGGAAGAAGTTGAAGATGGAGTTGAAGTTTAGTTCATCACATCATCTGCAAATTGATGGTCAAACAAAAGTTTTGAATCATAGTTTGGGAAACTTGTTGAGATGCTTGGTTGGAGATAAACCAAATGGATGGGATATGATTTTACCATAGGTAGAAATTACATATAATGATTCTATAAAAAAAATTACTAGTAAATCACCATTCAAGATTGTATATGGGAGTAGTCCCAGAAATGCTTCTGAATTATGATAGTTAGATAAAGGGGAGATAAGTAGTGCTAAAGCAGAAGAATTTATTGAACATTTCAAGAACATCCATGAGGAGGTGAGGAAGAAAATCATAAAGATGAACACATAGTTCAAGGCTAAGGTGGGTGTGAAAAGAAGGTTTAAATAATTTTAGACTAGTGATAAAGTCATGGTTCATTTGAGAAAGGAGTGTTTTCCAGTGGGTACATATAATAATCTAAAGATGAAGAAGTTTGAACCATGCAAGATAGTGAAACAACATGATTCTAGAAATGCCTATGAAGTGGAGTTTCCAACTGAATTGAATATTTTACTAATCTTCAACATTTCAAATTTTACATCGTATTATGAAGGAGTTGATGGAGATTAAGTTGCATACGTGCAGTGAAGTATTCTAGTAGCTAGTTTAGCTACAAAAGAGATTGAGGAGATACTGGACAGTCATGTTGGTGAAAGTAAGAGGAACAAAACTTATGAAGAATACCTAGTCAAATGGAAAGGGAGTTCAATAGATGATTCATCATGGCTAGAAAAAGAGGAGGTTAACTATCTTGGTTTTCCTTTAGATACTTGAGTTGTTACAAGGTCACTTCTCAAATTACCCTGAGTGTCTGATGCAGGAGCATCCTGGGTGTAAAAGCAATCTTGCATCACCCAAAAATATTTTTATTTTCAGCCTTTTCTATTTTAATGAGTAGTAGATATGGGATTACAATTTCTGGGAACTTGCTATCTATCGTGAGTTTTTCATATGAGATCTAAATGTCCTAATTTTAGAGGTGGATATTCATATTGAATATATCAGCCTACTAGTTGAGGCTTAGTGCCATATCATGTGTATTTATGGATTTATTGCAGATTTTTGGTTTGAATTTTTTGTATATAAACTTTAGGCTCACCATTGAGGCCTTAGAGTGCTCTAATAAGGTCCAAAATCTTGAAGGATGGGTGCTTTCACAAATTCAAGCCTATAGATCTGGAGCTAGGGTTTTTCAAAAGTGATTATAATAGCCAATCAAAGAAATGGTTTGAGAGTTATGGTCTTCCAAAGTTGGGCCAACCAAAACATCCAAAATTAATGTCAAAAATATATTTGGCTAACTTTATATGTATTGTTAGGGTGTATTAGCCCTAGCTATTAAGCTTGAGTGTCTAGAACCTTCCCGAGTGGCATAAAATTGCCTATTTAAGAAATGCCTAAACATTGTCTAGGATAGCTCTAGATGATAGTTCACATTTTGTCCTTGCAAATTACTATAATAAAGTCATCTATGTAGGTTAGCATATTATGATTTTGAATTCTGTAATTTCACATTTGCGAAAATAATAAGAAGTCCATATTTTGTGCTTGCATTTGGTGTTATTTTTTTGTTTTCTTTATGTGTTTATGGTATTAAGGGGAGCACCCTTGATAAAAAAAATTATTATCATTATTGGAGGCATGATTTAGAGCTTATTTTTTGTCTTCAAGATAGTGTCTATAATTAATGTCAATATACTGGTTATTCTACGAAGACTAGATGAGTTATACAATAAGAAGTGATTGGTGTAGTTTGAGGATTAGAAATATGATTATGTGAACTTCAAGTTACATTTGAAAACATTTCTAGATGCTACAATTAAGAACACATACAAAAATATGAAGATTGGACAAAGTTATGAAGATTTTAGTGAAGTTAGATTTTAGACAACATTTCTGGAAAGAGGGTACTATTGTTTTGATTCTATCTTCTCACAAAGATGAAATTAGCTTATGTAGGATAAGATAAAGATTGAACACATGTTAAAGATTCCTTGGTTTAGAGGGCATAATCTAGAGATCATTTAGTGGAAAGTTATGAAGATTGTGAGCTGATAATTTGTGTGTAATCTTGGATATAGTATATATTTATAATGTAACTTATATTCTAATATATTAAGATGATCCTATATTATTATTATAAACTAATAAAACCTCAAGTGTGACTCAATAACTTGTTTTAAGACTTGGTGTAAAGGAAAGGTCATTTTCTTGTGGATAAGTATCCAATGCGAATATTTTATAATCATTGAGATTATTTTGTGAATGATAAATTATAAAACCTTAGTATGAATTGTGAATATCATAGTAGAGTTTGGTATAGTTGAGGAACAATGAGATCACAAGGAACTATATTTGACAAGACAAGTTTCTAGTTGGATAGTTATTATTTCATATTATATTATTCAGGAGGAATAGTAAATAGGCTATTTGGACAGTGTGTATATTGGTTTTCCTTTCAATTCCTAACAATATTTCAATAACTCCTAATATGGTTGGAATCTCCTAAAAGTGATTCGAAGTCTCCTAATAGGGACTCTATACACCAATTGTGTTTCATTGACTTCTAATAAGGAACTTTTATATTACTACATCAATTTTTAGGTACCATCCTAATGCAAGAGCATCATGGGTTTTCTTAGTGGTTACTTAGAAGATCATGGGATGAGACTCAGTAGTTTCTTTGGAGGGTGCTTGAACTGATACTTGGTTGAAGAAGAGGTTCATTGTAGAGGTTACTCGATCATCTCTTGGCAATTGTTGGTTGAGAACTTGGTGGATGGATGGAGTTAGCAATCCTAGAGGTGCTTGGTTATCAAAGGAGATTATCATAGCTTGGGGGAACTCAGTTGTTAAAGGCACTCAAAATTTCTTGTGGGGACTTGGTACACACTGAGCTTGATGAAGCTTGGCTGTAGTGTTTCCCAAGTTGATCAATTCATGAAGTGACTTAATTAATAAAGTCATTCAATGATGATTGGAGAAATTAGTGTATATTATGGCTTCATTTACACTAGAAACTCAGTAGTAATGATTCCTAAATTAGCTTGATCAATTAAGGGGTTTAGTTGCTTTTGGAGGACTCAACGCAACTAGTGCTCGATTAATGAAGGAGCTCAGTTATGTCTAGTGGAATTCTGACACTTTATGTGGTTTTCTTTGATGCTTAGTTTGGTCTTGATTTTGTGTTAACCAAGTTGTCTATAATCAGTCGATGTATGCATTTAATCTGGGTTATATGTATTTAATTTCTATTATGATCTAACTTTTGGCTTGAGGGGTGTATCTAATATAAGGGTTTATTTAATTTTTAATTGGCTAGGCTGACCTATGGCTTAGTTGGATATAATTAGGGGGTCTTTTGGAGTCTTAAGTTACAATCATCCATCTTGGAGAAGAGGATCTACAAAAAAAATTGAGAAGTGCTAGTAGCTGAGGCTTGGGAAACAAGAAGATTGTTTGGTGGGCTTGTGAGCACAAGTTAAGATCTTCCTTGGGGGTTTCTACCAAATCTAGACTAGGTAGTGTTGGTATTGGATCTCCAAGGATCTTGCAGAACTATTTTTGTAATTTCTATTATATTTGGTCAAAACCTAGAAGTCCTTACAACTAACCATATTGCATGCAAATAGTTACTTTATTAATAAAGAGTTCTATTTAGTATCCGATTATATATCTTTTTGCTATGTTTTTAGTGTGTGGTTATTTGTAGGATTATGGATAAACTCAAGTAGGTGTACCCTTATATTCTTGCTACATGGGATGGTATCAAATCATTGTTATTTTTTAGTGTATAGACTGAGCGCCAAAGTTGAGGTAGTTTCCACTAGGACCTTGGGTTGAGAGATGTTGATTTGATAAGAGCTTGATCAAATGCTAGATTTTTCTTTCTAGAGTCTAAGATCTCTTGGTTGTGAGGTGGCATATCATGGTTCTCACTTGTAATTTTATAGGACTTGCAGATGGATCAATGGATGCGAAGATGGAAGGTTGATCTTGTTGGGGAAGATTGATTTGTTGGTGATTTTTTGTAAAGGATTTGTGAAGATCTTGGAAGATATTTTTAAGAAGATTGGACCTTGGCATGATTCCAAATCTCCACGATGTGGTGCAGAAGAGGCTTTCTAAGATGTCTTCTTAGTTAACTAAGGAAGGGATGGCTAAATTTTGTAGATGTTTGTGGAGCTGGAGTCTACCATTCTAGAATAGAGTTTTCTAGCCGATTAGAAGACTTGTTTGAGTGAGAAGATGAATAGAAAGGTTGAGGTTGAAGAAATTGGGTTTTTTGATTAGTTTTTGGAGTCTAATGCAAAACCTATAGAGAAACTTGATGTTTTTGCTGAGGATATTCCTTGCATTGTTGATAATGGGATGGAGATTGGTTTTCATGACTAATCAGTTAAGTCTGACATGTAGATTATAGAGCACTTGGTTGTGGATGAGTCAATTATTTTTGGTGATGAGTTCTATAATGAAGAGTATCTTGTTGTGAGAAATGATATTGCTAGTATTGAGAGTTTGGCATATGTTGTTGAGTCATTACATATTATTGTTGATATGGAGTTTGTTGTTGTTTGTATCGGTTCACTACTTGTTGATGTGGATTTTTTGATGAAGAATTATGTTCAATTTGTTCCTAGGAATGAGCATGTTCATTGGATGGTTGAGATTCTAGTGTTTGACAAAAGGATACAAATATGTATGATTATTCTTTTTCTTGTTGGAGTGGAAGCCTTTGGTGAAGATGAAGATGGTTGTTGATCTTTCTTTGGGCACCGAAGTGTGGGATAAACTTTTATTTTTACTTGGGAAGAATGATGCAAGAGAATCTTGGATTTTCTTGATGGATACTCTAGAGTTTATGGGAGGAGAATTGGTAACTTCTTTGGAGGGTACTTGGATTAGTACTCAGTTGAAGAAGAGGTGCTTGGTAGAGGTTAACCAATCATCTCTTAGTAGTTCTTAGTTGAGAACTCAGTGGATGGGTGGTCTTGGCAATCCTAGAGGTTCTTGATTATGAAATGAGCTTGACATAGCTTGGTGACACTTAGTTATTGAAGAAACTCAACATTTCTTGCATGAGCTCAACATACATTGGGAGCTTGGTGAATCTTGGTTGTAGTGTTCTTGACTTGCTTGGTTAGTGAAGTGACTTGATTAATGAAGGCATCTAGTAATGATTTGGGCACTCGACATATAATGTGGATTGGTTTACACTAGGAGCTCAAAATTAGTGTTTCCCAAGTTAGCTCAATCAATGAAGGGGATTGGTTTCTTCTGGGGGACTGAACACATACTATTGCCCGGTTAATGAAGGAGCTAGCTTATGTTTAGTACAATGCTAATACTCAACATTGCTTTCTCTGATGCTTGATTTGGTCTTGGTTCTATGTTAACCAAGTTGTTTGTAGTCAGTCAACTTATGAATTTAATTTGGGTTATATGTATTTAATTTCTATTGTGAGTTGACTTGTGGCTTGAGGGGTGTATTTAATGTAAGGGTTTATTTAATTTTTAATTAGCTAGGCTAACCTATGGCTTAGTTAGTATAATTAGGGGGTCTTGTGGAGTCTTAAGCCATGGTCAACTAGCTTGGAGAAGAAAATGTGGCAGAAGAGAAAATTTTGAGAAGGGCTAGTAGCTGAAGCTTGGGAAACAAGAAGATTGCTTGGTGGGCTTACAAGCAAAATTTGAGATCTTCCTTGGGGGTTTCTATGAGAGTGTGGATTGGATCTTGAGGGATCTTGTAGAATATATTTTGTAATTTCTATTGTATTTGGAAAAACCTAAATGGCCTTATAGTTGGGCACATTGCATGTTAATAGTTATTTTATGAATAAAGAGTTGCTTTTGGTATCATATTATGTATCCTTCTATTGTGTCATTAGTTGCAGGGATCTAGATTATCTTTAGTAGGATTACCCTCATATTATTCTTGCATCACATCCCCATCAGGGTTTTCCCTCTAATCAAGGGTTTCCCTAGCAAAAAAATACAGAGTTATTGTATATGGTTATATTTTTATAGTTTTTGCATCTATTGTTTACATGTTTTAGAATTGATAAAGATATTGAGAGATTCTATAATTGCATAATTGATTCATAGCCCCCCAAACTCTCTATTATCTTAGTGGACTATACATTATAACATAAGGTTCCATGGAAAAGGAACTAACAAAATGAGGTGAGTATATAGTCTACTTCATTAGAGGGAAAAATATAAGGAAGACAAAAATAAATATTTTCTAGTAAAGAAAAGCATATTAGGAAGAAAATTCTTCATACTAGAATTATTTGAAACAATAGTGTCTAACTGAATTATAAAGGCATAAGCTTAAACATTATTGTTCTATATATATATATATATATATATATATATATATATATATATATATATATATATATATATATATATATATATATATATATATATATATATATATATATATATATATATATATATATATATATATATATATATATATATAACTTGGAGATGTATTATTTGGTTCAAGCCATTAAGAGGTGGAGACATTACTTATTACCAAAGGAGTTCATTATGTAGTATACAAACAACCAAGCACTTAGTTTACTCAACAACTAAGACAAAATTAGTAATAGTGATATGAAATGGTTGGAGGCCTTGGAGGAATACACCTTCACCACCAAGCATAAGAAGGGCACTGCCAACAAACTTTAGTTGATGCACTTAGTATAAGGAATATTATTGTTTCTCAAATTCAACTAGAAAGTATGGGAATTGAAGCATTCAAATACATGTGTGCAAAAAATCATAATTTTGGAGATATTTATATGGTGTGTATAAATTTTGATGATAGGTATCATGTTGGATCTATGATTTTGTGATTTAGTAAAAACTTCTCTTCAAAAGAGGGAAACTTTGTTTTCCTAGGTGTTTTATAAGGTCAAATATCATCAAAGAAAAGCATAGTGGAACCATGGGTGGACACTTTGGTTTGGATAAAACCTTAGAACTAGTTATGATATATTACTATTAGCTAAAACTTCAAACTAATGTTAGAAACTTTGTAGAAATATGCATGATTTATCAAAGAGATAAAGGGAAGAATACAAATGTAATGCTCTATTATCCTTTGCCAATAACATCAAGGCCATGGGAAAGGATACCAATAGATTTTGTGATGGGGTTTCCAAGGACATAAAGAGGAAATGATAGTGTATTTATGTTAGTATAAAGGTGTAATTATTTCAACAAAGCTATAACCACCATACATGTTTGAAGGATCATGTTAGCATTGATTTGTAACAAATTTGAGATCTTAAAACATAAGTATATGGAAGAAAGATTAGGATGTTGACATGACGTATATAGAGAAGTTGGAAAATGATATTAGAAGGAAATATGATGATAACATGATGTTGGAATGATGTAGAATGGTTGGATATATTATATTATCAAGCTTTATTTTGAGATTAAAGAACAATTTATTATTCTCTACTTAACAGGTCGAACCACATGAAGGTGGAATCACAACTGGCCCTATTAACATCTAAAATTCTTTTATTATTTCATACATTAATAAAATATACCATTAATTCATTATTACATGACTTAAACTAAAATTATTAACATCCATAAAGTAATCTCATAATATCCAAAGTAAACATCTAACATCCATTCATTCTTTGACATTCATTAACACTAGCACATAAATACATAACATTCAAGAATACATAACACTCAATAACATTCAATAACATAAGTAGTACAAAGAAATTTAACATTCATTAAAATTCAATTACATTAAAAGAAAAGTAGAAAATGACAACTTGCACTCTTTAAGGACTGGCATAGTTTCCTTTCCTTTTCCTTGAGTATCATTATGTGATTCAGTATTAATAACACTATCAAATGTACTACAATAAACTTGAGAAATAAAATAAAAAATTTATTCTATCTAATTTTAGTATTTATAATGAGGCTTACCTACTAGGAAGAAGAGCCAAGAGTACCAATATCCCTATCTATGTCATTTGGTTATCAATCCATGTAGCCCTGAGACAAAGATCAAATACAAAAATACTTAATAATAAATTTTTGTAGTAGAAAATATTACTATTCATAATTCTATTATATAAACTATCTCTCTGTAGTGCATTTACTTATACCTATCAATATGTGATGGATGCTCACGAAAGGGTATCAAGTTCCTGCAAATGTTAGCTAGAAGCATTAAAAAATGGAGCATACACAAATTTATATATAAATTGAATGTAAGGGGCTAGTGGGGTGGGGGGGAGGTGGAATATTCCCATGAGAGAATAAAATAAGTTATAATGATCTTAGATAGGTTAGACTAGCCTTAGAGTACATTTAGAAGAAATTTGAATGACTTTTAAATCCATTAAAGTAAAGAAATGAAAGTTAAATATTTAAAAAATTTAATTCTAATGGTTAGGAGGTTTTTGGAGGGAAAGTTGATTTAGACCCTTAAACATATTGTTAAGGCCTTCCAAATTACTCAAATTAGTTGGGGAAGTCAAGTTTTCCAACCAATATACCCCACTCAAGTCATTAGGACTATAGGCACTGTGGATTGGATAGCATTTGCTAAAAAATATTCAAGGAAAACAAATAAAAGTTCATTGTTTTTGTAATTTCTTATGACTCTTTTATCATCTTTCATTCCTTTTGTTTCTATAATGATCTAGGGAAAATCTAATAATCCTTTTTGAATTAGTTTTTGATGTGTTGAATTCCTTTTTTGGTATTCACACAAAACGTGTTGACATGGTTTTGGACATTACTTGATTTCTAGTTTGTATGTATAAATACATGTGCATATATATTCAAAATAATGTGAGTATGTAAAAATTAAATAATTTTTTTTCTCAGTTTTGGACTTAGTTTGATATTTACATTTGTGTACATGTGAGTGTGTGCCTCAGTTTATTCAAATGCCTTGTCTATGCTTCCACAGTTTTAATCATTGTTTACTTGAGCATTTGCAAGTACAACATCTTTAAAAATTACTCTATCCTTTATACTTTTAAGGATGTGTATAACCAATTCACAAGTTCTCATTTTAATGTACAAATTCTAGATGCTAGTAAAGTTCCCATTAAAACATTTTAAATTAACTAGTTGGGGAAATAAATGGAATGGTAGCCAAAAAATATATTAGAAAATAATATATGCAACAATAGTGGAGTTTATTATTCAATTTTAGTGATTGTTAAAGTGATGGGGACACAACCAAAGCACATAATGGACACAACAAGAAAGGGAAAATTTTATTAACTATGAAAATATGCTAGTGCATTTAGTGTAGAGAAAACAAACTCCAAAACATGCCCTATGGGCTTACAATAGCATAAATCTAGAGATAATTTCTTTCCCTGGTACCTTCTCTCAAACTCCACTCTAAACTGCCTTTTACAATGTCGAAAGTGTCCTTAAATAGACCCCAAAGGGTTAAGGATTAGGAATACATTCTAGAAAGTGCTAGTTGGCAACCACCACCAAAATGGAAGACTCTAGAAGTCACTTTAGAAGTCAGTACAAAATTAGAAGAATCTAGAAATGGTATCCAAAATTCCAAGAGGCATAGCTTTTGAACCATAGCTCCGATCGATGAACTGTTTAGATTTTCGAAAAGCTCTTGAAGTGCTCTCTAGCCCCATGGATGAGCTTCACTCATCCACCATTTTTTGGCCCTATAAAAGGTCATTTTATGCCTTGAATCTGACTTTGAAGCATTCTTAGGAGGCCTCCAAAAACTGAAAAACTACAATAACTTTCAAACCGTGTAGCCTATTGACTTGATTCTTTTTCTGGAATGTTCTAAATTATAATTTTAATCCGTCCTCCAATTTACACCTTCTGATTCACCATAATTATGGCTCAGTTACATAGTCCTATTTTTCGTCATTTACATGTATCCCAAGGTACTTAAATACTCTAACCCAAAACACTAATAGTGGAACTATGAGAGTTGGAACCTTTATTTGACCCAAATGAGTATCTAGAAATGAAAACACATGAAACAAAAACTATGTCTAGGTAATCTTTTTTTTTTTGGTGATATAGGATTGCCCTTATACCTTTGGATGCTCCTGCATCATAAAGATATGTATATCATGAATTAAAATAATGAGATTACATATAGATAAACCTTGAAAAAGAATCAATTGCATTTATATTTGAGATGGAAGACTCATAGAAATATAGATTTCCATATGAGATAATAAAAATATCATATAGACTTTAGTGAGAGTAATATATCTAAAAGAGAGATATTACTTGAATTTACAATCATTTGAGAATTGATTTAACATAGAATCATATCATATCTAGTGATACTTTTTTTTCATAATCAAAATATATCGGTCATATATAGAACACATTATTGGTAGAAAAATAAAATACTTGATGCTATATCCCCCATATCAGACATCTCATTGAATACTAATTTATTCAAATCATCATTAAATATGAATTTATATATATTATCTAATATAGGTCAAAAAATATAGGCAAAAGGAATTCTTATATAGGAAGTTAGAGATTATTAAATAGACATAGGAAGTAGACATTTGAAACTATTAATTAGACATAAGTTAGAGACTATTAAGTAGACATTTGGAACTGATCCTTGATAATAATCATTTAGTAGTTATGAGATGATGAAATGAGAAGAAATAGTTGAGATCTTATATTGACATAGTTTTCAAAAGATCACATGAAATGAAATGGGTCTGTGAGTAGATAGAAACTAGAAAAACATTATGTATAGATGAAGGTATGAAATGGATGATTTTGGAGTATTTTGTACAAACACTCAACATTTAGTATGCACAAATCATCATTTGAGATCAAATGGATGTGTGGGATTATAAACATAGTAAATAATAAAGGTGGGAATTGAACATAGTAGGGAGGTCCTAATGCCCACACTTGTTGAGGTTCTCTTTGTCAATGACCCTTCTTCTGAAATTGTTTTCTATAACATTTCTCCTAAGATAATGTATTATGAGCTCTTCATTAGTGGGATGAAACCTAAATCTAGGAGGCATTTGTGCATCATCCTTATCATGTTTATAACCAAAGTTAAGAGCCTCCATTATTGAATTCTCTTCCCATTATCCTCACAAATATAAGAAAACAAATAGATAGGCTAAGGTAATCCTACCCAATTTTCTAGATTTCCACTTAGCTAGCCTTTTGTGAAATATAATATGTTGGTTGTGGGGAGATGGTGTGTTGACTTCTTATATGGGTGTTAGGAGAGATGGGAAAATGGGACAGGATGGGATGTGCATAGAGGCATAGATTGAAGATGAAAACACATGAATCATATTGCCAGTCTAAAATGAATTCCCTATGCTTGGTGTGTACATGTGTAAGAAAGGAATCACCATATACATGCTTGCTTGGTGTCAAAAGAGTATGTGTATATATTATTGTCATTAAAGGAGGATGAGGGGGAGGTTTTGATACAATAAAAATATCACACTACACTAAACAAGAGCTAAAGTATGTTATATACACACAATATATATTACAATATAAGATCAAATGGGTGGGTTAAGATTATGCATGCAATTTGTGTACCAAAATCAAGGTTATATTATAATATATAATATAATTTCATACGCACAATATAATGATAATATGATTAAAAATATGTGCACAATATTATGCAGGCACAATTTGTGCATTTAATAAGGGTTATATTATATATAGACAATATATATGATAATATGATAAAAAATGGGTGTGTGAGATTACATAGACATAATTTGTGTATCAAACAAGGTTAGAAGGTACTATATACACACAATATATATGATACCATAAGAACAAATGGGTGTGTGAGGTTATCTAAGTACAATTTGTGCACATGGATATGTGGGTGCCAATCTTCATAGACAAGTTTTAAGATGATCAAATGAGAGGACACAGTTGAGAGCTTAGATTGACACAATTTTCAAATGAAATGGGTGTGTACATAGAAATAAAATTTGAAGTATAAAATTGAAGGGATTGTAATTAGTTTTGGAATTCTTTATAATAACTAAGAGGGGGATTGAATCAATTATTAATGAAGGGCCATACCACCCTTACATGTTCATAATTGAAAACATAACAATATGGAGACAAATAGATGGCAAAATGCTTCAAAAATCATATTTTTATTATACTTGGAAATCCTTACAATATTCTTTGAATGAGAGAACTCCAACCTCTTCCAATATGAGAGAGCTTCCAACTAGCTTGCACACCAAGAGCCTCTACAAGAAGAGCTGACAACCAAAGATCTTGAACCCAAAGGGATTCACCAAGAAGAACTTCCCAACTAAGATCTTATACACTAAGATATTTCACCTCTAAAGCTTTTATACAAGAAGAGACCACACCTTGAGAGCTTCACTACAAGAGCTTACACTTGAAGACCTTATACTTGAAGAGCTTACACTTGAAGAGATTTACTACAAGAGCTTACACTTGAAGAGCTTGTCCTTGAAGATTTTATCATTAAAGAGCTTATAGTTTAAGAGATTTTCCTTGAAGAACATTTTTCATTAGTTATCCAAGGTCCAAATGTAAAAATAAAAAATTTCATAGCTTAGTGAACCCATATCCATAAAACATATTCATTATGCATGCATCCATTAGATTGCACAATCACTTAAACTTTGTAGGTTACCATCAAATCAACTTTGTATAAATGTAAGCATAAAACATAATAGATTCAATAATGGTTTTACATGGAAACCTGATTTGGGAAAAACCACCAATAAAATGTGACTCATTCTCACTCTTCTAAAGTGATGTCATGTGAAAGGCCAGCCCTATTAAAGGTTATAATGCACAGTATAAAATGTGACCTTGTTAGAGGATTTAAATCACCCTATTAGGAGTGAGCCTTGTTAGAGGACTTTCACTTGGAATGTCACCTGGTTAAAGGATTTACAAATTACTATTAGATCAACTTTAATCCAAAGGATTTACCCTAGATTGATACAATGATTAGAAAGTAATAGTAAGGCTTGATTTGATAAAAAATTTCAACTCACTTTGCATATTATAGATCTATATTTTAGTCCTCCATTATGCTTGGCTTTCACACACTTCAAATCTAATAGCTTGTCCACCCTTCAAGAATCCATACCCTTAAGCCTTCTTTATTTTCTTTCCAATAGCAGTCTCTTCTCTTTGGTTACTAAATAAAGAAATACCTTAGTCTCCTTGTAATCCTTAGGTTCTCACAAATGACAACCTTTTCTTTTGACTAGTCATATCTATAAATAGAAATTTTAGATCTTTTGTTATTCATCCTCTATCATCTATTTTAGGGTTAGGTAAGATTAGGTAGGATTCAATGAATCTATTCATCTTTTCATTTTATTCCCTTCTAGAAAATTCTCCTTCAATTCTTGAATTTTGCAACTAGCTCATCAAGCTTATCTTCCACACAGTTTACACCATCCAAGAAATCAAACTTGTTGGCTCAGATCCATCAAATTCATGATCTTTCTCATAATGCTAACTCTAGACATTCAATATCAAATCACTCAGTACAAACTAATTTTTACTGGTGTTCGACATCAACTAAACTTTACTCGGCTAACACTGTATTTCTCAACATACACTAAAATTTGACTTTTCTTGGCTCCAACTAATTTTTTGTTTGGCTTACACTAACTTTTCTCGACACCTATTATGCAGATTGTTAAGCTTGGGAGACACAATTATTTTACTTGTTCTTCTAAACTTAATTAGTGTATCCATCTTTTGTAACCTTAAGTAGATAATCAATGCATTATAATATCATTATCTTAACTAATCTTTGTACTCCTTTTCCATATCATAACTCAACCTTTCTTCTAGGTGCTACTATTAACTCATTTAATCAAATCTTCTTCATCAATTAAAAAAATTACAATACTCAAATTATCTAAGTAATGGTCTTACTAGCAAGTAGAAGGTTTGACATTAGTGACAAAACAATGATTGAAATACATTCTCATACTTGTATCAATCTATTTTCAACAATCTCCCCCTTTGGCATTGATGGAAAACCAAAATAAATTAGTACAACCAACAATAATACCAATAAGAAAATAATTTCTTGTATTGAAGTCTCTCCCTCTATCAACAACTTTCATATTCTATATAGGTTACAAAATTATGTTTTGATCAACTAACTATCAAAAACTCATCCTTATGACTCTCTCTTGATGACTCCTTATATCTTCCTCTTGATGACTTCTTATATCTCCCTTAGCACAATCCACTATCTGATTAGATATTTCATGTTTCTCTCTATTTATTTATCTCTTTCTTTGTCTTTCTCCCTCTTTGACAACAATTTCAAAGACTTTTCATCTTAATATGTAGGTATGAACATTTTCAATTTCTCCCTCTATCACCTAGCTTATGACTGATTTGTAGCTCTAGCTCTTTGATTACTTTAGGTAGCTCCTAAAGTAAGGTCCACTACATCAATGTGTAACATATGTCAATCATCTTGTTTGATGCAAATCACTTCTCATGTTTCATAAATAGCCTTGGATAGGGGCATCACCCCTAATTTACCTCTTTGATACTCATGAACATCCTTAGGTAAAGCTTTTGTGAAGATATCAACTATTTTATCTTTTTGTGTTAACATATTCCATCTTTACCTCTTTATTCTGAACTAACTCTCTCAAGTAATAATACTTGATTGCAACATGCTTAGTCTTTGTATGAATCACATGATTCTTTGTTATATTTATAGCAATTGTATTATCACAATAAAGTATCATAGCTTTAGCAATTTCCTCCTTCATACCTTTGAGTAGCTGTTTGATCCATACAATGTTTGTACAATTTACTGCAACAACAACATATTGAACTTTAGTAGTAGATTGAGATATGTAGTTTTTTTCTTGCTAGTCCATGTAACCAACCTTTTTCCTAAGAAAAATTCTCCTTCACTAGTGATCTTTCTATCATTAATATTTCTATCCCATTTAGCATTAGTGTAGGATCTCAATTTAAATTTCTCATTTTTCTTATTGTATAGACCATAGTTTTCTATGCCTTTTAGATATCTCATTATTCTCTTAATAGTCATCAAATGGTTCTCCCTAGGATTAGTAGAGAATCTTGTCACCATCCCAATAGATAATGCAATATTAGGTATGTTGTGTACTACATATTATAATTTTCCAATCATAGACCTATATAATGTTTGATTCACCTCAATTGTATAATCATTCTTTGACAATTTATGGCTGGTCACCATAGGTGTGCTCACTAGCTTGGAATCTTCCAATCCAATTTTTTTTAATGTTTCCTTTACATATTTTGATTGAGTGATGTATATACTATATTTCATCTGATGTACTTGCATACCCACAAAGAACTTGATCTCTCCAAACATAGAGATTTTATATTCTTTCTTCATTTCATTTACAAAAGCCTTACATAAAGTATCTTGACCTCCAAATATGATATCATCAAAAAAAAAATTCAAATAGTAAAATACCTTTACCTTTCTTTGTCTTTAAGTACAAATTATTGTTATCATTAGTCCTCTCAAATCCAATCTTCACAAGATAATTATGAAGCCTTTTATACCATGCTCTTGGTGCTTTCTTCAAACCATATAAAGCTTTGTGTAGTCTACATATCATATTTTTGTTGTTAGCATCAACAAATCCTTTTGGCTATTTTGTATAAACCTTCTCTTCCAATATGCCATTCATAAATATAGATTTAAGATCCATTTGATAAACTTTGAAACCTTTGTATGTGGAGTAAGAAAGTAAAGCTTTTACTCCTTCCAATCTTGCAATAGGAGCGAATGTTTCTCCATAGTCTATCCCTTCTTCTTGTGCATATCTTTTACAAACTAATCTTGCCTTGTTCCTTGTGACTTCATCATTTTCATCTAACTTGTTTCTAGATACCCACTTGGTGCCAATTACATTTTTATGTTCTAGTCTACATCTTCAAAGTCATCTTTCACTATTTTAAGTTCATGCATGCTAAGAAAACATGTATCATTTCTCAACTTGTTCCTTGCCATTGGTCTTGCTTCTTTATCTCCAATGATTTGAGCTATAGGGTGATGTATCTTGACATAATTTAACAATCTTGGTTCTTCTTAGTTTTCCTCATTTGGTCTCTCAAATTCTAAATTACTATGTACATCTCTATTAGGTAGTTCAACATCTCTTTCATGTAAACTAATCTCAGAATTAGAATGTGCCTCAACTTCATTCTATAACTCGACATTCATAGTATGTTATTGGTAGTCATTGAAACTTGCTATTGATTTGTAACATCTTCATCAATAGGCATACCTTAATAAAAGTACACAAATGATTTGTATTCCTCTATTTCCTTCATAGGAACTTAGCCTCATGTACTTGTGTATCTTCATTAAATTTCACATTTGCACTTTCCACAACTTTGTTAGTGTTAGTATTTAAACACTTATAAGCTTTTATTCTTGTGAAATAGCCAAGGAATATACCTTCCTCACTTTTTGCATCTAGTTTACCATTCTTGAAATCCTTGAGAATATAACACTTTCTTCCAAATATCTTAAAATATTTTACATTGGGTGAGTATCCATATCATAGGTTAAAAGGTGTTGAATGAGTACCTTTCTTTACTTGCACATGGTTTAAGGTATAGAAAACTATACTTACATCTTCTCTCCAATATTTCTAAGCAAAATTCTTTTGCATCATGTGTGTCCTAGTATAGTCCATTATATATATGTTCCTCCTTTCAATAATTCCATTTTGTGGAGGCATCCTAGGGTCAGATTTATGTCTTTTGATTCCTCTATCATTACAAAACATCTCAAACTCATTCGATGTAAATTCTCATCCTCTATCAAATCTCAAACATTTTAGTCTTTTACCTATTTCCTTCTCAACTATTGCTAAGTACCACTTAAACATTTTGAAAGCATCAAATTTCTATTTTACAAACATAATTGTCATCATTCTAGAGTAATCATCAACAAATAGCATAATATACTTATCTGCTTTGCAATTTTTTACATTGATTGGTCCACACAAATCAATATGAACAATCTCTAATATTCCTTTAGAGGTATGAGTCTTACTCTTAAAACTTGACTTAGTCATTTTTCCTAACTAACATTGTTTGCAAATTATATTGCCAGGTTTCGTCAACTTCAGCAAACCTCTAACTCTTCTCATGTTACTGATACTAACCAAGGTATCAAAATTAACATGACATAACCTCTTGTGTCATACGCACACATCATCAAATTATACAACTAAACAACTAGCATCCTCCATATCAAGGTAGAATAGATTACCTCTAGTTTGAACAACTTTTCCAATTAGTTTTCCATCACTGTCATATATCTTAGCAATCTTATTCTCAAACTCGACCTTACAACTTGAACTATTCAGTTGTGACACACTCAAAAAATTATAGTTAAGTCCTTCAACATAACAACCATTGTCACATAAAATCTTTTCTATGAGTTTGATAGAACCTTTTCCTTTTATCAAACAGTGTGCATCATTACCAAACCTTACACTATTTCCATCATAATAATTCAAAGTAATGAACTTACTTTTATCTCTAATCATGTGATGTGAACACCCACTATCAATGATCCATTTTTCATTCTTGTTCACACAAGACACCAGTGCAGTTGCCTCATCCTCATCAGAATCATCCTTCATTGTAGCATACACCACTTCATCATCATGATCATCAGATCCATCTTTAGTTTCCTCTTCAGTAAAGAGCATGACTTCCTTCTTTTGTCTTTGTAATCTTTATTGTCTTCATCTCTTCTAATTTTGTACTTGTCTCCACCTTTGTAATTTTTCTTCTCTAGACATCTAGCAAAAATATGACCAACCTCATTGCAATTGAAACACATGATAGGTAACTTACCTTTGAATTTTCCTTTACCTCTATTATATCTCTTTTCTAGTAGTGCTTCAAGTTGTTCTATATCTTCCTCATTTGTATCACTATCACTGAAAACATATTTTACCTTTTTCTTCTTCTTCTCATCAGGGTCATTCAATGATAGCTTGGCTTTGAAAGAAAATTCAACATTTTTAGATTTAAAATTATCAAAATTAGATAGCTCAAAAGTAGTGAACCTACCTACTAGACCTTCAAGAGTCGGATTAGAACTTGGTATGCATCTCAATTTTTGTATTGTAAAAAACTCTAATAGCATAAATGGGAAAAAATGTTCTCAAAAATTTTCTTAATATAGTCTCATCATCTATCTTACTAGTAGCTCCTTTATTATATTAACAATATCTTTTATCCTAGAAAAATATTGAGCAACATTCTCACCTTCTTGCATTCTCATATCATTGAACTTACATCTAAGACTTTCATATTTGGCTATTAGAACATTTGTGTCTCCTCCATAAATAGTGTGAAGAGAATCCAATATTTTCTTTGCACTATCACAACCTATGATACCATCAAACTCATAATAACTTAGGGCAGAGGCAATTTCCAACATTACCTAGTTCTATTCTTTCATATTTTCCAGATCTTCAACAACTAGGGCTCTAAAAGGATCAACATGCTCTATTATGATGGTAGATTGTGCATGATCTCCAAGACCTATGGGGTGTAGCTTCATCATAATTTTCTATTTAGGTAAGTTATCTCTATTAAGGATGGGTGCCTCTCATTTTGGCATCTTGATCTTTTTCTTCTAGTACCTTTAGACTAGCCCTCTTAGGTAGATGACTCTGATACCAATTGTTGGAATTCTTTAGAATAATTGAGAAGGGGGGTGAATCATTTGTCAAAGGTCCAAATGTATAAATAAAACTTTTCACAGCTTAGTGAACCTACATCCATTAAAAATATTTATTATACATGCATCCATTAGATCATACAATCACTTAAAATTTGTAGGTTACAGTCAAATCAACTTTGTAGAAATGTAAGCATGAAACATAACACATTCAATAACACACTTGACACAATGATTTTACATGGAAACCCAATTTGGGAAAAATAACTAGTAACATGCTACTCATTCTCACTCTTATGAAGTGATGGCCTATGAAAGGCTAACCCTGTTAAAGGTTACAATTCACATTGGTAAATGTGACCTAGTTAGAGGATTTCAATCACCCTATTAGGAGTGAGGCTTGTTAGAGGACTTTAGATCACTCACTTGGAATGTCACCTAGTTAAAGAATTTATAATTGACTGTCAAGTCAACCTTAATCCAAAGGGTTTACCCTAGATTGATATAATGATTAGAAAGTAACAATAAGGCTTGATCTAATAACAACTTATAACTCACTTTGTAGATTACAAATCTCTATTTTAGTCCTCCATTCTACCTGGCTTTCACACACTTCAACTCTGATAGCTTGTCCAACCTTCAAGCATCCATACCCTTAAACCTTATTGCTTTTCTTTCCAATAGTAGTCTCTTCTCTTTGGTCATTGAATGAAGCAATACCTTAGACTCCTTATCTTTTTTAGATTCTCGTACATGACAACCTTTTCTTCTAACCAACCATCTCTATAAGTATAATATCTAGATCTGTATTTGTTCATTCTCTATCTTCCACTTTAGGGTTAGGTAGGATTCAATTAATTTACCCATCTTTCCATTTTATTTCCTTCTAGAATCTTCTCCTTCAATCCTCTTGGAATTCAGCTCAAAATGGTTCATCTTGAATTCTATGCCACTAGTTGATCAAGCCTATCTCCAACACAATTCACACAATCCAAGAAATCAAACTTATTGGCTCAGATTCATTGAATTCAAAATCTTACTCATAATGTTGAGACTCAACATTAACTTTCTTCTTATGCTTGGAACATACTATCAAATCACTTGGCATGAACTAAAGTTTACTAGTGCTCAACATTAACTAAACTTTACTTGGGTAGTACTATATCACTCATTATACACAAAAATTTGACTTTTCTTGGCTCCAACTAATTTTATGCTTAGCTTACACTAACTTTTCTTGGAACCTACTATGTAAATTGTTAAACTTGGTAGACACAATTTATTTTACTTGTTCTTTTGAACTTAATCAGTATATCAATCCTTTGCAAACTTAAGTAGTATTCAATGCACTATAATATCACTGTCTTAACTAATATTTGTACTCATTTTCCATATCATAACTCAACCTTTCCTCTAGGTGCTATTTTTACCTCATTTGATCAAATCCTATTCATCAATCAGAAAAATGATAGTACTCAAATCATCTAAGAAATTGTCTTACCAACAAGTAGTAGGTTTGACATCAATGACAAAACAATGATTAAAAAATATTCTCATACTTGTATCAATCTATTTTCAACACTTGAGTAATTGATTCACCCCCTTCCCCCCAGCCCCCCACACCCCCCCCCCCCCCCCCCCCGCCCAATTTATTCTAAACATTTCTAAAAATTGGTATTAGAGCTAAGTTCTTATAGAGAAAAGATTGAAAGTACTTGAAACTAAAGATCATGACTCACAAATGAGAGGTAGGAAAGCTAAACAAGGATAACTTTTTGACATGGCCAATATTGATGAGGTTGCATATATCTAGTATAGGTGATGTTTCTATAAATCATTTGGACAATGAGCATGTGAAAGTATGACTAATTCTATGATAGTTGAGAAACTAAAGAAAAAGAAAGAACACAATCAAGAAATGTTGGATATTTTCTCAGCCCTAAGCTATGTTGAGTTTGATGATATAAAAGAATGTGATAGTGCAAAGAAAATGTGAGACAAACTGAAGACTATATATGAACATGACTACAATGTCTTGAGAGCCAAATTAGAGAGTTTGAGAGGTAAATTTGATGACATGATAATGATGGAATGTGAGAATATAGTACAGTACTACACAAGATTCAAAGAAGTTGTCAATGTTATTTGAGGTGAAAATAGAGAAATCAATGATAAAATAGTCATAAGCAAGGTACTAAGGACTCTATCCCTATATGTGTCATTAGAGTTTCTGCAATTCAAGAATTGAGATGTACTTTAGGTAACACTTTGACCTTGGAAGGTGTAATTGGTAGACTTACTACCTTTGAGATGTCTAACTTTGATAGTTGCACACTTGCTACTATTGAATCTTCTTTTAAGTCACAACTTGTTCTTAGCAAAGAGAAAGGAAAACATGTGAAGAGTGACAGTGGCAATTCTAATGATGAGCTTGATGAACTTGAAGCCCTTATTAAAAGAAAAATTGAAAGAGGAAGAGGTAAATACATAGGTATAATACCTATTATTTATTTTCCATGCAACAAGCTTGGTCATATTGTTGCTATGTGTCCTAACAAAGAAGACAAGGATGAGAGAAATGAAAGTAAGTACAAAGGAAGAAGAGATGACCAATACTACAAGAAAAACAAGGATGAAAAAGGTAAAAAATATTGTTATATCATTTAAGAAGAAAATGACATTGAATCTAAAAGTAATAATGATGAAGTTTTATATATTTCTATGAAATAAGATTCTAATGAAGATGACAAAATTGCATTAATCTCATATGTGAACAAGAGCAATAGATGGATAATTGACAATGCTTTCTCTAATTATATCTCTAGTGACAAGGATAAATTTGAGAATATTGGTCCATACAAAGGTGGATCTATTAAATTTGGTAATTATATTCCATGTGTTGTAAAAGGTAAAGGTACTATTTAAATGACTAACAACATCACATGTGACAATGTTTACTAGGTTGGAGGACTTGACTATAATTTGTTGAGTGTTTTATAACTGAAAACATTAGGATGCAAAGTATAATTCCATCACAAGAAGGCCAAGATATATGATGTTGATGGTAAGCTAATTGGAAGTGGTGATCAGACAAGAGGTAACTTGTTTTATCTAGATTTATCTAATAGACATGTCTATTTGCACAACAAGAAGATGTTTGGTTATGGCACAAGAGGTTATGTCATGTGAATTTTGACAATTTGATAAAAATTAGTAAAATAAAAAAACTAAGAGGGTTGCCTAAAATGAATAAGCCTACAATGCTATGTGTAAACAATGTCAATCGGGGAAAATAAACACGTCTAGTTTCAAGAGGAAAATATATACTTCTAGTGATATTTTGGAATTGGTTCATACTGACCTATGTGGAACTATTGATGATCAAATCTACTATGGAGATAAGTATATCATTCTATTTTTTGATGACTATTCTATAATGATGACTATGATGTTCCTTAAAGGTAAATCTGATGCTTTTTAGTTAGGGTATTTAGCTAGAGTTGAAAAATAAATACGTAAGAGTTTAAGGTGTTTGAGATCTGATAGAGGTGGTGAATTTATGTCCAAAGAGTTCAATATATTTTGCAATGACAGAAGAATCAAAAGATAGATGTTAGCACCAAAATCCCCTCATTGGAATGGGATGGTTGAAAGAAGAAATAAGTCAATAATGGAATACGTAAGAACATTGATGATGAATAAGAGTGCATTAAAGAAGTATTGGAGAGAAGTTGTAAGTACTATTGTATATACCTTGAACAAAGTACAAGTCAAAAAAGGTACAAATACTACACCTTTTGAACTATGGTATGGATATTCTCCTAATGTGAGATATTTCAAAATATTTCAAATTAAATGTTATATATTCAAAGATAATAGGAATGGAAAAATTGATGCAAAGTGTTATGAATGTATACTCCTAGGATATTCTACCAAGAGTAAAGCTTTCAAGTGATTAAATTCTAACACTAACAAAGTTATTGAAAAGTACAAATGTGAAATTTGATAAGTTTACAGAAAGAAGTGACCTTACATATAATAATGAACATGAAGATTATAGTACATTCATCTATGTTGATGGTGGTGCTCCCAGTACTCCAAATGAACAAACAAATAAAGGTGCAATTTCCCAACAAAAAAGAAATGATATAGTGCAACAATAAGTTGTCAAGAAACAAATAGTGGGCATCGAGCAATATATAATTTGTAATAAGCTCTTCATCAGTAGGATGGAACCTAAATCTAGGAGGTAGTTGTGCATCACCTTTATCATGATTGTAACTGATGGGGACACAACCCAAGCACAAAATGGACACAACAGGAAAGGGAAATTTTATTAACTATGAAAATATGCTAGTACACTTAATGCAGACAAACAGGCTCCAAAACATGCCCTATGGGCTTACAATAGCATAAATCTGGAGATAATTTCTTCTCCCAGTACCTTCTCTCAAACTCCACTCTGAATTTCCTTTTACAATGCCATAAATGTCCTTAAATAGACCCCAAAGGGTTAATGATTAGGAATACATTCTAGAAAGTGCTAGTTGGCATCCACCGCCAAAATGGAAGGCTCCAAAAGTCACTTTAGAAATCGATACAAAATTAGAAGAATCTAGAAACAGTAGCCAAACTTCTAGGAGGCATAACTTTTGAACCGTAGCTCTGATTGATGAACTGTTTACATTTTCAAAAAGCTCTTAGAGTGCTCTATATCCCTATGGACAAGCTTTACTCATCCCCCATTTTTTGGCCTCAAGGTCATTTAATGCCTCAAACTTGACTTTGAAGCATTCTTAGGAGTTCTCCAAAAATTGAAAAATTGCGATAACTTTCAAACTGTGCAGCCTTTTGACATGGTTCTTTTTCTAGAATGTTCTAAATTACAATTTTAATCCTCCCTCCAATTTACACCTTTTGATTAACCATAATTATGGCTCGATTACATAGTCCTATTTTTTTGGCATTTACACATATCCCAAGGTGCTTAAATACTCTAACCTAGAACACTAATAGTGGAATTGTGAGAGTTGGAACCTTTATTTGACCCAAATGGGTATCCAAAAATGAAAACACATGAAACAGAAACTATGTCTAGGTACATTTTTTTTGGGTGACACAAGATTACCCTTATACCTCTGGATGCTCCTGCATTAGTAACTAAATTTAAGACCCTCCATTGTTGAATTATCTTCCCAAATACTCATAAGAACACAAGAAAGCCAATGGATAATTTCAACTATCTTCCACTATATAGGCCAAGACAACTTAGCCCAACTCAATTTGCAAGATGCCCACTTACCTTTAACAAAATATGATATATGGGTTGGTTTTTTTACTTCTTATATGAGTGTAAAGGAGAGGTTGGATAATGAGATAGGATGGGATGTATGGAGAGGCAAAGATCAATGATTAATACATATGACTCAAATTGCTAGCCTAAAATTGGTTTCCTCAACCTAGTGTGGTGGACATGTGTAAAAAAAAATCTCCATAGACAAGCTTTCTTGGTGTTGGAAAAGTGTGTATATAATCTTACCCATGTTGGAAAAATCCAAACTATTTCTCATCAAATTCCACCTAGCTTTACAAATCAAAACCCCACAAACTAGAATTAAGAAAATAAACATAATTACGGTCAATAGATATACTAAATGAATATATGAATTCCATGGGAAGTAACATTTTACACATTTGGTCCAACATGTTGTGTTTGTGTTGCAAATTAGTGTTGACAGCTAGGAAATTATCCCAAAAGGATTGGTGCCACAAATTGTGTTTCTCAAATGTGACAAGGGTTTTAGTGTTCTTAGGAAATAATTGATGGTAGTTTTGCATAGAAATTTTGTGATTTCAAGAAATTTATTTTCAAATAAAATATGGTTTCAAGCTAGGAAAATTACTTTTCAAATCACATAAATCAGATTTCAAACAATTTCATTTTCAAATCACATAAATCAATTTTCAAGCAATTTCATTTTCAAATCACATAAACTTGAACTAGTACACTTCCTTATCTAGGTAGTGTTGATTATGTGTGTGCTTGCAACATTGAGTTTCTCACACTATAATTTCCTGATAAAATCTCAGTATGCTAGAATCGTATCTTTTGCACATGCATAGTTGATAGTGTAAATGATTTGGTATTTGCCTTCTTCTTTTTTATCACCCATGATCATCAACATTCTAAAATTATAAAAAAAAAATTAGTCAAAAATCTGACGAGATTAAGGTTCAATTAAAAAGAAAATACCAATTTCACAAAATGTGCCCCTAACATAAAAAATTAGGGCCAAATGTAATAGTGACCTTGTTGCAAAGTAACATCACTAATTTTCACATTTTTTGATTAAAATGAGTGGGATTTTTTTTTAAAAAAATTAATAATAGAATGCTTAAGCTTGTTGGGTTTTGAACAATTGTGGGAAATTTTATTAATAAAAAATCAAATTTTGACACAATATTACTTGTTTGTCAAAAATTGTCATTAGAATTTGAGGCCAATTGTATTAGTGTCTATGATCATCTAAAATCATAGCCTTTCCAACACATTACTAAAACATATGAACATAGGTTGACATCATTGAAAAAATATGAATGTCAAAATCCCATATAGAAATAGTTCCAATAAAAAATCTCCACCAATATTCAACATATCCAATAATGTTATGGGGTTATACACCCACTCAGATCTAATAAAGTAAAATTTAATATAGGTTTAATAATTAACTTATTTCAAGATCAATATTAAAATTAAGTGGAAAGTATGAAATTTTGTCAACGATCATTTTTTTTTTCTCATTTTATATTTTTATCAATAGCGAGAGAAAATAAAATAAATTTATTAAAAGGTTAACATGGTTCTCAGTTATTTTTGGGAAATGATCCACTATGCATCCTTGTAATAAAAATAGGAAATATAAATTTCTATCACTAAGATTTGAAATCCTATTGAAGAGTCATAAATATTTTAGCATCAACCCCTCCTAACTAGCTCCAATATTAGTATGATTACCTAGAAGGAGAGAGTACAAAAAAGTTTTAAAAAAAGATCTTTGAGAATACATTATCACCTATGCTAACACATTGCAAAGTGTGCCTAAAAGCCACATAAAAATTAAGATTAGTAAAACTGACTGCCATAATCTTTTCAAAATGGAGAATGCTACCCTAAGCCAAGAGTATTATTTATTTCTTTCTAATTATTTTTCTCTTATTATTTTAATATGGTTAGGAATATTTATATATTATTAATATAATTCATAGTATATAAATACAATGCAGACACATTATCCATGTTCAATATTAGAAAAAAAATCTTCTCAACCACTTCTTCTCAAATTTTAAATCCACAAATTCCTTCAAAGAAATGGATGCCTAAGTACTTGGATGGAAAGGAGAGCACAAAAACTTAAGATATATATAAACTTGATTTAAGGTAAAGATCAAAATCGAAGACAAATTTTACTCCACTACATTGATGAGTTGAATTAAAGTCATTTCCTAGCACTTTAGAAAATCTTTTAGCTTATTGGGTTCTACCATTATCATACCTCAAAATAGAATAGTTCCATGAAACATTTCATGGAAGTTACAAATCCAAACAAAGGATAAAATTTAAGACTGGTAATGTTACCTTTTCCTTTATTTCTATAGATTAGTGATTAATAAATTTTTTTGATCTATTCTTATAAGAATTATTTTATTTTACATATTTAATTTGAAATTATAGATAAATAATTTAACATGCTTCTATACTCACTAAATAATGTGTTATAGCATACAATAATATTTGAGATAGAAAAATAGATGATACAACATATTATTTGTGTTCATCAATTCTAGATGATGAACATGTAATTGTCCTCTTTGAGTACATATGAAACATAATTTTTCTTCGTTTCTTTATTAAATTTAATTTGGAATTACATATATAATTTCAATCCCCTAGGAAATTAAGAAGCATGTGGTATATCACCTTTTAAATTGAAAGAGATGTATGAAGTTCTTTACCCTCCTTTTTGTAAATGGACAAGATATAGTACATACACTCTCCTTTCTTTTGTGACTTGACACCTCCTTTTTTATAAATTAAAGTGGCATAGTATATCATTTATCTTTCCATGTGTAACTTCTCACCTTCTCTAGATAAAACGTATAAACAAATATGATACAACACACAATTTTTCTCTTCAAGTCTATGTAGAAATTTGTAACATGTAATTATCATCTTTACATGGACATGACATATAATGGTCCTTCCTTCCTTAATTTGCATTCCATGTATCCTTTAGGAAATAAAGAAATGTTTGACGTATCATTTTTAAATTGAAAGAGACATTATAGGTCCTTTCTTTACCTTACATGTCATTTCACCTCTATTTTGTAAATGCAAAAGATACAATGCATACATTATACTTTATTGTGTGACTTGACACCTCTTTATAAATAGTAGTGACATAATGTACCATTTCTCTTTTCATTTGTAACTTTTCCCCTTCCCCTTTCATATGCAACTTTTCACCTTCCCCACTTAAAAGAGACAAAACCTAACACTCATATTTTCTTCAAAATTGTATAAATAGACACAACACAATAAATTATTCACTTCTCTAAAATATCAATATTTATATATCTTTTTTCTAGATACAAACCAATTATCCTACTAGAATCTTTCTAAAAATAAAGAGATATGAAAAGAGTGGATCTCCCTATCTAATATGAATACATAGGAAATATATCTCTTAGATTTTAGGTCATGATACATAAATAGTAAAATGTGCGAACCTAATTTTTTATCCTCATAAGATTCAAAGACAATATTTCCACTCTAAAATGTTGTTAAATATAGAGTTAGCACCTGCAACAAGATTTTTAAATGCCCACTTTATAAAGCTTGATTGTAATCATTTTTAAACCAATAATTTTCCAATTCAATGGGAAACTTTATGAAGACAATATTCATTTTTCATGCTTTTGGATTATGCAATCAAAGTATATTCTAAAGTATTCACACATTTCTTCATAGTAATATTGTTTTTCATTGGTTATTAAGTTTAGTAAAGTAAAATTTTCAAATGATTTCAACAAGTGGTCTTTAATTAATCTTTCAATGCTTTGCTTCTTAAAATTTTAAGGTATATTTTCACACATTTGATTAAAATTTAAAATGTTTGTTATTTATGTAAGCCTCTTATCCGAAGTGCATATATGATAAGAGTTTTGTAATCTATATAAACTATTATGTTAGATAACAAAAATTAAGTATCATTATTTATATTAGTCATATATAATCATCTCTCTCTCTCTCTCTCTCTCTCTCTCTCTCTCTCTCTCTCTCTCTCTCTCTCTCTCTCTCTCCACACAAACACAATAATAATAAAAATTTAATAAGATAAGGCATACATATATGCATATAATAAGAATATTCATAGAAGTATCATCTTTAAAGTTAGTAGGTATAATTGAATGTTATCAAAGACAACTCTTACATGCTTCTATTTAAGTGGGCTAGCACAATGAAGAATTAACAACTCACTCTTTTATACATGTGCAGATGCATTCTTGTATTATTATTTTAAAATTATGTTACCAACTGAATTAAAATAATGAAGTCTAAAGAATATTATTTGATTGTATCAAATTATAAATAAGAAACTTGACTATAAAATTATATCTCATTTAACAACTTCAGTATTGTGCCTTCCTTACCTTACCACTATCAATTGTTCCATCGTTATTTAGGGAAAGGTTCAAAAGCTCAATTAAGGTTTATTCAACCAAATAACTCCAAAAAAATACACTCAATTGATGCATAAATATGGAGAAAGAAATGAAATAATTTAGAACTTCTTATAATAATAATGCCTACATGGTACATGTGCCACTAATGCCAACAGTAAGCATCATTTAGTGATCTTACAAATTGTATAAGATGTTACAATTATTTTATAGTAAGGAAGACTTACACATATTCTTAGTTTCTCAACAAAATTTGATAGGATGCTTGAATTGTAATGTCAATTCATGTATATACATTGTATGCTATTTCATTTGTCTTTATTACTAGCACTTGCACCTTTGAAGGGTGCAAGGATTACAATGATAGTTATATATATATATATATATATCAACCAATCTCACTATAGTGATGAAATGAAAAGTTTTCTCATTAAATTTTATGTGGATAGTAAAACATTGGTAAGATTATTTTTTACCTTTGCTATTTTTTATTCCTTGGTACCCATTGAATACACTTGTTAGACTTTTCCTTCATTGAGGTTTGTCCTATCTTTTCAATAGTTTATCTTCTTTACAAATTTTCCAAGTATCATTACACACCTTTTTCTCCATAATGAAATTTATAGGATATTGGTTAGAATGGCTTGGGATTTTATAATCCTCCTCTAAAAGAATGGGTGCAATAGGAACATCAACATTGTTATTAATGAAATATAAACTATTATAGTAGTTTATATCATGCTATGAGACATGGAGTGTTGGAGTCTCTAAGCTATCAAAATTGTAGATGTGTGATTCCTAGCCCCTTAAATTGTACACATGAATGTTAGTTAAAATCACCATGGAGACTACATAAATCTCACAATGGTCTTCCCAAGTTCCATCTTCTATCATTTTTTCATAGCATTCTTCATAATTCATCCAATCTTTCTAAGAAAAGAAAGACTCAAAGTATACAAATGCTCCACAATGTACTTGACTACTATACCATGATACATTTGTTGGAAATATAAGAGGAGTAACTAAGAAGGGATGGATGAATCAATTACTACAAAACTAAATCCTAGATCCCTTTTCATGTCAGTACAAAATACAAACAAATAACTAAATATTGTTGAAGCTCGATAAACACATAGAGTGTTGTAATTCAGTAGTAATTGGATTAGCTTAGTAAAAGATTAACATATAAACCATTAGATGTTATCTATGATTACCATTACTTTAACTAGTTGTAAGCATATAAAGAAAATAGCATCATTTGACACCAGGATTTAACATGGAAACCCAATTTGGGAAAAACCACCAATAGCAACTAGTTACTAATTTTCACTCTTCTAAAGTGAACCCTGTTAGGAGCCAACCCTTTTAAAATTTGTAAAACACACTGTTAGGTGTGAACCTATTAAAGGATTTAATCACCCTATTAGGAGTGGCCTTGTTAGAGGTTTTGAGAACAATTCAATGCAATTGCCATCTTGATAGAGGATTTGCAAATAGTTGTTAAGCCAACTTTGTTAAGAGATTTAGATCACTGCTACAATGGTTAGAGAGTAACAATGGAATGACCTAATTTGAATGTAACTTAATTTCTAGTTTCAAATCTTTGTTCTAGCTTGTACTTGATCCTTCCTGATCAAATATGACTTTTTTGTACCACAAGGATATTCTTCTTATCCTTCAAATTTGCATCTTCTACTTACCAATAGATCTTCAATCACATCACCATAATTTGCATATTCTCTAGCACTCACTTGTACACTTGTTTTTACTGTCTGAAATCACAACTTGACCTTATACTTATACCTTCCACTTTATCAAGTCAGCTCAAATACAACTTACAATAATCAATATTCATCACCTTAGTTAGCTGGAATCAATAGATAGATCAATTAAACTCAATACAATAAAATAAAAAAATCATTTGCTAGCCGACCCTACTCTGTAGAAACTAACTCAGACGTAATTTCTTTCGTTAACCAATAGAAGCTTGATTAATAATGCAACCTTGCAAAAATCCTTTGGCAACCAAGTGAGTTCAATTAGCACTAGTTCCATTCAACTTTCCTTTGTTAGCCAATGCAATATCTATCATCATGTTGTTGTGAGTCTTCTTTTCAACAATATCATTGATAGATAATGTACCAGTGGGTTCTGCATATTTTTCATCAAGGTACTTCAGCCCTGAATCACCAATAGAATTCAGATGAAGTTTCATCAATCCCTACCATGCTAAGAAGTTGTCCCTATTAAGTCTTGGAATTTTCCTTTTGTAAGACATCCTAATCTTTAGCTTAGATCCTTGAAATCTTTTCCCACAAGGACCAAGAGCTTTGATACCAATTGTTGGAATTATAGATGAAGTAACTAAGAGGGGGGAGGGGGGGTTTGAATCAATTACTTCAAAAAAAAATCTAGATCCCTTAGATGTCTTACATAACTAGTAACTATTATCACTCGGTAAATACTTTACAAAAATGTTGTAACTTGGTAGATTAACTTGTTATTGAACTTTAAGCATTCATAATTATTAGCATGCATGCAAAAGTAAATATCATGAACACAAGAGACATCAAATTTAATGTGGAAACTCAATATGAGAAAAACCACCAAGTAACTAGCTACCAATTATCACTCTTTTGAAGTGAGTCCTGTTAGGAGCCAACCCTGTTAAAGGTTACAATACACACTATTAGCTGTGACCTTGTTAGAGTATTTAATCACCCTATTAGGAGTGGCCTTGCTAGAGGTCTTTAGAACAATTCAACTAAATTGTCACATTGTTAAAGGATTTACAAAATGGTTGTTAAACCAACTCTATTAAAAGATTTTGAAATCATTGCTACAATGGTTAGAAAGTAACAATGAACTAACCTGAATATATGCAATTGAATTTTCTAATTACAAATCTCTATTCTACACCATTAGATCCTCCTTGATCAAATATAGCTTTGTTGCTCCTCAATGATCTCTGATCATCCTTCAAAATTTGCTCTCACAATAATTAGTCCTCCTTCACATTCATATCACATCAAATCCATCACACACACTTAGAATTCGCAACTTGACCTCTTACATATATTATTTAGATTATCAAGTCAGCTCATTTAGAAGTTACATTTACCAATAAACCATACATCAATTGGCTACTCAGTTAACCATCTCAACTCAGTTAACACTGCAAAATCTAGAAAATCCTTTGGCTACTGAGTGAACTTGGTAAGAACTAAATTTCCTTTGCTGACCATGAGAGCTTGATAAGAACTATTTTTTGCACTATTTTCTTTTGATGACTGAGCGAGCTCAGTAACAACTAAATTTTCTTTGCTAACCTTGAAAGCTTAATAAAAATTGTTTGCATGAGGTAAACTTTGAGAACACTCAGTAGATGCTATAAATCTTCTTGCAAACCTTCTGAGCTCGATAGACTCTGTCTTATGCCTTGCTGACCAACTGAGCTTGGTAGACTCTGTCTGATGACTGATATGACATTTGTGTAATATCAAAGACAACACACAATTGAATAATTGTATCCAACAATCTTCCTCTTTGGCATTGATGGAAACACATGTCATAGTAGAATGAAATTTTAGAACAAGTCTTTTCTGATAGAATGCTTCTCCCTCTTATATTTCATTCCACAAAACTCTTCAAATACAATAATCTCCCTCTTTCATAGTAATCTCTCCCTCTTGCATAAATTCTCTTTTTCTTGCAAATTTTAGAAAGATATGATAGTAAACTCTCCTTCTTTGATGACACATACCAAAGAAAACACAACTCAAACTTAAATGAAATTCAATGTACCTTAAGTATTGATTCATGTGCAATGTCTTCATTACTCTGTCGCATCAACTGATAGATCTTTGATTTTGTTCCTATTGATGCATCACTAAAACTGTATTTTAGTGAGCTTTAGATAGGGGAATGACCCATAACTTACCTGTTAGATACAAGAATGCATTCTTAGGTAAAGGCTTTGTAAATATGTCAGCAATTTGTTTCTTTGTATGGACATATTCCAGTCTGATCTCCTTATCTCATACCAATTCTCTAACAAAGTGATACTTTATAGCAATATTTTTGGTTTTTGAATGCATCACTGGATTCTTGGATATGTTAATTGCACTTGTATTGTCACAAAACATAAGAATAGGTTCTTTGATTTCTTGCTTCATATCTTCCAATAATTGTTTAAACCAAACAATGTTTGAATAGTTTACTGTTGCTACAACATATTCAGCCTCTATTGTGGACTAGGATGTATAATTTTTCTTTTTACTTGTCCAAGAGACCAAACTCTTTTCGAGAAAGAAAGCTCTTCCACTTGTACTTTTTTTGTCATCAATGTTCCCTTCCCAATCTCCATCAATAAACACTTTCAAATCCAAATTTCCTCCAAGTTTATACCATAATCCATAATCTTTAGTGCCTTTCAAATATCTCATGATCCTTTTGATTGCCATCATGTGATTTTCTTTTATTGTTTATGAGAATCTTGCTACAATTCCTACTGCAAGAGCAATGTCTGGCCTTGTATGTACTACATACTACAACTTTCCAATCACAGATCTATACAACCTCTGACTCACTTCCTTTGATTCATCATCCTTGGTAAGTTTCAATCTAGTACACATAGGAGTCCCAACTAGTTTGCAGTCTTCTATACCAAATTTTTTTAGTATCTCCTTGATGTATTTAGATCAAGTGATGTAGATGCCAATTTTATTCTGTTAAATTTGAAGACCAACAAAGAATTTGATCTCACCAGCCATTGACATTTCAAATTCCTTGTTCATTTATTCTAAAAATTCTTTGTAAAGATCATAATTTCCTATGAACAAATTATCATCTAAAAATATTTCTGCCAAAACAATCTTATTATCTAGTCCTTCCTTGATATACAAGCTACTATTATCATTAGTTCTTTGAAAATCAATCTGAATAAGATAGTTATGCAATCTTTCATACCCTGCTCTAAGGACTTGTTTTAGACCATACAATGCTTTACATAATTTATAGACCATGTCCTTCTTGTCTAGATCAATAAAACCTTCAAGTTGTTCAATGTAAACCTTTTCATCTAGTATACCATTGAGCAATGTTGACTTGACATCCATTTAATAAAATTTGAATCCCTTGTATGCATCATATGCAACTGAGGTTCTAACACCTTCCAATATTGCAATAGGAGCAAAAGTCTCTCCATAGTCTACACCTTCTTCTTGAGAGTATCCTTTGCATACTAGTCTAGCTTTGTTCCTTGACACCTTACCATCTTCATTTAACTTGTTTTTGAATACCCACTTAGTTTCAATCACATTTTTGTCTTTAGGCCTAAGTACAAGAGTCCATGTTTTTTTCTTCTCTATCTGTTCTATCTCTTCATTCATAGCTTCAATCTAGCTTTCATTTTCTAATGCATCTTTAACATTTCTAGGTTCAAAATCAGCAAGTAAACAAGTACCTTTTAACTTGCTTCTTGTCATAGTTCCTTCAGATTTATCTCTAATGATTTGATTTGGTGCATGATGTCTCTTGACATACTTGGCTAGCATAGGCTCTTTTGAATGACTTGCATTATTATCCTTTTGTGTTTCAACTTTTGGTTCTGGTTGCTCAAGCTCAGTAGTTGTTGATTCAGGAGCTTCTATTTGCAACTCAGGTCTTGTAGCTTGATAGGTATTGACTCAGTTTGAAATTCATGCAACTCGGTTATAGAAGACTCTGGAGTAGAGGATTTATGATTGACAGGTGTACATGGCACTATATTAGGTTCTATGAAAACAAAACTCATGTATTCTTCTGGTTTCCTTTTTCTTTCTTCTTCAATTTTTTCTCCAAACTCATCAACTTTCACATGTACACTTTCTATGACTTTGTGAGTAGACAAATTCAAACATCTATATGCTTTACTCTTGCAAGAATATCCCAAAAATATTACTTCATCACCATTCACATCAAATTTACCTTTTTTAGATTCTTTCTAAATATAACATTTTCTTCCAAATAATTTTAGGTAACTTACATTCGGTTTGTAGCCATACCATAACTCATAAGGGGTTTTGAATGAGTCCTTCTTCAACTATACTCGGTTCAAGGTATGAACTATAGCAGTGATAGCTTCATTCTAGTATTTGATAGCAATGCTCTTTTCAATCATTAAGGTTCTTGCACAGTCCATGCTAGATCCATTCCTTCTTTAAGCTATTCCATTTTGTTCATGAGTTCCAAGTGTTGAAACTTGTCTTTTGATTACCCTTTCAATGCAAAATTTATTCAACTCATGTGAAATGAATTCACCAACTTTTTCTAACCTCAAACATTTTAGTTTTTTGCCTATTTCCTTCTCTACTTTGGCCAAATACCCTTTTAATTTTTCAAATGCTTCTAATTTCTCTCTTAGGTACATGAAAGTCATCATTCTTGAGTAATTATCAACAAAAAGAATGAAGAACTTTTCACTAGTATAAGTTTCAATTCCAATAGGTCCACACAAATCAGTATGCACAATTTCTAAAACTTCTTCAAACTGATAGTTCTTGCTTTTAAAGCTAGTCTTTCTCATCTTGCCAATTTCACAATTCTTGCATAAACCAACCTCGAGTTTCTTTATGTTAGGAATGCCTCTTACTTTCTTGAATTCACTTATTTTTACCAAGTTATCAAAGTTCACATGACACAACCTCCTATGCCATAACCAACTTTCTTCAACTTGAGCAATAAAATATGAACATTCACCAAATTCAAAATAAAATAAGTTACCTTTTGTTTGAGTGCCTAATCCAATCAGCTTTCCTTTGCCATCCAAGAGTCTTTCTTTTCTATGCATGAATTCCACTTTGAATCCATTATTGAGTAGCTATGCCATTCTCAATAGATTGTGTTTTAGTCCTTCTATCCAATATGCATTATCACATACAAGTTCTTTGGTTAGAGAGATTCTTCCTTTTTCTTTTATACAACAAGGTTCATTATTACCAAACCTCACACTGCCACCATCATAGTCTTCAAAATATTCAAACTTAGTTTTATCATCAGTCATGTGATGAGAACAACCACTATCTATAATCCATGTATCATTTTTGCTTACATGAGAAATGAGTTCTATTTCTTCATCATTATTAGATTCATCCTTTGTAGCAATGTAAACAATTTCATCTTCTTCTTCATCATCGGAATCATTAGAATCCTTAGCCATGAACCATGTTTTCTTGCCTCTATCCTTGAATGATTTGAAATCTTTCTTGCCATTACACTTGTGACCTTTCTTCTCATACTTGGTCTACTTATCTGGGCACCTATTAGCAATATGTCCAATTTCTTCACAAAAAAAATAGATTAGAGAAACCTTACCTTTGTATTTCCCTTTACCTCTTGAATATTTCCTTGATAGCAGAGCTTTAACAACCCCAAGATCACTGTCTGAACTTTGTTTAGATTCTTCATCACTATCTAACTAAGGATCTTTTATCTTCATGCCTTTCTCCTTGAGTGAAAGCTTGGCTTCAAATGTTGATTCAATGTTCTTAGCAGCTAGGACATAATTATCATAGTTGACTAGCTTGAGTGTAGTCAATCTTCCAACTATGGTCTCTAAATTTATCTTATGATTTGCTTCACATCTTCTTTCTTGAATTACAGAAACTCTGATTGCATAAATAGAAAGTAGAGTTCTAAGAACTTTACTTATAATTATTTCCTCCTTGATATCTCCTCCAAATGCTTTGATTGCATTAACAGTTGCTTTAACTCTTTCAACATATTTTGCTATGTTTTCATCCTCTCTCATCCTCATCTAATCAAATTGTCCTCTCAAACTTTCTGTCTTGGCTCTTCTCACATTATCATCACCTCCATAGATCTCTTTCAGCTTGTTTCACATTTCAAAGGTAGTTTTGCAATCCTTGATGTCATCAAATTCTTCATAACTTAGAGCAGATGCAATATCCATTATCATGTTATTGTGAGTCTTCTTTTTAGCAATATCATTGATAGATAATATACCAATAGCTTCTACATATTTTTCATCAAGGTACTTCAGCTCTAAATCACCAATAGAAGCCAAATTAAGTCTCATCAATCCCTACCATGCTAAGAAGTTGTCCCTATTAAGTCTCAAAATTTCTTTTTTCTAAGACATCCTAATCTTTAGCTTAGATCCTTGAAATCTTTTCCTACAAGCACCAAGAGCTCTGATACCACTTGTTAGAATTATAGATGAAATAACTAAGGGGGGGGGGGGTGGATGTGAATCAGTTACTACAAAAACAAATCTAGATCCTTTAGATGTTTTAGATAACTAGTTACTGCTATCACTTGGTAAACACTTTACAAAAATGTCGTAACTTGATAGATTAACTTGTTACTGATCTTTAAGCATTCATAATTATTAGCATGCATGTAAAATTAAATATCATGAACACAAGAGACACCAAATTTAATGTGAAAACCCAATGTGAGAAAAACCACCAAGTAACTAGCTACCAATTTTCACTCTTCTGAAGTGAGCCTTGTTAGGAGCCAACCCTGTTAAAGGTTACAATACACACTATTAGGTGTGACCTTGTTAGAGGATTTAATCACCTTGTTAGGAGTGGCCTTTCTAGAGGTCTTTGGAAAAATTCAACTAAACTGTCACTTTGTTAGAGGATTTACAAAATGGCTGTTAAACCAACTCTATTAACAGATTTTGAAATCACTACTACAATGGTTAGAAAGTAACAATGAATTGACCTAAATATGACGCAATTGAATTTGCTAATTATAGATCTCTATTCTGCACCATTAGATCCTCCTTGATCAAATATAGCTTTGTTGCTCCTCAATGATCTTTGGTCATCCTTCAGAATTTTCTCTCACAATAATTAATCCTCCTTCACATTCATATCACATCAAATCCATCACACACACTTAGAATTCACTTGACCTTTTACATATACCATTCAAATTATCAAGTCAGCTCATTCATAAGTTACATTTACCAATAAACCATACATCAGTCGACTTCAAATATTACATTAAACAAATAAACTTTATTTCACAAAATAATGAAATCCTTCATTGGCTGACCCTGCTTGGTAAGCACTGCTTCTAGAAATAATTTCCTAAGTTAACCATCTCAACTTAGTTAACACTACAAAATCTGCAAAACCTTTGGCTACTAAGTGAACTTAATAAGAACTAAATTTTCTTCGTTGACCATGAGAGCTCAGTAAGAACTATTTTCTTTTGATGATCGAGTGAGCTCAGTAACAACAGAATTTTTTTTGCTAACCTTGAAAGTTTGAGAATTCTTGGTAGACATTGTAAATCTTCTTGCAAACCTTCTGAGCTTTGTAGACTCTGTCTTATGCCTTGCTGACCAACTAAGCTTGGTAGACTCTATCTGATGACTGATATGACATTTTTGTAACATCAAAGACAACACACAATTGAACAATTGTATCCAACACAATAGACATAGGTGCTCCAACTAGTCTTGATTCTTTCATTCCAATTTTCTTCAGTTCCTCCTTGATATACTTAGATTGAGTGATGTAGATACCATTCTTGTTTTTTTATATTTTTAATCCAGCAAAGAATTTTATCTTACCAAACATGGACATCTTGAATTCTTTTCTCATTTTTTTTGAGAATGCTTTGCATAGATTATAATTTCCTATAAATAAAGTATCATCAAAAAATATTTCTACTAACACAATCTTCTTATCTGGTTCTTCTTTGATGTATAGACTACTGTTATCATTAGTCCTTTGAAAACCAATTTGCACCAATTTTTTATGGATTCTTTCATACCAAGCTCTGGGAGCTTGCTTGAGACCATACAAAGCTTTGTGTAGTTTGCAAACCATGTCTCCTTTTCTAGGATCTACAAAACCTTCTAGTTGCTCAATGTAAACTTCCTCACTAATGATTCCATTCAAGAATGCAGATTTAACATCCATTTGATATAATTTAAATCCTCTATGTGCTACATATGCTAGTAAAGTTCTAACATCTTCAAGTCTTGCCACAGGAGCAAAACTTTCACCATAATCAATACCTTCTTCTTGAGAGTAATCTCTACATACTAATCTTGCTTTGTTTCTTGATACTTTTTCATCTTCATTCAACTTATTTCTAAACACCCATTTTGTACCAATTACATTTTTATCCTTGGGTCTAGAAACAAGAGTCCAAGTTTTGTTCTACTCTATCTATTCTATCTCTTCATTCATTGCTTCAATCCAACTTTCACTTTCTAGAGCATCTTTAACACTTCTAGGTTCAAACTCAACAAGTAAACATGTACCTTTTAATTTGCTTCTTGTCATTGTTCCATCTAATTTATCTTCAATGATCTGATCAGGTGCATGATGTCTTCTGACATTTCTTGCTAATATTGTTCCCTTTGTCTTTGAATGAGTTCCATCATCTTCTTCTTGAATTTTAGTTTCAAGCTTAGGTCCTTCTGATGCAGGAGCATCCTAGGTGCAAGAGAAATCTTGCATCACTCAAAAATATTTTATTTTCATCCTTTTATATTTTAATAAGGACTAGTAGAAAGGGTGGTTACTATTTATGAGAACTTACTATTTTTGGTAAGTTTTTCATACAAGCTTAGAATGTTCTCATTTTCTATAGTAAGGTTCATTTTAGAGTTGTAAGCCTACCATAAAAATCTCAATGCTCAAGCACTAGTATTAGAGAAGTTATTGCAGATTTTCAGTGGAAAAATTTGTAGAAAAATCTTTAGGCTCACCATTGGAGGCATTAGAGTGCCTAGATGAGTTCTGAAAACTTGATGGAAGGGTGCTAGTGCCATTTCAACCCTATAGATCAGGAGCTGGCATTTCCAAAAAGTGGGTATAATAGCCAATCAGAGCAATGGTTCATGAGTTATGGCCTTCAAAAGTTGGGCTAAAAAAATTCTAAAATAATTTTTCAAAGATATATTTTTCTGACTCTATGTGTATTGTTAGGTCTATCGGCGCTAGGTATTAAGTTTAAGTATCTAGAACCTTCCCAGGTGGCATAAATCTACCTATTTAAGAAAGGCTCGAAGATTGTCTAGGAAAATTCTAGGTGATAGTTCACAACACTATCTTGCATATTACTATGATGAAGGCACCCATTTGGGTTAGCATATTGTAATTGAGAATTCTATAATTCCACATTTGTAGTGATAATAAGAAACCCATGTTTTGTTCTCACATTTGTTGTTGTTTCTTTGTTTTTGTTATGAGTTTATGGTATTAAGGGGAGTCTCCTACATCAAGTGGTATCAGAGCTAGAGTTCTTGAGTGTGTGGACAGATCATCGATTGTGAGGGAGTTTGCACCAAGACTATGGTTTGGGTTGAGCGTATAGACATATCATCGATTGTGAGGCAGTTTGCACTAGGGTTTTAGTAGAAGTGTGAAAATGCCTCCACAAAGAGAGTGTGATGGAAGAGCTATAGGTGTTACACCTGAGGGTTTTTGAGCCCTCTAAAGAAAAATTCAAGCATTGGAAGAACAAATGCATAGAGGAATGAATCTTCCCATAAGAGATGAAAGCGAGGATGAGCATGAAGTAGAAGAAAATGTTGAAGCAGAGGTAGTTCTAAACCTAGATGAAGAGAGGATTTTTAGGGTATCTCCAAGATTGGAAAAAGACCTATGTTTGAGATTCTGACATTTTCAAGAAATCTTAACCAAGAAGAGCTAATCGATTGGATCAATGAACTAGAGGAGTACTTTGAGGAAGATACTAAGGATCTAGATAGGGTCAAGCTTGCAAAGGCAAAACTGAAGGGACATGCAAAGATCTAGTGACAAGAGGTTCAATTGGAATGAAATAGAAAGAGAAAGGAAAAAATCACTAAATGGGATTAGATGATAGCTAAAATGAAGCAACAATTCATTCCTATGAATTATGAGCTTAATCTATTGAAGAAGATGCAAGGAATGAAGTAAGTGAGAAAATTTGTTTAAGAGTATACCAAGGAGTTCTACCAAGTTCTCATTAGAATTGGCCATGCAAAAGCTAATAAGAAAAAAGTTGCCTGTTATCTTAATGGGTTAAGGCCCAACATTTAGGATGAGCTGAGTCTAGTTCATATAACTAGCATTGAGGAGGCATACTAGTTTTCCCTAAGAGTTGAGGAGAAATTGAGTAAGAAGATTGACAATAAGAATAGTCGAAGAGTTCATGGTGGAAGATATGAAAGATGATCTTATGGAGGTCATACTGATGATCAGAAGAACAAGGATGAGGCTAGATGTAGAAACTAGAACCAAAGGGGAAACAATTCCAATAATTTCTATGATCAAAACAATAGAGATTAGAGAGGAAGAGGTAGAGGACAAGGATATAGAAGAGGAGGCTTCTGTGGAAAATGTTTTCACTGCGAGAAAAAAGGGCATAGAGCATTTGAATGTACCCAATGCCAAGGAAGGATAGATCAAAGAATAGAAGGTCAGGTGAGAGTTGCACATGTTGATGAAGATGCTAGATTCTCACATTCTGCAGATGTTGAAAGAGGAGAAGTCCTAGTTAATAGAAGAGACCTGTTGAGTGGTGAGAATGAACCTGATCAAAGAAGGAGTTTGTTTTGAACAAGGTGTAGATGTGAAGATAAGTATCATGATGTGATCATTGATGGTAGAAGTACTAACAATCTAGTGTTAGAAACAATGGTCACCAAGTTGAAGCTAAATAGATAGAAACACCCACACCCATACCATATTGCTTGGGTTCAAGATGATCACAAGGTCATGGTCAATGAGTAGTGCTCAATGAATTTCAAGATAGGAAACTACCAAGATGAGATACTATGTGATATCATACCTATGAACATATGTCATATGTTGTTGAGTAGGCCATGGAAGTTTGATAGGCATGTTGTACATGATGGGCGAGCAAATACTTACACTCTAACTAAGGATGGAGTGAAACATAAGTTGAAGCCATTGAAGGATAAAGAAGAAAAGGTATGTAGTGCTGCAAAAATATGTTTTGTTAATGGAAAAGAGTTTCTTAAAGGTATGAAACATGAGCATATGTGTTTTGCTAAAATTCCTAAAGATAGTAAAGAAGAAGTAGAGGATGTACCTATAGAAGTTGCATATATGTTGGAAGAGTTTTTTGATATTGTATCAGATAATGTACCTGATGCATTGCCCCTAATGAGGAAGATCAATCACTAAATGAATTTAGTTCTAGGAGCCAGTTTTCCAAACAAGGTAGTGCATCGAATGACACTAGTAGAAAGTGAAGTGTTGAACATGCAAGTTCAAGAGTTGTTGCAGAAGGGGTTGATTCAAGAGATTCTAAGACCATGTGTTCTACCAGAAGTATTAGCACCAAATAAGAATGGAGAATGGAGGATGTGTACAAATTCTTGCACTATCAACAAGATCATGATAAAGTATAGATTTCCATTGCCAAGGATGGATGATATTATGGACTATTTGAGTGGAGCTAAGTATTTCACAAAGATAGATCTGAAGAGTGGGTACCATCAGATTCATATCAGAGAATGTAATGAGTGGAAGACTGCTTTCAAGACAAGGGAAGGACTATATGAGTGGTGAGTCATGCCTTTTGGGTTAACCAATGCATCGAGTACTTTCATGTGGCTCATAAATGAGGTACTGAAGGAGTTTCTAGGTAAGTTTGTCATTGTTTACCTAGATGATATATTGATCTTTAGTAAGATATTGGAGGAGCATTTGATTCATATTCATAAGGTGTTTGAAAATTTGAAGGAAGAAAATTCATTGATAAACCTAAAGAAGTGCAGTTTTGTAAAGGAGTTGGTGTACTTGAGATTTGTAGTTTTGGGAGAAGGTCTGAAAATGGATTGGGAGAAGGTCTGAAAATGGACCTAGAGAAATTGAAGGCTATCCTTGAATGGCCTACTCCAAGGAGTATGACAAAGGTAAGATATTTTCATGGAATGGCTACATTTTACAAAAAGTTCATAAGAAGTTTTAGTAGTATTTGTGGACCCTTGACTGAAATAATGAGAGGAGATAGGAAAGAGTTTAAGTGGACTATAGGAGTAGATAAGAGTTTCAATCTATTGAAATAGAAACTTACTAAGCAACCTATTTTAGCACTTCCTAATTTTAACAAGGTGCTTTAAGTAGATTGTGATGCTAGTGGTACTATAATAGGAGCTATTTTGAGCTAAGAAGGTAGACCTATTGCTTATTTTAGTGAGAAGTTGAATGATGCAAAAAAAAAATATTATATTTATGATCAAAAATTTTATGCCATCGTTCAAGCATTGAAGAAGTGGAGACACTATCTTCTTCCCAAGGAGTTTTTTTCATATACTGATCATCAATCTTTGCAATATTTGAGTAGTCAAGGGAAATTGAACCAAAGAAATTTAAAATGGGTTGAGTTTTTGCAGAGTTATACATTTGTTTTGAAATACATAAGTGGGAAGTCTAACAAAATTATAGATGCTCTTAGTAGAAGACAAATTTTGCTAACAAAAATGTAGATAGAGGTGGTTGGGTTCAAGGAACTTAGTACTTTGTATCCAAATGATCTTGATTTTGGTGAAGCGTGGATGACTTGTATAGAACCTATTACACTTGATAGGACAAAGTGGTTGGATTTCATGATCTAGGATAATATGTTGTTCAAAAGAAGCTTGTTGTGCATTCCCAAAAGTTTAATGAGAGAGATCCTCATAAAGGAGAAGCATAGGGGAGGATTGGCTAGACATTTTGGAAAAGATAAAACTATAAATTTAGGCATTGAAAATTATTACTGGCCATAGTTACAGCAAGATGTGATGAAGTTTGTACAAAGTTTTCGTGTATGTCAAATGTTGAAAGGAGTGAAGCAGAATATAGGGTTGTATCAGCCATTACCTGTACCAAAGAAGTCGTGTGAGGATGTCAGCATGGATTTTGTTCTTGGATTATTGAGGATAGAATTTGGGCATGATTCTATTTTTGTGGTGGTTGATAGGTTTTCAAATATGGCACATTTTATTCCTTGCAAGAAGAATAGTGATATTGTTTATGTAGAAGAGTTATTTTTCAGAGAAGTGGTGAGATTGCATGGTCTGCCAAAGAGTATAGTTTCATATAGAGATACCAAATTTGTTGGGTATTTTTGGCATACATTATGGAAGAAGTTGAAGATAGATTTGAAGTTCAGTTCATCACATCATCTACAAACTAATGGGTAGACAGAAGCTATGAGTCACGATTTGGGAAACTTGCTAAGATGCTTGGTTGGAGATAAACCAATGGATGGGATATGATTTTACCATATCAAAAATTTTCATATAATAATTCTATCAATAGGAGTACTGGTAAATCACCATTCTAGATTGTATATGAGAGTAGTCCCAGAAATGTTTTTGGATTGAGGAAGTTGGATAAGGGAGAGATAAGTAGTGTTGAAACAGAAGATTTTGCTAAACATTTGAAGAACATCCATGAGGAGGTGAGGAAGCATATCATAAAGATGAATACACAGTATAAGGCTAAGGAAAATGTAAAAAGAAGATATAAGAAAATTTAAATTGGAGATGAAGTCATGGTTCATTTGAGAAAGGAGCATTTTCTAGTAGGTACATATAATAAGCTGAAGATGAAGAAGTTTGGACTGTGCAAGATAGTGAGGAGGCATGATTCTAGAAATGCATATGAAGTGGAGTTGCCTACTGAATTGAATATTTCTCTAGTATTTAGTATTTTATATTTGATAGAGTATTATGAAGTAGGTAATGAAGATGAAGTTGTAGAAATGCAATGGAGCATTCTAGTAGCTAGTTCGGCTATCAAAGAGATAGAGAAGATACTAGATACTTGTACTAGAGGAAGTACTATAAAAAAGAACTTATGAGGAATATCTAGTCAAATGGAAAGGGAGACCTATTAAGGATTCATCATGACTAGCAAAGGAGGAGGTCAACCACCTTGGTTTTCCTCTAAACACCTGAGATGTGAAAGGGTCACTTCTCAAATTATCCCAAGTGTCTGATGCAGGAGCATCTTGGGTGTAAGGGAAATCTTGCATCACCCATATTTTAAGCCTTTTCTATTTTAATAAGGACTAGTAGACAGGGTGGTTACTATTTATGGGAACTTACTATTTTTGGTAAGTTTTTCATATGAGCTTAGAATGTTCATATTTTCTATAGTAAGGTTCATTTTAGAGTTGTAAGCCTACCATAAAAATATGATTTCTCAAGTATTAGTATCAAAGAAGTTATTATGGATTTTTGGTGAAAAAATTTGTAGAAAAATCTTCAAGCTCAGCGTTGGAGGCTTTAGAGTGCCTAGATGAGGTCTAAAAACTCGAGGGAAGGATGCTAGCACCATTCTAAGCCTATAGATTAGGAGCTAGCATTTTTGAAAAGTGGTTATAATAGCCAATTAGAGAAATGGTTTGTGAGTTATGGCCTTCAGAAGTTGGGCTACCAAAATTTCTAAAATAATTTGTCAAAGATATATTTAGCAGACTCTATGTGTATTGTTAGGGTCTATCGGCCTTAGGTATTAAGTTTAAGTATCTAGAACTTTCCCAGGTGACATAAAACTTTCTATTTAAGAAAGGCCTGAAGATTGTCTAGGACAACTCTGGGTGATAGGTTGTAGCACTGTCTTGCATATTACTATAATGAAGGCAACCATTTGGGTTAGCATATTGTAATTGAGAATTCTATAATTTGGCACTTGTGGCAATAATAAGGAATCCATGTTATGTTCTCACATTTTCTATTGTTTCTTTGTTTCTGTTATGATTTTATGGTATTAAGAGGAGTCTCCTACATAACCTTCTCTCTATGACTCAGGTCCATCAGGCTCGATAGCCTTTGTTTGTGACTCAGATCCTTGCAACTCAAGTTACATTGTTTGCAACTCGATAGTTGTTGGATTTTTTGGGGACTTAGGAGTTGAAGCATCTTTTCCTTCAAATAGATCAGAAAGGATATTAGGTTCATAGTAAACAAATCTTCTATAGTCTTTAGGTTCCTGGCTATTTTCTTGTTCACTCTTTTCTACGTATTCACCAATTCTGCCATGTGTACTTTCTATAATTTTGTGACTAGATAAATTCAAACATCTATATGCTTTGCTTTTGTAGGAGTATCCTAGAAATATTCCTTCATCTTCTTTTACATCAAATTTTCCTTTTCTAGATTATTTCAATATGTAACATTTTCTACCAAATACCTTCAAGTAACTTACATTAGGTTTGTAGCCATACCATAGCTGATAAGGTTTCTTGTTTGAATCTTTCTTCAACTGAGCTCTGTTCAAGGTATGAACTGCAATGTTGATAGCTTCCTTCCAATATTTGAGAGAAACATTATTTTCAATCATCAGGGTTCTTGCACAATCCATGATAGATCTATTTCGTCTTTCTGATAGACCATTCTGTTGTGGTGTACCAAGAGTAGATACTTGTCTTTTTTTTCCTCTTTCAATGTAAAAATTATTGAATTCATGAGAAATAAATTCACCACCTCTATCTAATCTTAGGCATTTCAACTTCTTTCCAATTTCTTTTTCTACTCTTGCCATATACCACTTGAATTTTTGAAAAGCTTTTAATTTTTCTTTTAGGTACATTATTGTCATCATGCTAGAGTAGTCATCAACAAAGAGAATGAAAAACTTTTCTCAACTATAATTCTCTATTCCAATAGGTCCACATAAGTTTGTATGAAAAAATTTCAAGACTTCTTCTGACTGATAGTCTTTGCTTTTGAAGCTTGTCTTTCTCATCTTACCAATTTGGTAATTCTTGCATAGACCCATGTAAGGATTATTCAAACTAAGAATAACTCTTACTCTTTTATGTTTGCTTATCTTAATCAGATTATCAAAGTTCACATGACATACTATTTTTTTCCATTACCAACTTTCTTCTACTTGAGTAATAAAACATGAACAATTACTGAGATCAAGATAAAATAGATTACCTTTTGTTTTCTTGCCAGAACGAACCAAATTTCCTTTCCCATACAATAGTTTGGCATGTCCATTCATGAATTCTACCTTAAATCTAATGTTATTCAGTTGTGCCACACTTAGTAGATTATGTTTTAGTCCTTCAACCCAATAAGCATGATCACATACAAGTTCTTTAGTTAACAAGATACATCCTCTTCCTTTTATATTACAAGGTTCATTATTTCCAAATCTTACACTACCTCCATCATAATATTCCATATGCTCAAATTTTGTTTTGTCACTAGTCATACGATGTGAATATCCACTATCAATAGTCCATATATCATTTTTACTAACATGAGAGATAAGTGTCATCTTATCTCCTTCATCATTAGATTCAACTTTCATAGCAATATAAACCATTTCATCTTCACTATTATCAAAATCTTTAGCTATGAAACAAGATTCCTTACCTTTTTCCTTGAAATTCTTGTAGTTCTTGGAGTCCTTCTTGCCTTTATGCTTGTTACTTTTCTTTTCATCCTTTATTTCATTATTTGGACACCTACCAGCAATATGACCAATTTCTTCACAAGAAAAGAAAATTAGAGGAACTTTACCTTTGTACTTCACTCTTCCTTTGGAATATATCCTTGCAAGCAAGGCTTCACCAACTTTAAGATCATTGTCTAAACTTTCTTTTGATGATTCATCTTCTTCACTTCCTGATTGACTAGATTTTGACTTTTTACCCTTTTCTTTGAGTGAGAGTTTAGCTTTAAATGTAGATTCAATATTCTTTGAAGTAGGAACATAGTTATCATAATTGTCTAATTCAAAAGTTGTTAATCTTCCAACTAGAGCATCCAACCCTATCTTATTAGTTGGATCACATCTCATTTCTTGAATTGTAGATATTTTAATTGCATAAATAGGAAGAAGAGTTTTGAGTACTTTACTTACAATAGTTTCCTCCTTGATGTCTCCTCCAAATGCTTTAATTGCACTAACACTAGCCTTGATTCTTTCCAAATATTTTTCAATGTTTTCATCTTCTCTCATTCTCATTTGATCAAATTGTCCTCTAAGGCTTTCTTCTTTGGCTCTTCTTACATTGTCATCTCCTCTATGGATATTTTTTAGTTTGTTACACATTGCAAAAGTAATTTTATAGTCTTTGACCTCATCAAATTTAGTATAATTGAGAGTAGATGCAATATCAATCATCATGATATTATGATTCTTCTTTTCAGAAATGTCTTCAACTGATAATGTTCTAGAGGGAGTCTTGTAGTCAAAATCAAGATACTTGCAACCTAAATCACTAATGGTAGCCAAATGCAATCTCATAAGTCCTTGCCATGCTACAAAATTATCTCTATTTAGCTTGGGAATCTCTCTTTTGTAAGACATCCTAATCTTTAGCTTAGGTCCTTGAAACCTTCGTTGCAAGCATCAAAAGATCTCATACCAATTGTTGGAAATATAAGAGAAGTAACTAAGAGGGGATGGGTGAATTAGTTACTTAAAAAATAAATCTCAAATCCCTTTTGACGTCAGTTAAAAATGTAAACAAATAACTGAATATTGATGAAGCTTGATAAAAACACACTGTTGTAACTCAATAGTAACTAGATTAGCTCAGTAAAAGATTAACATATAAACCATTAGATGTTATCTGTAATTACCATTACTTTAACTTAGTTGCAAGCACATAAAGAAAATAGCATGAACACATTTGACACTAGGATTTAATATGGAAACCCAATCTAGGAAAAACCACCAATAGCAACTGGTTACTAATTTTCACTCTTCTAAAATGAGCCCTGTTAGGAGCCAACCTTGTTAAAGATTACAAAACATGCTATTAGGTGTGACCCCATTAAAGGATTTAATCAACCTATTAGGAGTGGCCTTGTTAAAGATCTTGAGAACAATTCAATGGAATTGCCACCTTGTTAGAGGATTTGTAAATAGTTGTTAAGCCAACTCTGTTAAGAGATTTAGATCACTACTACAATGGCTAGAGAGTAACAATGAAATGACTTGATTTGAATGTAACTTAATTTGTGATTTTAGATCTCTTTTCTATCTTGTACTTGATCCTTCCTAATAAAATATGACTTTTTTGCACCACAAATATATTATGCTTATCCTTCAAATTCAATTCTTCTACTTACCGATAGATCTTTAATCACATCACCATAATTCACATATTCTCTTGCACTCACTTGCACACTTCTTTTCACTATTTGAAATCACACCTTGACCTTATACTTATACCTTCCACTTTGTCAAGTTGGCTCAAATACAACTTACAATGATCAATATTCATCGCCTTAGTTGGCTGGAAATCATAGATAGATCAATTAAACTCAATACAATAAAATAGAAAAATCCTTTGCTAGCTGACCCTGGTTGGTAAAAACTAACTCAAAAGAGATTTTCCTAATTAACCAATAGAAGCTTGGTTAACATTGCAACCTTATGAAAATCCTTTGGTAATCGAGTAAGTTTGGTTAGCATGGGTTCCATCCAACTTTCCTTCATTAGTAGAGTGAGCTCGGTTAACACTTTCTTTTTGCAAATTTTCCTTCGATACCCAAGTAAACTCAGTAGACACTACCTTCTAAACTAGGCAAACATAGGAACACTCAATAGACACTGAGATCTATCTCACTGCCCAAGTGAGCTCAACATATACTGACTGATAATGATTATGATATTTGTGTAACATCAAAGAATAAACACAATTAATCAATTGTATCCAACAACTTTGAGTGTTCACTAGTACAAAAACAACAATATATGACTAAATAAACTACTAAATATTGTAGATATGTGACCAATTATTATCACATGACCATTGATAGTTATTGTTGATAATTAATCTTGCAACCAAATGAATGACTAAACTATTTTAATCATTAATTTGGTCATTGATTTGATTGTTGGTTGTTATTAAATAGTAGTTTATTTGTTAGTATATTTGGTAGTTGATTCAGTAGTATATTTGATAGTTGATTTGGTAGTATATTTGGTAGTTAATTTGGTAATATATTTGATAATTTATTTAATCATATCAAGGCATGATGGAATCAAACCACCATCCTCCTACTTTTAAATAAGGTGCTCTTCCATTGAGTTACTACCCTTTAAAGAATAGTAATATTTTTTAATACATAATATAAAGATCAAGAGAATATTTTCATTGTTAGATACATTACAGTGGCTTGTTCCCCTTATTATAATAATAAAATTACAATATTATTGATATATTATCAACTAGTTCTAAGATAGCCACTTCCTCTAAATTAATATTTTCCCAAAGAGAATATTGCTTGAATGTGGCCATTCATTCTTCTATTGTTGCCACTTGTTCTTGATGAAATTGCCTTTACAACAAGGAGTAATACAATAAATATCACCAAAAAATTCTTTACCAACTACTATAGATATAGACTAGAAACATGTTTGCCACAAAAAATAATATTCTTTGAATATAAAAATCAAATAGCTATGCACTTATCTTATAACAAAGTTTTTCAAAAAAAGAGAAAATATTTCCTATAATTCTTTGCAATGGAAACTATATGATTATATGGGATTGAACAGAAGCTGATATAAGAATTCATAATAACATAAACTCCAATTTCTCAAATTGAGTTGTTCTTGCCAACTTTGCACACAATGCATCTTTAGCTTGTGTAGAAATTACAAATGGAATGAGAAGTTTGTCGTCTGATATTAGGGCCCATTTGGTTGTTGGAATCCAACCACAATACGAATTAAAAATTAGAGTATATTTTGTATTCTCTATTTGGTGTGTCAAATTGAAATTAGGAATAAGAATGTGTATTCCCATTTTGGCCCCAAAATGAGCATATGTCCATCTCAAAACAAAAGTGTTAACTGAATAGGTTATTCCTATTCCTATTTTTTCTTATTTTATAATGTTTTTAGATTTTCTTGATTTTGATGGCCATTGAAACTCTTACTCAAATTTTAAGTGACTATTTATTTTATATAGACAAGTCCAAAGATTGATATTTGACACAAAATTCTCAAATTCCTCACATTTTTTTCACTACAGACAATCTGGGCATCAACAGTTCAATCTTCTTTTAATTTCCTATATTGACTATAGTAGAATTTCAAGGTTCAAAAAAATTTTGTGTAGCATTGGCAATTTTTTCTAAGAAAATAGAGTTTGGGTAGAGATTTTTTTTATAAAGTTTTTCCATTGGCCGAGGTTTTAAAGGTACAAGAAAGATGCCTTTTTCAAGATGTCATTTGTATGATGTCCAAAGTGTAACATCATAATAGTATCGATAATTTTGATATTAAATTAGATGCACATGCATTGAAATGTTAGTTTAGATATTTGATCTTAGGCTAAAAGAGATTTCTTTAGCATGCTCCACAATGCTTGAAATATATGAAGGTTTAACTAGTTTTTTCAAGAGGAAACTAAGGGATTTGTGTAGAATGTCTAAAGTTTAATACTTTGTGGATGTAGATGAAGAAATAGATCCAAATTTGGATGCCAAAAATGGTGAATGCAAATTGGAAAATCAAGGGAAAAGACTTCTAAAAAAATAATTTATGCATAACTAAATTGGAAAGGTGGGTGCAAAGGAAGATTCAATGAGCTACTTCCAAATAAAAATGACTATCAAAAGTTGATTTAAGGGTTACTTAGGCTCAAATAGAAAACTCCATCAATTCCCCTCTCATTAGGGATCTAGATCCATCAGAATGAATCAAAGTCTCATGAATGGACATATATTTGTTTTCATTGATTACTAGGTTTAGACCATAATGTGATCCATTTATTTTTTGCATCAATCCTAGAAGACTAATATGTTGATCTAGTAGCTCTAGGAATTTCTACAACAATCCCATGTGATGAAATGAAGAAATAGATGACTTTTTGACCCTTTTTGTGAACATTTGTCTATCACATACTAAAATTTGTCATCTTTTAAGTATAGTATTTTTTACTTTTGTTGTATAAGATATGAACATATGGCATAAGAATGATAATCAAAATTATGTCAAAAAAGGCTTCATTTTGTTTGGAATGGGTAGATCTTCCTATAGCCAAAGAGATTGCAAAGAATGTTAATTAAATATTAATACTTTTTCTTTATAAATTAATAAATATAAATAAATTTTTTTAAGAAGTCTTGTGTGCATTAAATGTTGATCATAGGTATCCAAGCCAAGTCAAAATTGATCAAAAAAACTCAAATGAAGGATTAGTACTATAAAATCACAAGTATTAATGAAGAATGTTATGACACCATTGTAGCCAGAGACTTAGTAGCAAAACTAGAAGGGACCTAATCCAACAAAATAAGCGAGACTTGATAAAGTGGCTAAGTAGGAAAGCAAGCATCCAAGTGATTAGCTAAACATCCAAGGAGTTGTTACACAACACCTAGATTTTTGGAAGTTTTTTAAGTCAGATAGCAGAGTAGATCTAGCATCCACTATGCTCTATATTTATGGGAATTAAAGGAGATAACTGATGTTTTTATGATTGTATGCTCTCATAAATCTTGAGCTATAATGAACTATCCTTCATGAGGAAGTCATAATTGTAGGAATCTGTTATTCCCTTCCTTTTAAATAAGACCTTGTCTATATCTATGAGGTCAAGTAGTAAGTAGATTGATAGAGTTGTTAGACATCCTATTTTCCAAGCAAATGTAATATCACATATTTGAATAAATACACGACTTTGCTAAGTTTTGACACTTCCGTCTGAGTTGATCTTTTCTTCATTCTTCTGTGGGGGCCCATGTGGAAGGTGGAGTTTACTTTAGCAATTAGGAGTTAGACTCAATTTTCTAAGTTAAGTTTAGAACAGTTGTTCCTGTGGCCATTAGAAATAGAACTAGTCACTATTCTTGCAGTAGTAGGTACATAGATGAATGTTTAAGTAATTAGAATTTCCTTCCAAGCATTTGATAGTTTTCTTTCCTTTTTATAAACTATATTTCCTTAATAGTTATTATATTTAAGGTAGTAGTGAATTCTAGTGAAGGCTAGAGCATATACTTTGCAGACACTGTCTCTAATTCATGCTCCTGGATTAATATTTAATGAAGATCGGCATAGTACTTTGGTAGTAGAGGATGTCCAATCCTACAACTAAAAAGGTGTTATATTGGTGCGACATTTTTGGTACCATTGTCAAGGATGGTGTCAGTCTAGTATTCACTATTAAGTCACCTAGTTAGTTTCATTTTTAATATTTTGCATCCATAGGAGAAGAGACCACCTTGGAAGATTTATTCCCAACTTCAAGTAGGAAGATCCCTTTTATCCTGATCCTAAGGAAGAAGAAAGAGAAGAAAGAGAAGAAGAAGAAGAACTATTTGTAAATGTGTTTGTAGAAGCACTTGATCAAGTACAATCACCAACCACATCTAAAGAATCCTTCCATTTGAATAACCTTTTTGTTGAGCCAAAATATCAAGATAATCCATTAGCTCTAGTCATTTATCAACCACCACTAGGACATCCACAAATGGTAGCTACTCAGCCTACCTTTCCCTTTCCAATCCCTACTCAAATAGGTCATCAAAATAAGAAAAATATACCCTCAACTACCCTACCAAATTTCTATGGCCTTATTATTGAAGACCTAGAAACCTTTCTCTTCAATTTTTACATTCATTACCAGAGTTATGATTACACCATAGACACTCATTAACTAAAATTATTTCTATCAACTCTCAAAGAAGCTACCTTAATATGGTTCATGAGTCTAGGTGCCAATGCTATGACAAATTGGCCAACTATGAGTAACTTGTTCCTTAATAAATATAAGGAATATTGTAGGGGCCATGAATTAAAAGGAAATAACATTTTTAAGATGTCACAAAAGGAGGATGAGATTTTGGAGGACTATGTCACATGGTTCATGTTCAACTTATAGTGCAACACGTAGCATCAACAGAATGAGGAGTCCCAAAAGCATCTCTTTCTAAAAGGAGTGCATGAAAGGAGTATGGAAACCTTAGGTTTAATGGCTAGAGGTGACATTACATTGAAGATATGGGCTGAAATCTTAAACATCTTCTTGAACTATTCTAGAGAAACAATAAAAAAGGATGAGGCTTGAACAACTTACTCCAAAAAACCCCTAGTGTTGAAATATCTAAGATAGAACTACCAAACCTCCTATCAGATTTCAAGAAAGACATTATTAATGATGTCACTACACAACTAGACACCATGCAAGTATGAATGAAGAAGGAGGATTTTGATACTATGTTAGTAGAATATTTCCCTCACTATAGAGAGAAGAAATGCAACTACAAATGCAAGCCTATTGCTAGTCTAGAGTCACAACATGTGCCTATTGAACTTAAGGCAATTGATGAAGATGGAGAAATTATCTATGTTTCTCAATGAAGGCCATGGGCCCCAAGATTAGGTATTCCTCAAGACTTACTTCATAATTGTGGTGTTACTAGTCAATGGCAACAACAACAACATGGTGGTTATAACAATTGGTATCAACCTAACCAAGGTTGGCATCAGCCCAACCAAGGTTGGCAGTAGCCTAACCAAGGTTGGCAGTAGCCTAACCGAGGTTGGAAATAGCCTCAACAAGGTTGACACCAACCCCAAAATTGGTAGTAGTAGTAGCCTCAACAAGATTTGATGCAACCTCCTCAACAACAAGCCTTAATGCCTCTTGTAGCCAATACAACCCCTCCAAAATAGCCATACTTGCCTACATAGCCTACTCCCAATCCCAATAATGCAAAACCTTCAACCCAACAATAAAGCTATTCCATCACCTTGAATGATATTCATTTATTGTATGGAACAACACTTGAATCACCTCAGCATCCCATTATAATAGAAGTAGATGATACAACTACTAAGTGAGTTCAAGAACCTACAACCACCATCTCTCCTGTAGCCAAGAAACCACCATTTCTTGGTAGGTTGATAGAGAAAATTCTACCAAATGAAAATCAAGCCACACTAGACTTGCTTGAACAACTAAGAAAGTGACAGTAAAAATCCCCTTGCTCGATGCAATCAAAGAGGTACCCATATATACAAAAGCCATCAAAGAAGCTTGTATTAAAGATCCAAGAAAGAAAAAGAAGGGCCCAAAGACTATCCATGTCCTTGGCCAGCTTTTTGATCTTATGCTTGATAACCTTAAGTTACCCAAGTATGTAAACCCTAGAAGTCTAGTAGTAACACTTGCCATTCAAGGAATCCAAGTGCAAAATATCTAAATAGACTTAGGAGCATCCATTAATGTAATGACTAAGGAAGTAATGTCTAAATTAAACATCATTGGTCTGAGACAAACACCAAAAATCTTGCAATTGGAAAATAGCTCTACCATCATTCCTGATGGTATGTTAGAAGATGTCACTGTCACATTACATTCATGGGATTATCTAGTTGACTTTGTAGTACTCTCTCCAAAAATAAGTACTAGGAGGTATCCTATCACTCTAGGATGACCATGGTTAGCCACAAAAAATGCTTATATTGCATTCCAATTAGGGAAAATGACCATTTTAGATGGTATGAACACTAAAAACTTAACCTTGTATTCTCCTGCTTAGCCCTTGTTGCAGGATGACCAAGTTGTCTAGCCAAATTTGGATAATTTTGAAATGGACATAGATTCTATTAAACAATTGATGATGATCTCAAGGGGCTCATTTGTAAGTATTAAAGAGGAGGAGGATGTCATTTCTTCTATCATATTGAATAAGTATGGAATGTAACCTAAGACATCTTCCAAATAGGATTGTGTTCTAGAAAATATTCTACCCTTATCATCTAAACTTCATTAGTCTAAGTCTACATAGCTTCTACATTCACTCCTACTACATGAAATAGACTCACCACCAATTTCTTAGATTTCAATGGCTTAAATAGTAGTCAAAACAACAGTTGTTCTAGGGAGAGAACTAAACTTAAGAAAATCCTTATCTCAAGCACAACATCATGATATCTTGTAGCTGTTACAAAAGCACCAAGATGCTTTTTCTTGGGAATACATGGATATGAAAGTTTTGGACCCCACACTCTATACTCATAGGATCTATATAAGTCCTAATTGCAAACCTGTGAGACAACCGTAATGTAGGATAAACCTAGCACTATGGGATATTGTCAAAAATGAGCTACAAAAATTACTCAATGTCGGTTTTATGTATCCTATTTTAGACAATCAATGGGTTTCACCATTGGTTATTATTCAAAAGAAGGGGGGGAAATGGTGAGTCTACATAGATTATAGAGAACTTAACTTAGCTACCAAGAAAGATCATTTTCCACTACCATTTGTAGATCAGGTTCTTAATAATCTTGTAGGAAAGAAGTACTTTTCCTTCTTGGATGGGTTCAGTAGCTATAATAAAATCTAGATAGCACCAAAGGATTAGGACAAGACCACATTCACATGTCCATGGGGAACATTTTCTTATTCCATCCTACCATTTGGTTTGTACAATGCACCTGCAACCTTCCAACTAGTTGTTATTTGTATTTTTCCTGATATATCTATAGACTACTTAGAGGTATGTATGGACGACTTCACCACATATAGGTAGACCTTTGAAGAAGCCAAATAAATCTTGGAAAAGGTTTTGCAAAGATGAAAAGACTACAACCTATCCTTAAACAGTGAAAAATGTTTTATAATGATGCCAGAAGGTGTGGTGTTGGGACACTTTATTCCCCCAAAGGAACTGAAGTGGATCTAGCAAAGATAGAGGTTATATGCACATTGCTTGTACTAGCTAAATTGAAAGAAGTTAGGAGTTTTCTAGGGTGTGTAGGGTACTATCGGCACTTTATTAAAGATTTCATTCAAATTGCAGCCTCTCTATATAAATTGCTCAAGAAAGATGCAGAGTTCATATGGAATTTTGATTGTACTACAGCCTTCCTCTAGCTTAAGGAAGTCCTCTCAATAGCACCAGTTCTTTGAGGATCAAATTGGGAGCTACCTTTTCACATACATATTGATGCCTCAGGCCATGTCATTGTAGCAGTGCTTGGCCAAAAGATGGATTCAGTAGAATATGCAATTTACTATATCAACAAAAATCTTCAAGGAGATGAGTATAATTATACTGTAACTGAGAAAGAACTACTCACTGTAATTTATGCTCTAAATAAATTTAGACATTATATTATAGGCTACCAAATATTTTTACATACAAACCACTCTACCATCAAATACCTGATGAACAAACCAGCATTCTCTAGATGATTGGCTCGATGGTTGTTACTAATGCAAGAATTTGACATTACCATTGTCGAAAAACCAGGTAAGGCAAATGTTGTAGCTGATTTCTTATCTCACCTTCAAACACCTGATGATCTTGCAACCATAGAAGATAGCTTCTCTGATGAGCATCTCTTTCTTTTGTCAACACAAAACCCTTGGTATGCCAACATTGCCAACTACCTAACCACTAGTAAAACACCTCCACATTTCTCTACAAAGGAAAAATGGTTGTTGGAAAAAAAGAGTTTTAACTTTTCATGGATCTCTAGGTTTGTGTTTTATACTAGGCCAAATTAGGTGACACGAAGATGTCTTAGAGAGGATGAAACTTATGATGTTCTTTGTGCCTATCATGATGAACCTTGTGGTGGCCACTTTTCTTCCAAAACTATCGCATTGAAGATTTTAAATACAAGCTATTAATAGCCCACACTTCACAAGGATGTAGCTCAATATACAAAAAAATGTGACAAATGCCAGTGAATGGGTAGACCAATGAAAACAAATGAAATGTGCATGTAGCCACAGATAGTAGTAGAAGCATCTAACAAATGGGGGATTGATTTTGTTGGCCTAATTAAGCCACCTTCAAAAGGGAAGACTTACATCCCGGTTTGCACTAATTATGTTACTAAATGGGGAGAAGCAAAACCAATAAAGCACCCTCATGATAATAATGTTGCAAAGTTTTTGTATGAATGTATCTTTACTAGATTTTTCATTCTAAGAGAATTACATTCAGACCAAGGGCCTCAGTTTACATCTAATTTGATAGCTATACTCATCGAGGAATACTAAATTTGGCATGGAAAATATTCCCCATATCATCCATAGGCCAATGGATAGGTTAAAGTGACAAACAAAGAGTTGGAAAATATACTCACTAAAATAGTGTCCTTGCATAGGAAAGATTGGGTGGCTTGACTTCCTAAAGCCTTATGGGCATACAGAATAGCATGGAAATCCACTACTTGGTTTACACCTTTTGAGCTCCCATATGAGAAGACTGTTATCATGCCCATTGAATTTGAACATAAGACTCTACGAACAACCTTGGAACTTGGTATTACTTTTCCTATAGCACAATAGGACCACATTTTGCATCTCAATGAGTTGGACAAATGGTGGAAGTTAGCTCTTCATAATACAGAACTAATTCAAAGTCAAAAGAAGCAATGGCATGATAGATTCATTAAAGATAGAGTTATCTATTGGTGATTGGGTGCTCCTGTATGACTCTTGATACCAACACCACCAAGGGAAATTTTAGACTAGATGGCTTGGTTTATATGAAATTGTTGCAATTTTTAACAATGGAGCAATTCAACTGTCAATAATTGATCTTTTCAAATTCAAACTCCTGGTTAATGGACATCACCTAAAGTTATATCATAAACCAGCAACCTTGGAGGAATTTCTTCAATAGTTCAGCACAATAGAAACATCCCTTCCTATAGCCACTCTATCTGAGTCTTCCACTCAAATGTCTGTAGCCCCTTGAATTTATTTCAAGGCCTTCATAATAAAAAAATTTGCATTTTATGTGAAATCCATTTCTTTTCTACCTCATTTCATCTCATCTTCTTATCTTTTCATTATCACTCCACTTCATTAATTTCTATACTATAAAACTACTTGGAGCACCCTTCCTATCATGTCTTAGGTTAGATACACTTGACACCTCTACATTTATTTAATTTATTATTTATTTATAAAAGAATTTTATTTTGATTTTTATAATTTTCAATCTTTAAAGTCTGGTGGGACCCAATCTCTGATAGGTTGGGGGAGTAAAAATTGAAATCATAAATTGAAATCATAAATAGAAATCAAGGTGAATCTTAAGTTGGCATGTAGGATGTATGAGGTAGGATCATCTCAGTAATGAGTTGGTAGCCCTTTGTACTTCTAAAGTTTGTGAGAAGTAATTAAACAAAAAGCCAACCATTAAACCATGATTTCATAAGTACATAACTCCTCATTAATATGGCATATGAGCACAATCTCTATTTTCATTATGTCATCATGAAGTACTAGAAGATGTGATGTTTGGAAGACCTTAAGTGTTTAAAACTTGTTTCCTTTCCCAAATGCCATTGTTAAAACCCTTGTAGAAATCTTTGCTCACAGTTTTAATCACCTATAGTGAATTCATTAGTTATATAGCATTTTTTAAAAGAAAACATGGGCAAAGAACCTCAGCGGCATGAACCAGTGGATCATAGAGTCCTATTGGTAAACCCAGCAATAGGTATCTTGTTTCGATAATGGGGTTAGCTGGCCTACTATCTCAGTCTAAAGAAATTTGATCAAGAAATTATGCTCCAATTCCATAATACACTAAGCAATGGATATGCAACTGCTAAAGGCATCTGGATAGAGTTTACAGAGGAGGTGGTGGTAGAGGTTACTAGTTTGCCTATAAATGGGGAATGATGGATAGAGAACATCGATGCACAGGTAGTGAAGGAGAAATTTACAATGCATGGAGACCCTCAATTGGAAGAAAATAAGAAGCAAGGTACATTATGGTTATCTCTTCCCCTTCAATTTATCCACCTTATTGAGTTTATCATAAGGTATTTTACCTGTGAGGGGAGGTATTCCTATTTACATGTTGTTCATTTCAAAATTTTGAGTGGTTTGTGGCATCGTGATTGTCCTGTAAATCTCTCAAGTTTCCTTTATAATATCATCAAAAGACAAGCTGCCTATGTACAACAAGGAAAAACCTAGTCAGTGTCCCACCATTATTTAATAAGAGCCATAATTGAGAGGGAGCTAACTAGGTAGCAGTTAGGTACATGGGATGATTTTGTAAAGCTTAAAATAATGGGACCCCAAAGGGGTGAGCCTAAGGGCCAAGGAATGGGGAAAAGAGAGAAAACTACCATAGGAGTTAGAAAGGTAGTATATAAAATAGTTCAAGAAGCTTCAGCCTCTGTGTCCACACCCAAAATTATGAAAAGGAGAATTTCACCCTCAGAAGCCTTAACCTCTAAAAAGAGAAAACCACACATAGCTACTATAGAGGGAGGTTCAGAGGAAGTATCTCCAGTGCCATAGGAAGTTGCACCTAACCTTAATAAAGAGAAATCTATTGATAAGGGTAAGCAAACAATCTCTACCCCATGATGAGTTACCAAACTATCTAGGGTGAACCCGAATATTGAACCTTCCATTACATCTATCGATTTAGAATCTCTAGTACATATGCCTGTGTAGTCCCTAAAGCATACAATCTATACTCTTGAACATTAAAGTGATCTTGAGGAAATTCCCCCAAAACCAAATAGCCTTATTAACATTTATAGTGACACAGATTCCTCAAAGAAAATAGTGTCTGGGTTTGAAAAACAAGAAAAAGAAACCAATAATTTACCATTAAAAGAATATCCATCATTTGCACAAGAAATAGTTCAAGAAATTGTTGTGACATTTCAAATCAATACGGCTATTGTGTCCTATCCTACAGCCATTATGCCTTCAGAAAAGTTTGACAACCCTATTGCTCATCATCCTCGTGAAGATGATAGTATTGTTTCTCATCAAAATGATAGCCTTGTTGATCGTCACCATTCCGAGGATGACAACACTACTGCTGGTCCAAGTGACAACCTTGCTACTCATCTTGAACACCACCCTAAAGATAATAGCCCTATTGTCTGTCATCATACACCACTAGATATTTTTACTCCATTAATAGCTAGTCTTAGTTTATACCAATAGTTTCAATGGGAAAAGGAAAACTAGGACTTGGAGAGGAAACAATTACTTAGAACTATAAAGGAACAAGCACAACAAATTGAAGAAAAAGAAAATGAAATATTGGTCCTATAGCAATGTGTTACAAAGGTAACAGAGCTCATTCCAGAGCTTGTGAATTGTAAGTCACCATCTCCAATTTATACACTATTCTTAAAAGAGCAAATGATTAGTTTTCAATTTTATTGAATTACTCAGGGGTCGAATCCTTCTTTGCACACTCCCTAAGAATTTTATGCAGCATTCAAATCAATCCCAATGGTTCTACAGAATCTCCTCTATGAGCTATATGTTCATAACCTTGTTGTTCTAGATGATAAGGATTGGAATTCACTATTATATGTGGGGGATGTAGAGTTCAGGGTGATCATGTCATGGATGCAAAATGAGATCAATTGAGAGAATCAGGCCTCTCTTATAGGGAAAACTAAATTTTGGAACCATTGTACATTCAGCCTATGATACAAAATACTCATAGGGTATTCTTTGATTGGTTTTCTGTTAATAATAATAAAAGTGGTGCTACTAAAATTCACCCTATCCGAGAATAGGCATTTTTAGATTGGGAGCAATATTGTTTCACAATTTCTCCTAATGCCATAAGAGCTTCTACTCAAAGATGGGTCTAATTATCAAAACATTTGAAAACAAGGGAATTGCACGCTCCTCAAAATTTAGAGTTGGCTATTAGCAGGATGCCCAAGTATATGATGCTAGGTAGAAATCAAAAGAGTTATTTGGTTCCTCTTCATTTCCAACCACCAATACTCTTGCATCATATGTTCAAGAAACATGATTCTTTTGCTAGATATAATATGACCATTGAAGAGTAGAAATGGGAAAGGTTAAAATAGAATCATGGATATTTTAACTATAGGGCTTATGAATCAGGTGAGTAGATCACTAATGATCTTAGGTTTCAGATGAGGATTAGAAATTTATCTATGTTGAAGGGACCAGCATTAGGTTGGTTGGGGGGGAAATGATGACATGAAGAAATAGATGACTTTTTGACCCTTTTTGTGAATATTTGTTTATGACATATTGAACTTTGTCATCTTTTAAGTACAGTATTTTGTACTTTTGATGTATAAGATATGAACAAATGGCATAAGAATGATAATTGAAACTATGTCTAAAAAGGGTTCATTTTGTTTGGAATGCATAGATCTTCCTACAGCCAAAGAGATTGCAAAGATTGTTAATTGAATATTAATGCTTTTTCTTTTTAAATTAATAAATATAAATAAATGTTTGTAGGAAGTCTTGTGTGCATTAAATGTTGATTGTAGGTATCCAAGCCAAGTCAAAATTGATTGAAACAACTCAAGTAAAGGATTAGCTTTGTGGAATTGCAAGTATTAAAGAAGAATGTTATGACACCATTGTAGTTGAAGACTTAGTAGAAAAACTAGAAGGGACCTATTTTAATGAAATAATGAGGGACCTATTTAGTGGCATAGAAAAGGGACCTAATCCAACAGAATAAGTAGACCTAATAAAGTAGCTGAGTAGAAAATCAAGCATCCAAGTGATCAGTTGAACATGCAAGGAGTTGTTATATGAATGAATACATGACTTTGTTGAGTTTCTACACTTTCATCTAAGTTGATCTTTTCTTCATTCTTCTGTGGGCACCCACACAAAAGGTGGAGTTTACTTTAGCAATTAGGAGTTAGACTCAATTTGCTAAGTTAAGTTTGGAACTATTGTTCCTGCAACCACTAGAAACAAAACTAGTCAATATTCCTATAATAGTAGGTATATAGATGTATCGTTAAGTAATTAGAATTTCCTTCCAAGCATTTGATAGTTGTCTTTGCTTTTGATAAACTAGATTTCCTTAATATTTATTGTATTCAAGGTAGTAGTAACTTCTAGTAAAGGCTAGAGCATATACTTTGCAGACACTATCTCAAGTTCATGCTCCCAGATTGATATTTAATAAAGATCAACATAGTACTTTGGTAGTAGAGGATGTCCAATCCTACAATTAAAAAGGTGTTATTTTGGCTCAACACCATGTATGCTATAAATGTTGGAATATTAGGATAAGTGAGAAGGTGTGAAAATCATTTATCTAAGGTCTTAATGTACAAATAAAACATTTTAGCGCTTAAACGTATACTTATGCATTCATTGATCATTCAATATCTTGAACATTTGCATATTCATGTCCTAGGTCACAATAACTTTGTAGAAATGTAAACATGCAATACCACAGAATCAATCACATATTTTGACAAAAGATTTTACATGGAAACCCAATTTTGGAAAAACCACCAGTAACATGCTGCCAATTTTCACTCTTTTGAAGTGAGCCTTGTGAGGATCCAACCCCATTAAAGGTTATAATGTGCACTATTAAATGTGACCTAGTTAAAGGATTTCAATCACCCTATTGGGAGTGAGCCTTGTTAGAAGACTTTATAACATTTTATTAGAATATCATCTTGTTAAAGGATTTACTAATGACTGTTAGGTCAACCTTAGTCCAAAGGATTTATCCAGACTAAAACAATTGTTAAAGATTAACAATAGGACTTGATTTGAAAATGAAAACAACTCACTTGTAGAATATATATTTCACATTTAGTCCTCTATTCTACTTGGCATTCAATCTTCTTTATCTTTGATAGCTTGTTCAGCCTTCAAGAATTCATCCTCTTAAACCTTATTGCTTTCTATGCCAACTACAGACTATTTCATTTGGCTACCATATGAAGCAACACCCTAGACTTCTTGTCTTCCTTAGGTTATCGCACATGACATAGTTTCTTTTGGATTTCTATCTCCTTATATACAGATTTTAGCTCTTTTGACTCTTATCCACAATCATCCATTTTAGGGTTAGCTCAAACTCATTGAATCTACCCATCTTTCTATTTTTGTTCCTTCTAGAAACTTCCTCTACACTCCTCTTTAAACTCACCTCAAGATGATTTATCTTGAATTCTATGCCACTAACTCATCATATTTATCTTCCACACACTTGACACAATTCAAGAAATCAACTTTTTTGGCTTAGATTCATCAAATTTTTGATCTAACTCATTTTACTATCACTCGGTAATAACACTCTATTTTCTCAGCAAATAGTGTCTTTTGATGCTCGACCAACACTAGGTTTGTTGGCATACACTAAGTCTTTACTTGTGCTCAACACATACTAACTTTCTTCACTTGACACCAACTAGATTTCTCTTTTCTCAACATACTAAACTTTTCTTAGCTTTAGCTAACTTTGTACTCAGCCTACACTGACTTGCTCGACTTCCACTATTTTCTCACTTAGGCTTGGTAGACACATTTCTTTACTTAGTCTTCTTCAAATATTTTTTCAAGTATCATTTAATTATAGCCTTAAGTATATATACAATACACTATATCATCAATGTCTTTCTTGGTCTTTGTGATCCTTTTATACACCATTTAACTCAACCTTTCTCTAGTTTCTCTTGTTATCCTTTCTTTTCAAATCCTCTTCATCAATAAACCAAATGATAACATTCAAACCAAAATAAGTAATTATCTCACCAACAAGTAGCAAGTTTGACATCAGTGACAAAATAATGATTGTTCCATAATTGGTTTCATCATTCTTCTTCATTTTGATAATCTATTTTTCACAATCTCCCTCTTTGGCATTGATGGAAAACCAATACCAAAAATAATCCCAAAAAGAAACTTGATACCTTTTATTGAAACCTCTCCCTCTATCAATATATGTGTCTTCCTCTATATACTTTGATCTCAGATTTCTTCCTAATCTGGTGTTGTCTATCTTTCTCTAATATCTCCCTCATTTACATTGTCACTAAACTCTCCCTTATTCTAATATCCCCCTCTTTGACAACAATGCCAAAGACTTGTCATCTATACATGCAGATATAATCAATTTAGGTTCTCCCTCTATCACCTTGCATGTGACTATAAATATTCCATTTCTAGCTCCTTCCCTACTTCAAACAAGTTCTAAAGTAAAATCCACTACATGAAGTTGTAAAATATGTCATTCAACTAAGTTGATGCAGGGCACTACTTTAAATTTTGAAGTAGCTTTGGATAGGAGCATCACCCCTAGTTTTCCTCTAGTATTTTCATGTGCATCCTTAGGTAAATCCTTTGTGAATATATAAGCTATCTATTCTTTTGTATTCACATATTCCATTCTCACTTCTTTGTCTTGAACCAACTCTCTCAAGTAATTATATTTGATTACAATGTGGTTTTTCTTTGTATGCATCACAAGGTTCTTAAATATGTTTATAGAACTTGTATTATCATAGTATGGTACGATAGTTTTAGTAATTTTCACAATTGAGAAATTCACAACAACAATCACATAGTTAGTTTCAACAGTAGATTGGGAAATACAATATTTTTTCTTGCTGGTCCAAGTAACCAATCTTTTTCTTGAGAAAACTACTTCACCACTTGTACTTTTTCTATCATCAATGTTTTCAGCCCAATCAACATTTATGTAAGCTCTCAATTCAAATTTATCTTTTTTCTTGTAGTATAGACCATAGTCTTCTATTCCTTTCAAGTATCTCATAATGCTTTTAACAACCTCTAAATGATTCTCCTTAGGATTTGTAGAAAACCTTTAAAAAATCCCAATAGCTAGTGCAATGTCAAGTCTACTATGAATTACATAAATTGCAATTTTTTAATCATAGACCTATACAATGTTTTCTTTACTTTAACAGAATCATCAGTTTTGGATAGTTTGTGTCTTGCCATTGTAGGAGTACTAATAGGCTTTGAATCCTCCATACCATAAGTTTTCAAGATTTCATGCACATAATTGGATTGAGTGATGTAAATAACATATTCAATCCAACAAAGAACTTTATTTCTCCAAACACAAAAATCTTAAAATCTTTCTTCATTTCACTTGTAAATGTCTTACACAATGCATTTTTTCCTCCAAATATTTCAGCTAGTAAAATTCCTTTACCTCATATTTTTAAGTAGAGATTTTTGTTGTCATCAGTATTCTCAAAACTGATCTTCACAAGATAGTTTTATAATCTTTCGTACCATGCTCTAGGAGCTTTCTTTAAACCATATAAAGCTTTGTGTAGTCTACACACCTTGTTCTTGTTGTTTGGATCAAAAAATCCTTCAATAGTATACCATTCAGAAATGTTGACTTCACATCCATTTTATAAACTTTCAAACCTTTGTAAGCAAAGTAAGAAAGAAAAGTTGTTACTCCATCCAATCTTGAAACTGAGGAAAATGTCTCTCCACAGTCAATTCCCTCTTCTTGTGCATATCCCTTGCAAACTAATTTTTCCTTATTCCTTATGACTTCACCATTCTCATCCAGTTTGTTTTTGTACATCCACTTGGTTCCAATAACATTCTTATTCTAAGGTCTAGGTACTAATGTCCATGTTCTTCTCAATATAATCAATTTCTTCTTTTATGTCTTGATTCCGGTCTTCATTCTCTAATGCATCCTTCACTAACTTAGACTCATGCATTCTTAACAAACATGTGTCATTTCTCAACCTATTCCTTTTCATTGATCTATCTTCTTTATCTCCAATAATTTTTCCAACAGGTTGATGTCTTCTGACATAATTTGACAACCTTGGCTCTTTTCTTCTTTCTACAATGGGTCTTTCATGAAGTTCAATTTTAGATTCACTATGCACATCTCTATCAAGTAACTTTGCATTCCTTTCATCTAAATTGATCTCAATATCAGAATGTACCTTAGATTTTGATTGCAACTTGGCTCGTAGGTACAACTTAACTCCTGAATCCAACTTGGCATTCATTGCATGTAACTTGATAGTCATGATTCTTGTTGATTAGAAGCTTGGTTTATAGAATTATCAGCATTGTCAGGAATGTCTTCATAGTAGTAAATAAATGTTTTGTAATTTTTAAGATCCTTCTTTGGTTCATCTTCATGCACTTCTATATATTCATCAAACTTTACATTTTCACTTTCCACAACTTTGTTAGTGTTAGTATTTAAACACTTATAAGGTTTACTTCTTGTGGACTAACCAAGGAATATGCCTTCTTCAATTTTAGCATAGAGTTTACCATTTATGTTTTCATTAAGAATGTAACACTTTCTTTGAGATACTTTAAAATATTTGATATTGGGTGAGTAACCATACCATAATTCAAAAGGTGTGGAATTTGTACCTTTCTTCACTTGCACTTAGTTCAAGGTATAGATAGTAGTACTGATATCTTTTGTCTATTATTTTAAATGAACATTCTTCTCCTATTTATCAAATAAGTAAGATTGACAAATGAGTGTCAACACACTTAACCATTTTCACTATACATGCCGAGTATAAAATGGAAGCTGAAATAGAACTCTAATACTTGTCGAGTTACAGATAGTGCTGAGTAGACTAAAAGACAGTATGTGTCAAGCAAGTCATAGTAGGTGTTGAGCAGATGAGATGATGGGGACACAACCCAAGCACAGAATGGGCACAATAGAAAAGGGGAAATTATATTAACTAAGAAAATAAGCTAGTGCAACAGTACAGGGAAAATAAACTTTAAAACATGCCCTAAGGGCTTACAATAGCATAAATCTAGAGATAATTTCTCCTTTCAGTACCTCCTCTCAAACTCCACCCTGAACTACCTTTTACAATGCCCAAAATCTCCTTAAATAGACCCCAGAGGGTTAAGGAGTAGGAGTACATTCTAGAAAGTGCTAGTAGGCATCCATCAACCAAATAGAAGGTTCCAAAAGCTACGTTAGAAGTCGGTGCAAATCTAGAAGAATCCAAAAATGGTCACCGATCTTCTGGGAGGCATAACTTTTGAACTGTAGCTCCGATTAACAAACCGTTTACATTTTTAGAAATCTCTCAAAGTGCTCTATAGCCCTATGGACCAGCTTCACTCATCCCCCATTTTTTGTCCCTTTTCTAGGTCATTTAATGCACCTAACTTGACTTTAAAGCATTCTTAGGAGGTCTCCAAAACCCGAAAAATTGTAATAACTTTCAAACCGTGGGGCCTTATGACCTGATTCTTTTTCTGGAATGCTCTAAATCATAATTACATTCATCTGGCCAATTCTCACCTTCTATTTTACCAAAATGATGGCCCAATAACATGCTCCTATTTATTCAAGATTTACACGATCACTGATAGTGGAACTGTGAGAGTTGGAACCTTTATTTGACCCAAATGGGTATCCAAAAATGAAAATACATGAAACAGAAACTAAGTCTAAGTACATTTTTTTGGGTGACACAGGATTGCCCTTATACCTCTGGATGCTCCTGCATCAGACACCTAGGGTAGATTGAAAAGTGACCCTATCACTTTATGAATGGTAGAGGAAATCCCAAATAGGAAACCTCGGCTGCTGAAATCCAAGTTGAGTCCTTGATCTGTCGTCCTTTCCATTTGACCAAATACTCTTCATACTACCTATTTCTAGTACTCCTACCCACATGATGATCTAGAATGTCTTCTATCTCCTCCTTCTTAGAAGCAGGAATTAGACATGGCTCTAACACCAGCTCCTCATCTACACCATCATCATGATACTCTATTAAATCTGCAATGTTGAAAATGGGAGAAATGTGAATACCATTTGGCAGCTCCACCTCATATGCATTTCCTGAGTCATGTTTCTTCAAAACTTTGCAGGGGCCAAATTTCTTCATTTTTAGCTTGTTGTAAGTACCAGCTAGAAATCTTTCTTTTCGTAAGTGCACCATGACTAGATCCCCTACTTGGAATTCCTTATGTCTTCTCCTTTGATTAGTGCTCACTTTATACTCTTGATTCATCTTGGTAATGTGTGCCTGAACCTCCTCATGTAGATGCTTGATATGTTCAAAAAATTCTTCTGCTTCAGCACTTGTCCTCTCCCCTTGCTCTATCTTCCTTAATTCTAGTGCAGTCCTTGGGCTATTCCCATATACAATTTGGAATGGTGATTTTCCAATACTCCTATTTATAGAGTTATTGTAAGCGAACTCTGCTTGTGGTAGAATCAAATCCCATCCCTTGGGCTTATCCCCAACTAAACATCTCAACAAATTGCCCAGACTTCTATTTACCACTTCTGTTTGGCCATCAGTTTGTGGGTGATGCGTGGAACTGAATTTCAAGTCAGTTCTTAACTTTTTCCACAATGTCCTCTAGAAATACCCCACAAATTTAGTATCTCTGTCAAAAACTATGCTCCTTGGAAGACCATGTAGTCTTACCACCTCTTTGAAAAACAAGTCTGCAATATGGACAACATCATGAGTTTTGTGGCATGGAATGAAATGTTCCATTTTGGAGAACCTATCAACCACCATGAATACTGAGTCATTACCCCTTTGTGTCCTTGGAAATCCAAGAACAAAATCCATACTTATGTCCTCCCATGGCCTTGATGGAATAGGCAATGGCTAATATAGGCCAATATTGTGACTAAACCCCTTCGCAACTTGACAAACTTGGCAACTTTGTACAAACTTCTTCACATCCTGTGAAATTTGAGGCCAAAAATAATGTTCTCTAAGAATGGCAATGGTCTTATCTCGACCAAAATGTCCTGCCATCCCTCTACTGTGTTTCTCCTTAATCATATTTTCCCTCATGGAACTCCTTTGAATGCACAATTGACTACCTTTGAACAACATGCCATCCTAAATCAAATGGTCTAACCACTTGGTTCTATCTACAGCAAGAGGTTCTTTACAAGCTTTCCATGCTTCAAAAAAATCAGGATCCTTAGGATACAAATTCTTGAGTTCATCAAACCGAACTACTTCAACCTGCATTACTGTAAGCAACAACTGTCTCCTTCTTAGTGCATCTACAACCCTGTTAGATTTTCCACTTCTATGCTTCAACACAAATGTATAACTCTGGAAGAACTCTACCCACTTCATATGCCTCTGATTCAATTTACCTTGGCTATTTAGGTACTGTAATTCTTGATGATCAGTATATAAAACAAATTCCTTTGGCAATAAATAATGCCTCCATTTCTTTAAGGCCTGAACTATTGCATAGAACTCTTGATCATAAACAGAATGCTTCTTCTTTACATCATTCAATTTTTCACTAAAATATGCAATAGGCTTACCTTCTTGGCTTAATACAACCCCAATAGTGCTGCCACTAGCATTACAATCCACCTGGAAAACCTTTCTAAAATTTGGAAGTGCCAACACAGGTTTTTTAGTTACCTTTTTCTTCAGCAATTCAAAACTTCTTGTAGCTGCTGCAATCCATTTGAACTCTTTTCTATCCCCTCTTATTGTATTAGTTAGGGGTACACATATGCCACTAAAATTCTTAATAAAATTCTTGTAAAAACTAACCATACCATGAAATGATCTTACCTCAATAGCAGTCCTTGGCCATTCCAAGATAGCTTTTACCTTCTCTGGATCCATTTTGAGACCTTCAATTGATATAACAAACCCCAAATAGACTAACTCCCTTTTTCCAAAGATACACTTCTTCAGATTAATTAACAGTTTCTCTTCCCTTAGCCTTTCAACGACACTACAAATATACAGTTAATGTTCTTCCAAAGTCTTGCTGAAAATTAAAATATCATCCAAATAGACAATAACAAATTTTCCCAAAAACTTCTTAAGTACCTCATTCATGAGCCGCATGAAGGTGCTTGGGGCGTTCGTCAATCCAAAGGGCATGACTAACCACTCATAAAGACCCTCCTTGGTCTTGAAGGCTATTTTCCACTCATCTCCTTCTCAAATCTGTATCTGATGATAACCACTCTTGAGATCTATCTTTGTGAAGTACTGAGCTCTACTCAAGTAGTCCATAAGATCATCCATCCTTGACAAAGGAAACTGGTACTTGATGGTTATCCTATTTATAGCTCGAGAATCTATACACATCCTCCACTCTCCATCCTTCTTTGGTGTGAGTACTTTAGGTACTACACATGGACTCAAGCTCTCTCGAATCAAGCCCTTCCTCAACAGCTCCTGAACCTGTCTATTTAGCTCCTCTATTTCAGTAGGAGTCATCCTATGAGCAGCCTTGTTAGGAAAACTAGCTCCTGGAATCAGATCTATCTGATGACTTATTTACCTTACTAGTGGCAATCCATCTAGAACATTATCAAAGATAATATCTCCAAATTCCCCTAGTAAATCTGAAACTTCAAGTGGTATTTCACTACTACCTTCTTTATCTTTCCTAGGAATCAAAGCATAGCACATATGCTGATGTTTCATGCCATCTAAAAACTTCCTTTCATCAACAAGACAAATCCTAGCACTGCTACATACCTTTTCACCTTCCTTTTTCATGGGCTTGAATTTGTGGCGAACTCCATCCTTTGTTAAAGAGTATGTGTTTGCATGTCCATCATGTACTGCATGTCTATCAAACTACCATGCTCTACCCAATAATAGATGGCAAACATCCATCGAAATAACATCATAGAGAACTTCATCATGGTAACTCCCAATTTTGAATTTCACTAAACATTGTTCACTTACCAGGACCTTATGATCATTTTTTACCCAAGCAATCCGATAGGGCTGGGGATGTTTCTCCCTCTTGAGCTTCATCTTAGAGACCATCTCTTCTAATACCAAGTTATCAGTACTACCACCATCAATGATCACGTCACAACATTTATCCTCACACTTGCATCTGGTACAGAACAAACTCCTCCGTTGTCCTGGTTCAATCTCACCACTTAGTAGGACTCTTTCATATACCAAGGTCTCTTCTCTTTCTACATCCTCTGAATGTGATGATTGTGCATCTTCATCCACATGAGCAACCCTAGCTTGGCCCTCAGCTCTCCTATCTATCCTTCCTTGTCATTAAGGGCATTCAAAGGCACGATGACCTTCTTCATTGCAATGGAAATAGGTACCATGGAAGCCTCCTCTTCCTTGTCCACGTCCTCTACCTCTTCCTCTCTGATTTCCAAAGTCTTGATCATGGGAGCGGTTGAAACCCTCATTCCTCTGGTTCCTACTAGTACCCACATCTTCATTTTTCTTTTGGGTTTCATTACGGCCTCTAGATGATCTACTGCTTCCCCTTCCTCCTTGACTACGCCCTCTTTGTCTTCCTTCAAACCTTTTATTTAGCTTCTCTTCAACTCATAGGCCAAACTAGTATGCCTCTTCAATGCTAGTCATTCTTACCAGACTTAATTCCTCCTAGATGCTAGGTCGCCACCCACTGATATAATGAGAAAGCTTCTCCTTATTTTCTTCTGCATGCCCTACTCTAATCAAGAGTTGGTAAAACTCCTCTATATATTCTTGGACTAATCTTCATGCTTGCTTTAACCCATGCATCTTCTTAAACAAATCAAGCTCATAGTCCATAGGAATGAACTGCTTCTTCAATTTGTCCACCATGCGATCCCACCTTGTGATCTTCTCCTTTCCTCTTCTATTTCTTTCCAATTAGACCTCTTGCCACCAAATTTTGGCATGGCCTTTCAGTTTGGCCTTTGCAAACTTAACCCTGTCTGGGTCCCTAATATCCTCATACTCAAAGTATTCTTCCAGTTCATTGATCCAATCGATCAACTCATCTGGTTTCAAATTTCTTGAAAATACACCCACTTCAATTGTAGGTCTTTTCCCAAACTTAGTAATAGCCCTAAAAAGTCTTTCCTCTGCATAATTTAGAACTTCCTTGTCAAATTCCCCTTTTGGTCCAATTTTGTCTTCTTCATTGTCATCTTCACTTTCATCACCTGCGGCCACAATTGTTCCTCTACAGAGCTCCTCCTACAATGCTTGTACCTACCTTTGGAGGGCTCTAACCTCCTTAGGATTAATAGCTCTAGCCCTTCCTCCATGCTCTCTTCATGGAGGCATCTTCTTAACTCAAACCCACAACCACACAGTCCTGGTGCAAACTACCTCACAGTCGGCGCTCTGTCTACACACTCAAGAAAACCAGCTCTGATACCACTTGATGGGGACACAACCCAAGCACAGAATGGACATAAAAGAAAAGGGGAAATTATATTAACTAAGAAAATAAGCTAGTGCAACAGTACAGGGAAAATAAACTTTAAAACATGCCCTAAGGGCTTACAATAGCATAAATCTAGAGATAATTTCTCCTTTTAGTACCTCCTCTCAAACTCCACCCTGAACTGCCTTTTAGAATGCCCAGAATCTCCTTAAATAGACCTCAAAGGGTTAAGGAGTAGGAGTACATTCTAGAAAGTTCTAGTAGGCATCCACCAACCAAATAGAAGGTTCCAAAAGCTGCGTTAGAAGTCGATGCAAATCTAGAAGAATCCAAAAACAGTCACCAATCTTTCAGGAGGCATAACTTTTGAACCATAGCTCCGATTGACAAACCATTTACATTTTTGAAAAGCTCTCGAAGTGCTTTATAGCCCTATGGACCAGCTTTTCTCATCCCCCATTTTTTAGCCCTTTTTTAGGTCATTTAATGCCCCTAAATTAACTTTGAAGCATTCTTAGGAGATCTCCAAAACTCAAAAAACTACAATAACTTTCAAACCGTGGGGCCTTTTGACCTGATTCTTTTTATGGAATGCTCTAAATCACAATTAAATTCATCTGGCCAATTCACACCTTCTACTTTACCAAAATGATGGCCCAATTACATGTTCCTATTTTTTCAAGATTTACACAAACACTGATAGTGGAATTGTGAGATTTGGAACCTTTATTTGACCGAAATGGGTATCCAAAAATGAAAACACATGAAATAGAAACTAAGTCTAAGTACATTTTTTTGGGTGACACGGGATTGCCCTTATACCTCTGGATGCTCCTGCATCATGAGACCAATATGTGCCAAGTAACTTAGGATCCAACAAAAGCTGAGCATTGTGAAGTTAATAGGAGCTGAGTGATTCAGGAATCAGTAGAAGCTAAGCAATGCAGAAAACTAATAGGTGTTGAGTGACATAGTAATTCTAAAGGAGCTGATTAACATAGAAATTCTACAGGAACTGAGTAGTGCAAGAATTCTAAAGGAGCCGAGTAACGTAAGAATTCTATAGGAGCTGAGTAATATAGGAAACATAGTGGATGCCGAGCAATACAGAATAGATGGTGTTGAGCATCAGTATTACTTCATGTGTCGAGCAATGCAGGACCAGCATGAAAGTTTGTACAATCGCAAACAAAGATGCAAAATGGTTATGCATGACTCATGATAGGATAAAAGGATAAGATCAAATTCTCCCAACCACTTACGTGATCCTCATGTAGCCAATCAAAAAATTGGAGACTGCATGCAGCCAATCAAAAAAATGGAGATTGCATGCAGCCAATAGGTGAATTTTTAGGGTTTGAGTGGGAACACTTGAATCAAGGATGCATAATGAACCACTAATATTTATAAGAGAGTCTTGACACCATTGAACAATGTGAGAGTAAGAGATGAAAGAAGAAGGAAAGGTAGTGCTTATTATTAAGGTCATTATAGAACATTGGTGTCAAAGATTTAATTGAAAGGACAACATTTACACATCTAGTTGATCATAATAGAACAAGGAACACAATCAGCAGATTAGATTTAGCAGAGATCAGAGATAGAAGAGCAGATCAAGAGCCTAAGATCAACATCATAGATTACATTAGATCAAGTGTATTATTCTAATTCTCTCTCACAATTGTATTAGGAATTTGGAAATCCTATTGAGTCAGGTGGGTTTAGTAGCCTTATGTAAATCTTTTAACAGGGTGGCATTCTAAGTTGAATGTTCTTAAGTCCTCTAACAAGGAACACTCCTAATAGGGTGTAGAAATCCTTTAATAGATTCACATTTAAAAGTGTTTTGTAGCATTTAACATGGAAAACCATCAAAAGTGGTTGAAATCAATTGCTACAATAATTTTGGGGGTATCATCCCCACCCTAGTTTTACCTTCTTATTCCTAGAGGGTTTCTGGGTCATCAAAATCTCAAGTGTTATGTGGTGATGCATGTTTGCTTCTCATGATTGTTTAATATTTTTATGCATGCATGTTAATTTTAGTTATATGTTATTAAGGATTTAAAACAAATCAAAAGGCTAGTACTTTTGATTCACCTCCACTCTCAAAAGCTCTCTTCCCATTAAGACATTCCAACAATTGGTATTAGAGATAAGTTATCTCAAGAAAAAGCCTAATAGCTTGGAGGAAAAGATATAAAGATGAAAGTCTTCAAACTTGGGAAGATCATTGAGAACCAGGTGATAGATGTGCATCTCGCTCTACACAAGGTAGAGGAAGCTAGAGAGGAACTAAGAAAATCTTTAAAAAGAAGGAAGGAAATAGCTATAAAAAAAAATGATACTCACTACAAGGAGATTGACACCACACAAGTATTTGCCAAAAGAAATTCCAAAGAACTTGATGCAACAATAGCAGAACTGATGGAGAAAAATAGAGTTCAAGCAGAAGAGATAAGAACTCTTAAGATGGAGCATGAATCACAGGCCATGATGCTATGTGAAATCATTGAGCAAAATAAAAGATAAGTTGAGGATAGAGTCATGATGGAATATGAAAAAAGAAATCTTGCAAACAGACTTGATGAAAAATGTACTGAATTAACAAGGATCTCAAACATGTAGATGGATACAATTTCCCAACTAATGAATCTTCATCATGAACTCAATATGAAAGATATTGAGATCTCTACTTTTGAGGATGCAGAATGAATAACTAAAGAATGAATTGAATAGAGAAAAAGAAATAGTAGAGAATCTCAACAAGTCAAGTGAAGCTATTAAGTACTTTGAAAAGTTGTTGAAATCCCCAAGATCAGCCCATGATACATAGAGACTTGGATACACCAGCACTAAAGCTGGTGAATCATCAAAGAGTGTTGAGCAAAGAAGTGACAAATGTAAGGATACTAAACCCACTTGTCATTACTGTAATAAAAAGGGGCATACTACTAATGTCTGCAGGAGTAGAAGGATCAATCAGTCAAACACATCCAAAAGCAAGGGTTACTGTCACAAGTGCAACATGCAAGGAAACATGACACAAGACTGCAGGTCTAAAGTCACAAGGAAACAAAGATTTGATGGACATTGCCACAATTACAAGAAGTATGGACATAGAGCCTTTGAGTGGTGATCAAAGCCTATGTGGACACCAAATCAGCATGTAAGAAGGGACAACTATGTACATCATTACAATTGGGACTACAATACAAGACAAAGTTGTCATTATTGTCAAGAGTATGGTCATATACCCTAGACCTACATAAGAACACACTTCAAGGGAAACTATAAAAGATGGTTGAACCAAACTACTTGCTTTAGTTTCTTGAAAACTAGACATGTCAGCAAGAATTATCCAACAAAGGCCAAGGCACCCAAGACTGAAGCAAATAAGGGCAAAGAAAAGGTTGATGAGGAACACATCAGAATAAACATAAAGAAGACATGGTAGAAAAAGGATGAACCAAGTACATCCAATGGAAAGATCACTTCACCCAAGAGGTCAAGTGATCATATCTCATCCAACTAATCACAAATGAGCCTATGAGGCTAATACATATAAGAAAGTATCATACATTAGCCCTAAAAAGAGAAGAAGCACTGCAAAGTATAAATTTGCATGAGTTAAGATGTCAAGACAAAATTTGAATGATAATGCCAAGCTGTCTTTGGTTGTTGAGTGAAACTAATTTGGAAGCTGAGTTAAAAACTCTAGTGGGAGCTGAGTAAAACTACAGTGGTTGCTAAGTTATCGATAAAGTCAGTAGATGTTGAGTGGATGCCAAGTTGAAAACCTTTGGAAGTTGAGTAATAGGTGAAGGTACAAGAATGCATTAAATTCAAGGTTTTTGAATCACTTAAAGGTGAAAATTGATTCATTTTGAGCCATTCAAATGAAGAGTGATTACCAAGAGCATGATTGAGTGATTCAGCATCTACCCAAGTGATTTAAGCATTTAACCAGGTATTTCCTTAAGGTGCCAAGTTGTACAGTTTGTGAAGTTTATTTTAAATTTCAAACCCTAGTTTAGTTTAAAATGGTGTTTGGTTCAAAATCCACTAAAGGGAAAGAGAGCCGTGAAATTCAACTTGTTAGAAATGAGGTTAAGCAACCCAAATTCAGGCCAATCCTAGAATTTGCATATTAAAATAATCCCACTAGTGCCCTATCTACCATACCTGATAAAGTTGTTATGGTTCAAGATGTGCAAAGGTATTATAACTACAAAATAGGAGCCATAAGAGACTTGGAAATCTTTAATGCCTTTGACAAACTTTGTGACAATAGTATATTGAAGGATGAATTTTCAATTATAGAAAAGAAGGGTTTAACCAAAGCCCTAGTTTTTCCAATCATATTCAAAATGGAGTGGATACGCATAATACTTAGCAAAATTCATGATGGATCATTCTAGTTAGAGCAAGGACCAATTAAAATTACCAAGAAGATGGTTCATAGGGTTACAAGATTTCCAACCCTAGATCGGCCCCAGACACTAAGAAGTGAAAAGAAGGAAACAATAGAGAAGAACACGTGTGCAAAATGGAATAATAGGGGAATAAAAATTGACACAGTAAAAGACCCCCTATTAGATTTTTCTATGAGGATCATATCACACAAATTCTATCAGTCCAGCTGATTGAATACAATGCCTTGTATACTTTTTGATGTTGCATACAAACTAATAAAGAATGATAATACATACGACCTTGCAGAGCTCATGTTGTGGCAGATTAATGAAAATCTTGGAGCAATTAGAAATTTCAAGGGAGCACAATGAAAATTTGGGTCAGTGTTAGTTTATATGTTCTTCTATGTGATGAAGGAATTCCCTTCATTTGGAAAAGTCAACTAGAATCAGAATAAAATAATTGTTGATCAAATAAATGATTTTATTGCACAAATGGGAGATAGCTTTGATGATCAAATGATTGTATATTTTGATGATTTCAAGAATGCAATGAAAAGGAGAATGAGGATACCAGTTTCACTGGTAGAAAAACATGAGAATGACATATGCTTTCTTGTTGACATTGATTATACTTACATCCAAGCAGTCCTTCCAAGAGTAAGATGGCCTAGACCATTGGGATATGAGCTTGATGTTGATCAAGCTTTTACAACTATTACAACATTACTTGTAGAGGAAATGGACAAATCTACCAAGGCATTTGGAACTTATGACACTGTTAAATCAAGAGTTGTTACAAAACTCAAGACTACCACAATAGTGAAGAAGAAAGAAAAGCTGGTGAAGAAAATAAAGAAGAAATTTGGTGTTGAAGAAACAAGTGTAGTAGGAGAAGTAGAAGAAATTAGTGAAGATGAAGAAGAAGGTGATGAAGAGAAAGATGAAGATGAGCCAGAACAAGGGCCACTTGAATTGTCACAAGGCCAAGGTGAAGACAAAGTTGAGGATGCCGAGGAAGAAAAACCCAAGAAAGCACCCATCAAAGGCAAGGCTATCAAAAGGAAGGCAATGACACCTCCTACTTCTCAACCTACACCAAAGAAGCCAACAACCAAAGCTACAACAAGAGCCACTACACAAAAAGCCAAAAAGGAAGTTAAAAGGAAGAAGCGAACAACCAAGAAGGCATAGGAAGAGCCAAGGAAAAGGAAAAGATATGTGGCTCAACCTGATACTGATGAAGAAGATCAGACTGAAAAGGTAAGTCATCCTCCTAAGTCTTTAGTTGATACATTATGTAAAAATATTAGGAATGGAGACTTAAGTGAAATGAAAAATATTGATTTCAATAAGTTCACTAAAGAGGAACAAAATAGAATAGAAAAATAAGTCTATGTAATGATGGCACAGTTCAAGTATACACCTCTTGAACTAGATGGACAATTGCCAAAGGAATTGTCTAAAATTGTAGAAGATAGATGGAATTTCTGTTTGAAAATGGAGAAAGAAATGAGGAAATCAACCCTAGCAAGTATACTATCAGATTTGACAAGGGAACAAATGATTAAAGTAGTCAAAAGGCATAATAAAAGGTTTACACCAAAGTATAGGGCATTCTCCATTTTAGAAAATAAAATTGAAGAAGTTGTACAAAGGAAAAAAAGATCATGGAAGAATTTGTATAAGAAAACTGAAGATGTCCTTGAAGAGGAATACAAAGAAGAAGCCACTACTAAACCAAAAGAGAGAAGAAAGAGGAGAGAAGCGAAGACAGAATTAGAGAAAAAGGTTGAAGAGGAGGAAGGAAAAGATGAAGACAAGGGTACTGATGGGTAGAAAGACCAAAGTGTGCAAGACACATAACTTCCACCTCCTAGTCCTCCTCACTCTACCACCACACCTATAGAGAACATAAATATTAAGGATGTTGTTAACACCTCAAGTCAAAACATCAATCCATTAACTGTAGAGGATCTCACTAAGATCCTTGACCAAACAACTCTTCAAGCATAGTTGTATACAAGTCCCATATTGGTCAGTGTAGATGAGCTCCAAAAGTCAATAGATAAACTTAAAGAAGCCAAGGTGTCACCACAAGAACCACCTCAAATCACTCAAACTATCGGACTTACATTTCTACCACCTCCATCACCACCAAGAATAGCCATGCAAGCTCAACAAGAGTTGAGTGCAAAAATAGGGGTAGATACAAGTATAACAGTGCAGACAATAAGTACACCCCTGGCCACAATGACACAAGAAGAAGAAGAAAAGAAAGAAGAAAAGGATAAGGAAGAAACACATGATAAGGAGGAGTTAGCAATACAAACTTTGGTTGAATTGCCAAAAATAGGAACTCCTACCAAACCTGTTCAGCAGCTGAGTACTGACAAGTTGACCTTACAAGTCAGTACACCAAGCTCAAATTTTACTAGGGTAGCCAGGACCATTCATTATGGTAGTCCTAAGCTTGATGAAGAAATCCAAATACTCTATTATGATTCAAGCACTTTAACTAAGGAAAAGATGAATGAAATACAGAGTCCATTGGATAAAAGAAGGAGGCAAGAGGTAATGAGGAAAAACTTCAAATATAAGCAGGCAATGAATGAGATCAAAGATATATTCATGGATACCTTCAGCCTACAACCTCCAGATTCAAGCAACCCAATCCTTGAGCAACTATCTGATATAGTTGACCAAGTGAATAATGAAGACCATGATACAAATGTAAAACTAAAGGAATGGTCAAAAAAGAAGTTTCTAGGCAAAGTCAACCAAAGGATAGCTAATGGAATTATTTTGGGATAGGCTGACCTAGCTAAGAAATTGGATAATGTAAATATTTAGTTAAGGAACATCTTTTCCCTTTATAGCAAATTGTGTGATTTTTCCAGGTTTACACAAGAAATAAATCCAAAAATTTTGAACCTTGAGAGAAAACTAAAGCTCTCCAGCATGCGACTACCCTCAAATTCTACACAAAGTGAGAAGCATTTTTCTCAAACGCTTCACACTTAGAGGGAATTAGCTGCATTATTAGTAGAAGAGGCCACTATTAAAGAAAAGTTGATGCAAATAAGGGCCTCTATCACTCCCCATTTGGAAGTCTTACACAAGGAGAAAATGTTTGCAAAAACAGTCCTAAAGAAGGATCCAAGTATTTCTACACATGAAGGACTTGTTGATCTAGTAGAAAAGCTTGCAATCCAACACAAGTCATTGGATATTGCATTGAATAACTGGGATGCAACTCTCCAAATTCTCCTTGAGGTAAATAAGACATTTTTGGCCAAGCATGGCATTACCATTTAGAATCCTTTGACATAAGTGTCAAAAAGGGGGAGAGAATATTCAAAGGGGGAGATAATGTAGGAGATAATATTTTAAGGGGGAGATATATTAAAGTAGGAGAAATGCATATAGTAAAATAAGGAGATAATAGGATCAGAAGGCAAGAACACGTCAGAAATAAGTCAAAGAACAAAGTACATCAGGCACAATGGCACAAGACATCATAATTCATGACATAATCAACTCAAGGGGAGTCATAAGGTATATTGTTGTTCAAAATATTATTTTTAAATTTTGTAAGTGAAGAATGGACACATAAGGTTTAGATCATGAAGGATCAGTTAAGTGTTTTTGACACTCATGTCAAAGGGGGAGATTGTTGATCAAATAAGTAAGATTGACAAATGAGTGTCAACACACTTAACCATTTTCACTATACATGTCAAGTATACAATGGAAGTCAAGCTAGAACTCTAATACTTGTCGAGTTACAAATAGTGCCGAGTAGACCAGAAGACAATATGTGCCAAGCAAATCAAAGTAGGTGTTGAGTAGATGAGACCAATATGTGCCAAGTAACTCAAGATCCAATAGGTCTCGAGCAATGTGAAGTTAATAGGAGTTGAGTGATTCAGGAATTAGTAGAAATCGAGCAATACAAAAAACTAATAGGTGCCGAGTGACATAGTAATTCTACAAGAGATGAGTAACACAGTAATTCTACAGGAGCTGAGTAATGCAAGAATTCTACAAGACCCAAGTAACAAAGGAATTCTATAGGAGTCGAGTAACGTAGGAAACATAGTGGATGCCGAGCAATCCAAAATAGATGGTGTCGAGCATCAGTATTACTTCATGTACCGAGTAATGCAGGATCAGCATGAAAGTTTGTGCAATCACAAATAAAGATGTAAAATAGTTATGCATGACTCATGATAGGATAAAATAATAAGATCAAATCCTCCCAACCACCTACGTGATCCTCATGTAGCCAATCAAAAAATTGGAGACTACATGCAGCCAATCAAAAAAATTGAGATTGCATGCAGCCAATAGGTGAATTTTTAGGGTTTGAGTGGGAACACTTGAATCAAGGATGCATAACAAACCACTAATCTTTATAAGAGAGTCTTGATTCCATTGAAAAATGTGAGAGTAAGAGAGGAAAGAAGAAGGAAAGGCAAAGCCTATTATTAAGGTCATTGTAGAACATTGGTGTTAAAGATTTAGTGGAAAGGATAGCATTTACACATCTAGTTGATCATAAAAAAAAAGGAACACAATCAACAGATCAGATCTAGCAGAGATCAAAGATAGAAGAGCAGATCAAGAGCTTGAGATCAGCATCAGAGATTGCATTAGATTAGGTGTATTATTCTAATACTCTCTCACAATTGTATTAGGACTTTGGAAATCCTATTGAGTTAATTGGATTTAATAGCCTTATGTAAATCCTTTAACAAGGTGGCATTCTAAGTTTAATGTTCTTAAGTCCTCTAACAAGGCACACTCCTAACAGGGTGTAGAAATCCTTTAACATGGTCACATTTAACAGTGTGTTGTAGCCTTTAACAAGGTAGACCTTTAATAGGGCAAACCATCAGAAGTGGTTGAAATCAATTGCTATAGTAATTTTGTGGGTATCATCCCCACCCCAATTTTACCTTCTTATTCCTGGAGGATTTTGAGGTCATCAAAATCTCAAGTGTTATGTGGTGATGCATGTTTGCTTCTCATGATTGTTCAATTTTTTTATGCATGCATGTTAAATGTTATTAAGAATTTAAAACAGATCAAAAGGCTAGTACTTCTTATTCACCCCCCCTCTCAAAATCACTCTTCCCATTAAGACATTCCAAAATTCTCCATCATTAGTGTCCTAGCATAATCCATTTCCTATTTGTTCCTCCTTTCAACAATCCCTTTTTCTGGAGGGATCCTAGGTGTAGAAGTTTGTCTCTTGATTTCTCTATCATTGTAAAAGTTTTTAAACTCATTTGATTTAAACTCTCCACCTCTATTAGATCTTAGAAATTTCAATCTTTTACCAATTTCCTTTTCAAGTCTTGCCAGATAAAATTTAAACATTTTTAAAAAATCATTTTTTTCTTTTACAAACATTATTGTTATCATTCTTGAGTAATCATCAACAAATAGGATAATGTACTTGTCACCTGTGTAGCTTTGCACATCAATTGGTCCACATAAATCAGTATGAACTAATTCCAAAATTTATTTTGAAGTATGAGTCCTAATTTTAAAACTAGACTTTGTCATTTTTCCTAACTGACATTGTTTTTAAATCACATTATTAAGTTTCTTTAGTTTTGGCAAACATCTGACTCTTTTTATCTCACTGGTACTGACCAAATTGTCAAAATTTACATGACATAACCTTTTGTACCATAACCATGCATCATTAAATTGTACAATAAGACAAGTAGTATCATTCAAATCAAGATAAAATAGATAACCTCTTGTTTGATCTCCACTTCCAATTAGTTTTCCATCAGTGTCATTTATCTTAGCTTTTCTATTATCAAATTCAACTTTAGAACCTAAACTATTTAATTGTAACATACTCAATAGATTATAGTTAAGTCCTTGTGTATAGTAAGCAATTTAAAATTTTACTTTTTTTTCAATCTTATTGATGCTTTTCCTTTTATCAGACAGGGTGCATCATTACCAAATCTAACACTATTTCTATTGTAATAATCAAGGGTAATGAACTTTAGTTTTGTCTCCAGTCATGTGATGTGAACATCCACTACTAATGATCCATATATCACTTCTATTTACATAAGATGTTGGTGAAGAGGAACCTAAATAAAAAATAACACAAGGAGGATAAGAGTCCTAATGTGAGAGAATTAAATTTATTTTAGCCATTTATAATGTATTTGAGTCCATAACTTGAGATGTAAAGGGTAGAGAAGCGATTTGTAATAAGTTGTCAAAATAGTGCAAGGATGTCTTAAAGTGGTCAAAAAGGTAAAAATATGAAAAATTTCCCCATAAAGGCTAAAATTTATGTAAAATGTATATTGAAGTCCATTTTAGGGTGACTGAAATGTTTGTGCAAATATTTTTCAATGTTAGAGTTCAACTTGTAAAAGTTGTAATGCAAAATGCATAAAATGTTATCATGAAAATATATCATGATTAAAAGAATGTAATGAGTTGGTTCAAAAGGTATTTGGGAAGTATTTGAAAAAATTTGGAGTAATTCTAAGTTGTCATTTTTATTGATTTTTAGGTTTTTTTTGTTGGTTCCAGGTCTTGTATGACCATGTATAGCCTAAAAACCATGTATAGTCTATACATTTGTATAGTAGGATTAATAACCTTTATTTGGGATTTGTCTTGGTTTTATTTCATCAAGAAGTGAATAAGTTATGAAAGTCTTGGTAAAAGTTCTTATTTGCAGATTTGAGAAGGCTCAACTACAATCAAATTGAAATATTTGGTGTGGACACATTTCGATGAACCAAGAACTCTAATTGTATTTAATGTAATTTTATGTGAACTAGATTTATTTATTTTTTTGATGAATAGTCCTTTTCTATTAATAAAAAATATACTAAGATTATAATTCACAAAAAAGGGTCTGGGGATATAAGATCGTTAGATTATTTTAAGTCAAATTTGTGTAAGTTATGTGTATTGGAGTGAAGACTAGTTTGTAAGGACCTCCATTAAAGTTACAGGAAAAGGGTGGTGCTTTTATTATTATATATCCAATGGAAAATTTATGGCTCATATATTAAGAAACTTAAATCATATAAGGTTGAGTGGAAATTTTTTTGGTGTTACTTTCATTTTTTTTGAGAAAGTTATTTGATGCCATATGTGGGGTTACTAGTTTTACTACTGATTTTTTTAAGTAAATATAAGTTTTGGTTTGGAGAACATAATTTATAATTCGTTTATTATTTTGGATTCATATTTTGATTTTTTTTTATAAATACTAATTATGAATACATATTCCAAAGGGTTTGGAAATAAAGTTTGGGAAAAGTAATTTATGAACGATGGAATTAGATATAGAAATTAGGATATGCAAATTGAGAAAGGTTGATATTTTTATATTGAAAAAAATTTGTTTTACCTCATGAGATGCTTCTAAAAATGGAATTTATTTAATGGATGTTGAAGGGATCAGTATGTACCCCATTGATTGCGTTGTTTTAAAGGATTCTCTACATCAAATCGGCATCAAAGTTTGAATATCTTGAGTGCGTGGGTAGAGCATCGAAGGAGGCAATCTACACCAAGACCTTGAAGATTTGGTTTTGATTTGTTGATGAGCTTTTGGTTGTAGGTGCTCTTCAATCTTGCTGCAAAAGAAATGTGTTGTGTCATTGTGTTGACATAAAAGGAAATTCTATCAAGGCCATGGGAATGTCTAGTTGGATTCCAAAATATTGTAAAAAAAGAGGAAGGATGGCACTTCGAGAGTTGTTTTTGGTGAGTTTGAAGTAGCATTGTAAAGGTGGATCTCTGACTGATAAGGCACCATAGAGTTGAAGCCATTAATGCTCCACTGGTAGGATTATTTTTTGAGGAAAATATTGTATCCTTAAAGATAAAAATGATGGCGATAAAGGCACTAAGAGAAAAAGTAAAATGAAGGTAAAGATGAAGATTTTTGGTCTAATTTTTTGCAGGTTATTGATTCTATGTTTCAAAGGGACTTGGAAACTTTTCAAGTTTGGGAGTATGGTGCAGGAGCACCTAAATAATAAATAACACAAGGAGGATAATAGTGATAATGTGAGAGAGTTAAATTCATTTGAGCCATTTTTAATTTATTTGAGTCCATAAGTTGAGATGTAAAGGCTAAAGAAGCCATTTGTAACAAGTTGTCAAAATTGTGCAAGGAACTCTTAAAGTGGTCAAAAAGGTTAAAATATGAAAGAATAACCTATAAAGGATAAAATTAATGTAAAATGTATATAAAAATCCACTTGAGGGTGATCTAAGTTTCCATGCAAAGATTTGTCAATGCTAAGGTTCAACTTGTAAAGCTGTAATGCAAAATGCATAAAATATTGTTATGAAAATGTATCATGATGAAAAGAATGTAAGGAGTTGGTTCAAAAGATAGTTGGGAAGTTGTAAACTGCAAAAGAGTCTATAAAAACTTATGTATTTCTAAACCAAAGAATAATGGAAGGAAATAGTTACATTTGAAATAAATTTGGAGTAACTCAAAGTTGTCATTTTGATTGATTTTTAGTTTGTGTGTTGGTTCTAGGTCTTGCACAGCCATGTCTAGCCTGAAAACCATGTATAATATGTATATTAGAATAATAGGATGAATAAAATTTATTCAAGACTTGGATTAAGTTTATTTCATCAATAAGTGAATAAGTTATGATAGTTTTAGTAAAAGTTCTTATTTGCATATTTGAGGAGGCTCGACTATAGTCAAATTGAAATGTTTGGTACAAACACCTTTGGATGAACCAAAAACTCTAACTATATTGAATGAACTTTTATGTGAACTAGATTTAATTTAAAATTATTTTGGATTATTTTTAGGTAGATTTGTGTAAGTTATCTATATTGGAGTGAAGACTAGTTTTTAAAGATCTGCATTGAAGTTACAAGCAAAGATTTTCATTTTTATAATTATACATATATTGGAAAAAAAAATTTGGCTTATATATTTAGAAACTAAACTCATATAAGGTTGAGTTTAAATTGGTTTGGTGTTATTATTGAAAAATTTATTTGATGCCCTAGGCAAGGTTACTAGTTTTACTTCTAATTTTTATAGTAAATATGAGTTTTGGTTCAGAGAACACAACTTGAAATTTGTTTATTATTTTGGGATCAAATTTGGATATGTTTTATAACTACTATTTATGAATACTTCATCCAAATAATTCGGAAAGAAATTTTTGGAAAATAAATTTATGAACAATGGAATCAGATATAGAAATCAGGATATCTAAATTGAGAAAGATTAATATTTTTGTGTTGAAAATGTTTTGTTCTACCTGATGGGATGCCTCTAAAAATGGAATTTATTTAATGCATGTTGAAGGGATTAGCACATATCCCATTGACTAAGATTTTTTAAGTTCTCTCTACATCAATCTTCAACATTGCAATCTTCATCCTCTGATCATCAAGGGTTTCTTCACTAGAAAAGTAATTTTCTAAGGCCTCTATCCAGTCAACAATGCCATCAGGATCCATTTTACCTATCCAAATACATAAATATTCCTTATTTTCTATCTTCCCTACCCTCTCAAGGGCTTATAATAGTGTTCTTTTATCTACAGGTATCTCCTTTCTTGGTCTCTTGATGCAATGGACAAGTGTGATGGGGCCCAACCAAGTTCACAATCTGAAAATGTGCAAGGGAAAGGCAAGGTTCCGCAAACCCACAAAATAGAAACCATCCTTTCTACAACTCCAAAATCCTCCCAAAGTCTATGGTGGATTTATTCTATTATCTAAGATGGATTCAAGAGGTTTCAAGTGGTTTTAGACCCTCAACCCAATCCTAGCATTCAAAATCCTCAAAATTGCCTAGTAGGCCTAATTGCCCCCAACTAGGTCTCTGGCGAGAAAGATATTAATTTTTCTCCCAAACTCTCCAAATGAATTCTAAAATAAAATAGTTTTTAAAACAACCATTCAAGCCTTATTTAACATATCTCAACCTTAATATAGGTTGTTTTGGACCAACAAACAGATCCCCCAATTGGGAACACTTTTTAAGCATAAAACAAGGTAGTTTTCCAAAGAAACTACCTATTCCCCTTTCCACCAATTCTCTATACTTTCAAAAAACTCCTTAAATTAACTCAATCAAATGAATAACATGTCAATTTTATGATTCAACCTCTACAATCAAGAAAAACCCAATTTGGTCTCTTAAAAACCATCAAACCTAAGGTTTTCTCAATGTATGACTTCCAAAACCAACTTCAATAAACTAAAGGTTTATTCACCATCTTTCCAAGGCTTATGTATACATAACCTACCATAAAATACCCCTCTGCAATGGATATATTTTTTGTTGCTCCTTAGGCATGCATTTCATGCACCTACAACCACCTAAACTTCATTAGAGGCCTATAACCATGAAAAATCTTATCCAAAATTTTTTAGAAGGACTATTTACATAGTGATACACATTCATTCCATGGGAATCAGATTCCTATATCCATGGGATGACCAATTTCCTCCTAAGTGCCCAAAACATGCAAAAATTGAAGAAAAGTTGTTTACAATTGGCACTTTTGGTAAACAGAACTCTTACTTGTCTTAATGCTCCAAAAATGGATTAGATATCATGCCAATAGATTCAAAATATCATTAAATTACTATGAAACCAATTCAATCAAGCGAATACACACAAAATTGCTCAAAAATAGAATTTTGTTGCATTCTTCACCAACACTCCATACAATGTTGATGGAATCCATACAATGCTCTCCCCTTTGGTCCTATGCCTTTACTAGGATATAAAGGATAAATTACAACTTACCCAACCATATTTCATTAGTTTTAATCCATAACAAAGGTTAAAATATTCAAAACATGTTTGCCCTCCTAATTCAGGATATATGACCATAAGGTTCCAAAATTTGAATCTAAAACCTTATTTACTTGTTTTATTTCTTACTTTATTGCTTTTTACCACTTAAGGATTTTTCTAAGACCCTTGAGGACCTATTTTTTTCCTCTAACCAATCTAGATCCCTTATTGGCACTATTGGCCACCCTTACATCATTTTTGTGCCTAAATCCCTTATCAAGACCTTTAGGACTTTTCAAGTTTCCATTAAATTGTTCATCATATTACCATTATTGGCTTCAATACATTCCAATCCACCTTTAGGGATATCATTGATCCTTTGTCTTTTCTTGCAACAAGGGTGTATCTAGATGTTGACCTAGGTTCTCCTATTAGAAATAGGGATTACTAGGGGGAGGGGGGGTGAATCAGTAATCTGCAAACTTTAGTTGCCAATTGGATATTATTTCTTACTTTAAACCATACATAACAAGGTAATAAAGAAATGCTAAATATTAACAATAACCATGCACAAAGATAACTCATAACACCATATTTTGTTAACTATGGAAACCCTAGCCAAGGGAAAACCTCGGTGATGATGATACCCACTAGATAATATACTAATAAATAAGTTCCTTGTTAAAGGATGGACCTTGTTAGGAGTCAATGAGAAAATTTAGTATAGAGAGTCTCTGCTAGGAGACTTTGAATCCCTTTTAGGAGATTCTAACCCTATTAGCAGTTTCTAACCCTATTAGGAGTTGTTCTAGCTCTGTTAGGGGTTGTAGTATAGTAGATGCATGATGATCCCACTGCCCAAACATGCACTTCCAATTACAAGAAGAGCTCACTATCCAAACAAGTAATCAAACTTCTAGAATGCAAGTACTATAACCTTTTCCTCAACTGATCTCTAATCTATAGCTTGATCTTGGATCAAAAAATAACTTTTACAAAACTTCACATATATTGCTTTTAGAGTAAGTTCACATATCACAAAACTCGCACAACTTACACTTCTAATCGCAAGATGTCCTTTGCATAAATACCATGCCTTTACAAAAATTGATGCTAGGTCGACTAAGACCACAATAAATTTTTCCAACTTAGAGTAAACATCTAGGATGTTGGCCCTAATTAGACAAGTAATGATTTTGTAAAAAAAAATAATTCCTTCCATTTAATTTTGCTATCATGTTTTATTGGTAAAACATGAACATCTCTTTCTGATATAGTTTGTATTGACTTTTAAGGTTATACACATCAACATCAAAATGTATACTATCTCCATCTAACTTTTCTAGTCATAATATTACATCTACAACAAGTTACAAACAAAACAATGCATTGTTGTATACCAAATTCATACTTAGACAATTTTTTGAGTACAAAAAGCTAAGTATCTTTATTTTTGAGGCGACCTGTAAGCATGTACATAATGTGTTTTCATAAATTACAACACTTTCATATCTTCATTATCCAATTATCAATAATCTCCCCCTTTGGCATTGATGCAAACAAAATAGGGAAAATTGGCTAAGTGACCAAAACTTGACAAAAAATAATATAGTAACATTACTTGTTCATTTTACATATTCTCCCCCTTACAATATGATTTCATACTTTACAAAATTATTTTCACCTCTTTACTTGACTTACTTACAATTTTCTATTGTATCTTCTCCTCCTTTGACATCAATGATAAATGTAAAAATGCCAAAAACTATCCAAAAGTTGTCCATCTGTTGTGAAAATCTCTGTAAACATTTTCTTTTGATAGTATCTTCATCTAATCATCAAAATTTTCTTTTAGACTATCTATACATTTAGTCCATGTCTCCTTGGTAGATTCAAAAGAGGTGAGAATTGCACATAAGTCATATGATGCAATCTCAACTACATTCAGGTTGGAGTATTTAAAAAGTTAGAATAAGTGTCCTTAGTTAGCTTGTGAGATAGAGTAAACTTAATGTATAATATATTTCCATCCTGTTGACACTTCCAAAGTTCCTTGATACAAGTATTAAGACTTATCAAATCATTCTTAATATTTTGAAAAATAGTACTAAACAAGTTAGCATCATGTGAGATCTGTCCCTTTTTTTCCAACATTCAACAAATTTGTGAATTCTTCATCAAAAGACTTTAGCACTGCCTGTGCCCTTTGTTCTGGATCTGCTTCTGTGCTTTGCACTACCAAAGTACTATGTAATCTATCAGTAGCCTCCATCAAGGTTCTTTGTAGGCTGTTCACTATCTTGTTCTTCTAAATAAGCTTTGACAAATATGAGATCAAGTTAGTTTGATCATCATCATCAGTTGTCAGGCTGACAAGTGAAAGTGGAGTAGATGAACTAGAAGGGTTAGTGTCATCTTCCCTTTTCTTCTTTGCTACCTCTTTGACTTTTCTCTCTTCTTGCTCTCTTTCTTCTCTTTCCTTCCTTTCATTTTCTCTCTTTTCTTCTTCTTTTAATCTCTTTTTCTTATCTTCCTCCATTTTCTTTTCATTTCTTCTTCAATTAATATTTTTTGTTCTTCCTCTTTTTTTCTTTTTTTCTCATCTTCAAGCAACATTTGCTTGGCCTCTTCTACTTTCCTCTTCTCTTCCTCAAATAACCTCTTCTCTTCTTCAATTTGTCTTAGTTTATCTTCAATATCCTCAATATGAGGTTCATTCTATTCAGAACCTTCAAATGGATTTGTATCATCAATGCTAATGGTAACATTTGCCTAATCCATCCATATTGTGTCACCACTTACTAATACTTCCAAGGTTTTGGGCACCGGTGAAGATATTGTCTTAGGCTCTATCATCATCTAAATTATTATTGCTGCAGTCTCACTTCTTATCTTGTATTTCTCACTTATCATAAATAGCAATAGTCTTACTTTTTTCCTCAAGTAATGTGCAAGATTGTTCAACAATCTCTTGATTTCTTCTTCGTCATCAATCTTGCATATAGTTCCTAACATAGACTTCCAAAATTCTATGTCCTCTTTTGTAGCTAGTGCCTTCTTCTCTATAAGTTTTTCATAGACCTTTCGGTTTACTATGCCTTCAATATCCTTTAGTTTCATATTGTTAGCTATAATATATCTCACAATAGAGATATCACTTTGGTCTTTCTCAAAGTTGTTATACAAATCATAAAATTTGTTCAACTGCACAAATTTTCCTTCATTAGCAATAAGTGAGTTTATCTTCTCTGTCTTCGGCTTCCAGGGTCGCCGATCTTTTCCTATTGACTACTTTGAATTTTTCACCCTCTCTATCTATTTGACTTCTTCTTCTTGTTCTTCTTTGCTAGACTCAACAATGGTAAACAATGTCTTTTGTCTCTTTCTTGGTCCAGTGGCTTGTTGTTTGACCCTTTTAGTCTTTGTGGTCATAGCTTCCACTAATCTCTTAAATTTTCTCTTTGGTTCACTTGTATGAATATTTGATACTATTGCATACAGAATGCTCTATTCTGAAGATGTCTCTACAATAGACATTGACAAAGGTTGCACATTCAATATACCTTGCTTCATGATTTGCCTAACTCCTTGTGATTCAATCTCATTCATACTAGCCTCTAATAAAGCTTTCTTCATTATAGTTTCTATCTTCTTGTGAGATTCCTTCTCCAAGGATCCTTGATGAGATGACTAAGTAATCTCATCATAAGTTCCAAATCTGTATTCAGCTTTGTCCTTCTCTAATTTCAATAGTAAATCAATATATCCAACTATTGTTTCATCACTAAATTCAAAACCTAAGGGATCAAGAAATTTTTCCCAAGGATATACTACTTGAATATAAGTAAAATCTGTATCAACCACAACACAAATGCCTTCTTTAAATCTGTCTAAAATTGTAGGTGCAAATCTGAATCTTTGCCTCATTTCATTCTGAAATGTTTTAATAATTAAGTTTTTGTTATCCAATATCTTATTTGTTGGATTTCTTCTACATACTTCTCTGATCTTCTCCATTGTACACCTTTCGGTACTCATAATTTTTGTGATTAACAAATAAGGAAATCTCTTAAGCACATGAAAGAATATGTGATTAATTAGTGACTAAAATCCAAACACACCATTCTTAGTCCTCTTGATCTTTTCTAGGTTTTCAAGAAGTTGCATTCTTAGTATTTCACTAAGATTTACTTTTTCCTTCTCAACACATATCTTATATGCTACATAGATGAATCCAACTAATACTTCATCAATCTTTGAACTTGCACATATAGAGTAGGCAATGATTCTCCTTAGGAATCTTACATCATCTTTCTTAATGGTGCTGATCACCATGGCATTTCCATTAAAAATTATTTTTTGTAGCTCTCAACTTTCTTCTTACTCAATTTCTCACCTATAGGTACACTACCTTGTTTACAAAGACTAGTTACCTCATGAATAAGGTTAGCTGAAATATCAACTACACTATCTTCCATACATAGTTTTTTCATCATGTATTCTACTTAGTATGATTTGTGTCCACTTATCTGTGTTCAATTCTCGTTAGAAATGATATTTGTTCAAAATCACCTTGAAAAGTCACTTTTGAATTCTCTTAGCTTCTAATGTGATCATAGTGAAGTGAAAATCAATTTTTTACTCCATTTATTCCATCAAATTGAACTTGCATTAATTGCATACTTTGTGAACACAAAAAGTTGTCAATTGCATTTGAAATCAAAAAACTACTCAAGATCATCTATCCAATCTCTAGATGCTAGTTGAGGTTTATTATAGCCTACTCCCATCATGACAATGCTCCACAAAACTTTGTTTCACAAAATTCTCTATAGAAACATAGTTTTCATCTTTTTTTATAGAATTAACTTTCTCTATAATAATAGTAACTCTTAGTTCCTTCATAATAGTTTAGATAAGCTCCAAATTACAAGAGAGCTTGGATACCATTTAAACTTATCTCGATACACCTTTTCCCAACTTTTCTACCTCTAGTTCAATCTCTAGATGAAGTTTCCAAATTTTGGTGCTATGAACAAGCTTAATTCAACTTGATGTAGGAGCATCCTAGGTTTCCTTGTAATCCTACACTTTTTGTTCTTTCTACCAATTGGTGCCAAGTTCTAGTTACTATCAAGTCCCAGTTGCTACCAAGTTCTAGTTACTGCCGAGTTCCAATTACTACTGAGTTCCAGTTACTATCGAGTGCTAGTTGCTATCAAGTTCCAATTATTACCAAGTTCTAATTTTCATTTGTTACTAAGTTCTAGTTGATACTGAGTTCAAGTTGTTGTCGAGTGCCAGTTGCTACTGAGTTCTAGTTACTATCAAGTTACTCTTCAAGTGCTGAGTTACCCAGTGTATGTCAAGCAGGGTATTTTTTAGTGGCTAATATTCACTAATTGGCTAATTTTAGGAAATTTTGGCTAATAATTTAGTTCTTTAAAATATTTAAATAGTTAAAGATTCGCCAATTAATAATAGAAATTATTTTTATTTTTAAAAATAATGTAAGATTCACCAATATTTTTATATCTCTTTTTTGAGGGGGGTTTCTTAAAGTTTACCTTGATTTCAAGTAACCCTTCATGTGTCGAGTTACCCAGTGTATGCCAAGTGACCCTTCATGTGTCAAGTTTTCCTATTTATGCCAAGTGTCAGCATTTGGACATAATTTCTACGAGCCAACTTGCACGATTTATTTCAATCATGATATTTATGTTAAGATCTTTCCTTGGGATGTGTCCAAACTATTGTTTGGTTGGCCTTCACCTTATGTAATGTTCTAGAATGATTTGTAAGCCATTTAGAAAGTATATACAGAGTGTTTAGGCTTAGAGTTAGGCACTTTTTGGCAAAGGATTAGAGATAAAAATTGGAAAGTGAAAAATTGTTGTTGGATCTTTGAATGTGAATGTATTTGTATTTTTTCGTAACCTAGAAAGCCTTATAGCTAGGCATGTATGAAGACATTTTGATGAATCAATAAAAGTATTTCACTCTTCTTCCTCCTTTGGTTATTGTTCTTTGTGTTTGTTTTTGTTGTGTTAACTCTTGCAAGGTGGTTCAGAGACTGGCCCCATCCTTTTGGCATTAGGTGGTATTAGAGCTTGAGGTTCATCCTTGTGGAGATTGGATCATGTAGAACCTTGATTTGGATTTGGTTGTAGGGTGGCAGATCTGCAAATTTGACCTATAACTTGCAGAGGGTTACGATCTTGTAGGAACCTAATTTGTAAAGATGGTTCGTGGTAGAAGAAATGTCAATGATGCTATATTGAATCAGTTGAGACAAATTGCAGCTAGATTAGGTGTTGTATAGATAGCCTAAAGGAGAGGAGCACATCTTGATGATGTAAGTGATGATGAAGCAGTAGTAGAAAACCATAATCTGAAACCTGAAGAAGATCAAGATGAGGAAAGATTGTTGAGAGTATTGTCTAGGGCACATTCAAAGAAGTTGTAGAAGTTGTTCCTTATGATGGAAAATTGGATACCAATGTTGTGTTAGATTGAATCTCTGATATGGAGAAGTTATTTGAGTATGAAAATACTTCTGATAATAGAAAGGTGAAGATTGCAGCCACTAGGTTGAAAGGTCATGCATCACTATGGTGGGAGCACTTGCAAAATGATAGAAAAAGGAGAGGAAAGGAGAAGATTAGAACTTGGCTAAAGATGGTGAAAAAGGTAAAGAACAAATTTCTTCTGGCTGATTACCAAGTTATTTTGTTGAGAAAGATGCAAAATTTGAAACAAAAGGACATGACTGTTATAGATTGGACATCAGATCTAGACATGTGGATGTGGATGTTGATGTTGAGAAAATTGCAAGATACATAAATGGATTGAGATTTGGAATTCAAGATGAAATAATTTTTGTGAAGTTGGAAAGTGTGGAAGAAGCATATCAATATGCCTTGAAAGATGAGGAGATCTTAGCAAAGAAGCATGAAAAAAGAAAAAGAGGTAGAGGTGATAGATTCCATAGAGGCAGAGGCAAATCTTATGGTGAAGGTGGAAAATCTAAAAGTTTTGTGTAGGATAAAGGAAAATTTGAATGGAAGAATGATGTCAAAGACAAGATTGACTGTAAAGGTGGTAGCTCATACTAAGGAGATACTGGATCTTACTGAGGAAGAGGTAATTCTTATCCTAGAGGTATGGTAATTGTTTTAGATGTGGTAAAGAGGGGCATAGATCTTTTGAATGTAGATCTTCTGAAAGTGGATAGAATAATAGAAATGTTGTGATTCAAGGAGAAATTGAGAGTTCACCAAGTGGTCCTAAGGCTGGAGAAAATTTGATGATGAGAATAACCTTATGTAATAAGGGAAGTGATGAGGAACCTATCCTTAGAAGAAGTATTTTCAAGAACAGATGTAAGATGGCTGGAAAATGCTACAAGGTGATAATTGATAATGGAAGTTCTACAAATTTGGCATCAAAAGAGCTGGTTACAAAGTTACATTTTCAAAGATTGAAACATCCCAAACCTTATCATGTTTCATGGATCAAAGATGAGCATAAGATATTGGTGAGTGAGCAATGCCTTGTGAAGTTCAAAATTGGACATTACTTTGATAAAGTTTTGTGTGAATTATGCCTATGGATTGTTGTCATATTTTTTTGGTTAGACCTTGGCAATATGATAGATATGTTTTGCATGATGGAAAATTGAATCAGTATACTCTTTGGGTAAATGGGAAGAAATAGACATTGCTACCTTTGATTGAAAGTCCAAATGAGGTTAGTTGTACTGCAATAAAAGTTTGCATTTTTAATGGAAAATAATTTGAAAAGGAAGTAAAGAAGAATCAAGTTTTTTTTGCTATAGTTCCTAGAGGACCAAGTGTTGGTAGTAATGATCAAGCAAAAAAGGTTGGTATGACAAAATAAATTGTAGAATTGCTAAATGAATATAAGGATATTGTTTTTGATGATATTCCTAATGGTTTACCTCCAGTAAGAAGCATAAGTCATTGTATGGATTTGATTCCTGGGGCTATTTTTCCAAACAAAGCACCATATAGATTGACACCTACAAAGAATGAAGAACTTAACAGACAAGTGCATGTGTTGTTGCAAAAAGGTTTCATTAGAGAAAGCTTGAGTACATGTGTTTTATACCTTCTATATTAGCACCTTAAAAGAATGGAGAATGGAGAATGTGTACTAATTCTAGAGCTATTAACAAGATAAGAGTGAAATATAGGTTTCCTATGCTGAGGATGGATGACATAATGGATTTTTTAAGTGGAGAAAAGTATTTTACCAAGATTGATTTGAAGAGTGGCTATCATCATATTAAAATTAGAGAAGGTGATAAATGGAAGACTACTTTCAAGACAAAAGATGTTTTGTATGAGTGGTTGGTTATGCCTTTTGATTTGACTAATGCACCTAGTACTTTCATGAGGTTGATGAATGAATTTCTGAAAATATTTTTGGGTAAGTTTTTAATTGTTTATTTGGATGATATTCTAATATTTAGTAAGACTAAGGAAGAACATCTTGAGCATATTAGACAAGTATTATAGAGGTTGCAAGAGGAAAAGTTGTTGATTAATCTTAAAAAGTGTTCTTTTATGCAAGAGGAGATTGTGTATTTGGGATTTGTGATTTCAGCTAATGGATTGAAGATAGATCCTAAGAAGGTTAAAGCAATTTTGGAGTGACCTCCACCTAATAATGTGGGTGAGATAAGATCATTTCATGGTTTGGCTAGTTTTTATAGAAAGTTTATAAAGAATTTCAATTTTGTTTGTAATGCTATGACTAAGACAATGAAGGAAGATAAAAAGGAATTCAAGTGAACACATAGAGCTGATAAGAGTTTTGAGACTTTGAAATAAAAGGTTATTGAATTACCTATATTGGCTTTGCCTGATTTCAATAAAGTATTTCAAGTTGAATGTGATGCAAGTGGTAATGCAATAGGAGTTGTATTAAGTCAAGAAGGTAAGCATGTTGCTTTCTTTTGTGAGAAGTTGAATGATGCTAAAAGGAAGTATTCTATGTATGATCAAGAGTTTTATGCTATTGTCCAAGCATTGAAGAAATGGAGACATTATTTGATTCTTAAAGAGTTTGTATTGTATAGTAATCATAAAGCTTTAGAATACTTGGGAAGTCAACATAATTTAAATTAGAGATATATGAAGTGGGTTGAGTACTTGCAATGTTTTACATTTTTTACTAAGAATAAGAGTGGACTTACTAATAGAGTTTCTAATAAATTGAGTAGAAGACATTCTTTGTTGACTGAAATGAAGGTTGAAGTTCTTGGTTTTGATGAAATGAAAGAGTTGTATGATGCTGATCCTAATTTTTCTAAGGCATGGAGAGAGTGTAAAACACCAAATCTGATAGATCACATAAGTAAGTATGATGATTATTTCATTCAAGAAGGTATGTTGTTCAAAGGTATTGAGTTGTGTGTCCCTAGAAGCTCTATAAGGTTGAATTTGATTGAGGAAAAGCATAGTGGTGGATTGGTTGGACATTTTGGAATTGATAAGACATTAAGTTTGTTGAAAGAGAAGTATTATTAGCCATAAATGTAGGATGTTTAGAAATTTGTAAAGAGTTGTGGAGTTTGTCAAGTTGCAAAAGGAGTGAGTCAAACTACTGGTTTGTATACACCTATTACTATTCCTAAGAAACTTTGGAGTGATATCAGTATGGATTTTGTTCTTAGATTGCCTAAGATAGTGAAGGGATATGATTCCATATTTGTTGTTGTGGATAGATTTTCTAAGATGGCTCATTTCATGCCATGTAAGAAGACATTAGATGTTGAGCATGTTGTTGAACTTTTATTTAAAGAGATTGTGAGATTTCATGGATTACCAAGAAGTATTATTTCTAATAGAGACAGTAAGCTTGTTGATTATTTTTGGAGGACTTTGTGGAAAAAGATGGGTACTAAATTGAAGTTTAGTTATACATTCCATTCACGAATAGATGGGTAGATAGAGGTTGTGAATAGAAGCTTGGATAATTTTTTGAGGTGTTTAGTTGGGAATGAGCCAAGTAATTAGGAGATGGTATTGGCAAAAGTTGAATTTGCATATAATAATTTTGTGAATAGGAGTACAGGAAAGACACCTTTTGAGATTGTTATTGGAATGAAGCTTAGAGGAGCATCAAACTTGAGAGATATTGCTAGTGAAGAAAGGAGAAGTGTTGTAGGAGAAGAATTTTCTAATTTCAAGGAGTCTTTGCATAAGGAAGTAAAGTTGAGGTTGGAACAGAGTAATTAGAAGTATAAGGAGAATGCTAATCAGTCTAAAAGACACCATGGTTTTTAAGTTGGTGATGAGGTGATGGTTCATTTGAAGAAAGGAATATTTCCTATTGGAACATACAGTAATCTAAAGATGAAGAAATTTGGACCTTGTAAGATGTTGAAGAAGTTTGATAGTGGTAACACTTATGAAGTTGAGTTACCTAATGGCATGGATATATCTCTTATATTCAATGTTGTTGATTTATACAAGTATCATGAGTTAGACGATGAATTTTTTGTATCAGATGATTATCCTAAGAAGTAGATTGAAGAAGCTAAACATATATTGGATCAGAGAGTTGGCAAAAGCACAAGAGGAAAAGATTGCTATGAGTAATTGGTGAAGTGAAGGAATAGACTTGTTGAAGATGCTTCATGGATTTCTCAATTTGAGTTGGATTTAGCTCAAGTTATGGCATTTCAATGATTTAGGAGAATCATTTCTTCCAATCCTAGTTGTTTGATGTAGGAGCATCCTAGGTTTCCTTGTAATCCTACACATTTTGTTCTTTCTACAAATTGTTGTCGAGTTCTAGTTACTACCAAGTGCTAGTTGGTACCGAGTTCTACTTACTGCCAAGTTTTGGTTGCCATCGAGTTTTGGTTACTGTCGAGTATGAATTACTGTTGAGTTCTAGTTATTATCGAGTTCTAGTTTTTACTTGTTATTAAGCTCCAGTTGCTACAAAGTTTTAGATACTATCAAGTGCCTATTACTATTGAGTTTCAATTACTACCAAGTGACTCTTCATGTGCCAAGTAACCCTTCTTGTGTCGAGTTACCTAGTGTATTCCAAGTGACTCTTCATGTGCCAAGTTTTCCTATTTATGTTGAGTGTCAGCATTATGACATGATTTCTATGAGCTGACTTCTGGGATTTATTACGATCATGATATTTGGGTTGGCCTTCCTCTTATGTAATGGTCTATAATGATTTGTAAGTCATTTGGCAAGTATATATAGAGTGTTTAGGCTTAGAGTTAGGAATTTTTTGGCAAAGGATTAGAAAGCAGAATTGGAAAGTGTGAAATTGTTGTTGGATCTTTGAATCTGAATGTATTTGTATTTGGTCATAACCTAGAAACCCTTACAACTGGGCATGTATGAAGATCTTTTGATGAATCAATAAAATTATTTCAGTCTTCTTCCTCCTTTGGTTGTTGTTCTCTATGTTTGCTTCTATTGTGTTAACTCTTGTAGGGTGGTTCAAAGAGCTAAGTGTGCCATTGGCCCTCATTTTCCCCATCCTTCCTGTGTCACAAATTATTTGAATCAAACTTGATAACTGACTTGGATCTTCCTATCTCACCATATTCTAGCTTTTCTTTTGAGATGTCTAATCTTTTTACAAATTCCTCATTGAGTTCTTGAAGTTCACTAACTACATTTCTTTTTTCTTCATTGTCCTTTTTAGTTTTGGAATTCCTTTCATGGTTCCTTCTATCATTTTTGGTGTTTCTTCCATCACTCCTTCTTTTTCCAAAGTTTCTTTCATTTTTCCTTCTATCTCTGAAGTTTTTGTCCATTCTGCAATACTTTGTTGTATTTATAAAGTTGTTGCATAATTGACACATTGGTGTTCAACTTCTAGGATTTTTTTGATTATTAGGTGCATGACAATTTTGAGCTATGTGTCCAAAGTTACACTTGTACACATGATTTTTCTTCTTTCTTCATAAGGTCTTCCATCTCTTGATGTCCTTTCATTAGATCTTCTTCTATTTGCAAGGTTAGTATTTCTAGACATTCTACTATTCCTTCTATCATTATCATAGTTAGATTTCCTATAATCAATTTCTTTATGACTCATACCATGACAATTATGACAATAAAAGTACTTAACATGATTAAATAATTTATTTTTACAATCTCTTTTCATATGACCTATTTCTTTCCACGAAAAACACTTACCTCTAAATGTATACCTAGTTTCCTTAGGAGATTCCACTTGCCTTGGTTCATCCAATATTTCAACTTACTTTTCTTGTTGAAATTATTTGGGTTTATCAAAAGATTGACTAGATTCAATCTTATTATCAAAATTATCTTTTTCTTTTGGATCTAATCTAATCTCAACTTTCTGTTGTCACTTAGGTTTGCACCCTTGTCCAAAGCCTATGCATGAGGACAACCTAGTGAAACATGGAAACAACCTCCAAGCTGTGGGACTTGAACTGTGAGGTTGAGTTTTTAGAGAAGGCAGGCCTCCTCTTACTATCAAGATGCACCTAACTACTCTTGGAGAGGAAAAGGGAGGAGGAGAGCATTAAATAAAATCTACTTAATCTAATCTAAAGAGGTGATGCACCAAAATAGAGTGTTCAGACCAAACTCTACCCATATATGCACTATTGAACCAAAATGAAACAAAGGATATACACATTCAGACTTGTTTTAATCTAATAATCACATGCAGATTAGAAGACTAGATGAATGATACAAGGAAAGAGAGATTCACTTATATTATCATTCATAGGCGAAGGAGATACAGTCATGCAGATCATAGATCTCTGCAAAACACCAGTAAGAGGCAAAGAGTTCTTATACTTTCATACCAATGGCTGAAAGAGATAAGATAGAAAATCATGTAGTTCAGAGGCACAGGAGAATTTACACTGAGAATCTACAAAGCAGTAATAGAGAAAATAGAGAAAGGTCGACCCTACAAAATTCATAAAATTTTTCCTTTATAGCTCAGGCATAACTGAGATGTCCTCCAACTATAATTACTTTGTAAAAACCTGCCATTAAGTCCTATAGAGAACAATCATGGAGAAAATCTTATCTGAATATAGCTTTTTGGTACCATGAAATCTGATCTTTAACTAAAATAGGGCCTCAAAAAGATAGAGGCGGTGCTATAACTATGCTCTGACCAAATAGATAGATTAGATCATGGTGGTAGAGTGTCTTTGCATGCTTCACATTCACTTCTGGTGGTTGGGATCGATCATAAGATTGGATGCGTGTAAAACCTTGATTTCTTATCACTTTTGGTGCATGAATCAGCAGAGTCAACGAGTCAACTGAACACTGTAAGCAAAACAGGCCACGTGGACCAATCAGTTCATTTCTCTTTCCCACCCACAAGGTCTTCCCGAGGTTGACCAATATTTCTTTACTAAATGCACCACATTGCATTCCTAACTGCGACAATCACATTAAATACTGGTCACTAATCGTTACTACCTCCACTGAACCGATTGGGACACGTGTCACCGAGGCACTATGTCACTATGCATATCCTCTGAGCAATTTCCTATAGTGAGATAGCACCCACCATAGATCCAAACTAATCTGACAATCGTAAAGACTCGTTGTATTATTGCGCTATCTCCTTAAAACCTCTGGGCCTAAGAAACACTTGGCAACCACTTGGCACAACCTAGCATCCTCATCTTGGTGAGACTTGGCCCCGCTAATCCATGTGGCACAATGGCACTATGTCACTATGGGTAATATCCTCGCAGCTTTCCATAGCGAGATAGTGCCTACCATCGATGTGCTTAGATCTACAGTGATCAACAAAATTGTACCACTACACACTGAGTTGGCTAAATGGACCAATGAAATATTGCCATTGTACTATTACCCACTTGACAACTGCCACTGAGGACAAGTTGTAATATTATTTTGGAGAAGGGTGGGCCCATAACATTATCTATGCCACGCGTTGTTGAGGTGCTATGTTGCTATGGATAGTATCCTCACAACTTTGCATAGCAAGATAGCGCACACTGTTGATTTTCTTAGATCTAGCGACGAGCAAGATGGATTTGACCTCTTAGTATACCAACTAATAGAAACTGGCCACGTGCCAACCTATCTAAAAAATTTCATCACTGATATCTAACAAGGCATACTTGGGACCCACCTTCCTTTTGATGTCGTTGTAGTATCACTTTCCATCTAAGTGTTATGTTGCTAACAGCGAGGAACATAGATTTTCCAATAGCACCATAGCACCCACCATGGATCTAGCAAAATTTGGTGCTAGAGAAACAATGAGGAAAGGGAGAACCCACCTGACACAAGGCCAAAAGGTGTTGTCACTATGGGAAAATAACATACAACTTCCCATAGTGAGATAGCACCAATTGTAGATATCCTTAGATCTACGGTGAGGACTTGCATGCTCATAGAAACATTAAAATGTAGAGGGAAAGAAAAATTACCAGGTTAGCATAAGGTATTTCATGCCCTTTTTGAATATTTGGATATTTAAAACCTATGAGTGTTACTACGTTGAATTCAAATGTGGTGACTTTGGTGGGAATGCAAAAATGACCAACAAATCTGGTGACTCAGAGGGGACACAAGTCAGCTATGCATAGACTAGTGACCTCATGCATCCATTGGGCTACAAAGTCAAAAAGATGTGGATCCTGTGTATACTCTGAAACCCTAACCCTACCTCTAAGAGGAAAAAACCTTGAAACTCCTATCTCTGCAACTGGAACCAAAGACCAAAACCTCCTTTTGCCACCTTCAAAATTTCAAAACTTGTTGTCTCATGGAGACAATCCTATGCTCATACACTTCTTGGAAAGGCAAGGAAAAAATTGGAAATAAAACTAAGCTAACTATGTACATGGAATCTCAATCCCTTAGAAACATGGCTTTAGATAGATCCCATTGACTGGGATAGGCAGAATCTCACCACCAAGCTTACTTAATTGGAAAGCATTGGCATACTTGCAGCTGACAATTAGATAGGGACCACTCCATAATGCATCAAACTTTGAGTGTCTTCCTGGTTTTGCCCTATCTGCATCCCATTTCAAAACCAAATCTCCCTCCCTGAAGATTCTAACCCTAGCCTTCTTGTCAAAACTCTTTTTTACCTGCTGTTGGTGTGTCTCTAGGGTCTGCATAGCTTTATTTCTCTTCTCTTCCAGCTCCATTAGCTCTGTCATTCTTACTATCATGGCATCATCTTCAATCAACTCCAACTGATGAGCTAGCTCTAGGGATGGGAACTCCAATGAAATTGGAAGCCTTTCTTCTTTTCCATAGACTAATACAAATGGTGAATTCCCTATTGACCTTTTAGGCATTATTCTATCAACCCATAGTGCAGTCTTTAGTTTTTTATGCCAACCCCTCTGGTTATCTTCTATTGTCCTTTTCATGATCCTTATCAGGTTCTTGTTGGAGGACTCGGCCAAACCATTACTCTGAGGATAGTAATTTGAGGATGTGCTCAAATAGATATTATGATCCACTGCCCATGCACACATCTGAGCTCCAACAAAAGACTTTGCATTATTTGAAATAATGGTTGAAGGGGCACCAAACCTGGTCACAATTCCATCAAGAAACTCAACAGCTAAAGATTCAATGGCATCCTTCAATGCAACTACCTCTGTCCATCTAGTGAAGTAATCTGTAGTAGCTAAAATCCACTTGTGACTTGAATTAGAAGGAGGATTGATAGGGCCTATGAAATCCAACCCCCATTGAGAAAAAGGTTGATCCACCTGGATAGGATGAAGGGGAAGAGCTACAAGTCTTTGTTTTCCAGAGAAGAAGGCACATTTTTCACACTTCCTTACATACCTATGATAGTCATGAAATAGAGATGGCCAGTAATAACCAACCCTCATGATCTTCACTGCAGTTGTCCTTGCTAAGAAATGACCACCATTAGGACCATCGTGAAGTTCTTTGATCATTCTTTCAGCTTGGTCTATATCAAGGCATCTTAATAGGGCTCCATTAAAATATTTTCTAAAGAGGACACCATCAACTATGACATAAGGAATTGACTATAATCTATACTGTCTCCTTTTAGTTCTATCTAATCCTTGAGGGTATCCATTGCCTAATAAGAAATTCATCATATCATCCATCCAACTCCTTGGGTTGCTATTTCTCACCTCTTGTTGCTCTGTCAGTATCATAGCAGCTTCCTCATTAGGTTCCTGAGATGATAACATTTGTTTACATAACCCCCTCCCTCTTACCAACTTGGTAATTTGAATGTCAACATCATATTCCATTACTTTAGTAATCTAGCCAGCTCTTTTCTCACTAACATCTTTGTTCAAAAAGAATTCCTTCACACTGGCATGGGGTACTAACAAATGAATCTTATTATGAGATAGGAGGTGTCTAAATTTCTTTAAAGCTCTGATGACTGCAAGGGCTTGCTTCTCTACATAGCTATATTTATCTTCATATTCGTTAAGCCCTTCACTAAAGAAGACTATGGGTTGTTTGTCACCTTTATCATTTCTTTGAGTCGGGACAATAGAAATGCTTGACTCACCACCTAGGGTATAAAGGATGAAATATTTCTCAAATTTTGGATTCATGAGAGTAGGGGCTGAGGCTATGGCTGTCTTGATCTCTTCAAAACTTTCCTTCCCTTCCTTGGTCCATGCAAACACCATACCTTTCTTGAGCATAGTTATAAGAGGTTTCACCATGGTAGCAAGATTAGGGATAAATCTTTTCACAAAATTTATCTTGCCTAGGAAACTTTGTAGCCCTTTCTGTTAGATTGTGGTGACTGATCAGGAAAGTACTGTACATACTTCATAAATAGTGGGGTTCGGGGCATCGCCCCGAAAAAATTTTTTTTTGGAAGTAGCCGACATCGACATGGTAGCCGACATATTATGGCCGACATATGGCCGACATGTTATAACCCTAAAGCGGTTTAATACTTGTATAAAAAGGGCTTAGGGTTGGGTATTTTTGATATGTGGTGATACGAAATTGGTTCTTGCGGCGGTATTGAGCTGTAAGGGATTACGGATTGTAATCAGGTTGTAATCACTGGATTGTAATAAGATCGGACTTGCTGTTTGGTGGACGTAGCCCAGGGATTGGGTGAACCACGTTAAATCTTGGTGCCTTGTGTTCATTTCTGTGTGTTCTATTATTTTCTGTTATTGGTTATATTTGCATGTAGTTTTTATTTCTGTCCGTGGTTTATCCTAACAAGTGGTATCAGAGCCTAGTTGTTTCTCAGTTATCCTCTGCAGGAAAGTCTCACGGTTAAGTGGGAGTCTCACGGTTGAGTGGGAGCAATGGCAGATGATGGTAAGCTGAGGGTTGATAGGTTTAATGGGCAGAACTTCCAGTTATGGAAGATGCAAATGGAAGACTATTTATATCAGAAGGATTTGTGGAAGCCGTTGGAAGGAAAAGCCAAGAATCAGGGAACTATGTCAGAGGCTGAATGGGATCTTTTGGACAGAAAGGCACTTGGAAGCATTCGGTTATGCTTGGCACCATCGGTGGCATTTAATATTACAAAAGCAAAGACGACAGAAGATTTGATGAAAACCCTAGCGACACTGTATGAAAAGCCCTCCGCTTCAAATAAGGTATTTCTCATGAAGCGTTTATTTAATATGAAAATGGCAGAAGGTGGATCTGTTGCAGATCATTTAAATGAGTTTAATACTATTACTAGTCAATTATCTTCTGTGGGTATCAATTTTGATGAAGAAATTAGGGCTCTCTTGATTTTGTGTTCTTTGCCTGAAAGCTGGAATGGCTTGGTAATGGCGGTGAGTAATTCTGTTCCTGGATCTAGTACCCTAAAATATGATGATGTGATTGGTGTTATTTTAAGTGAGGAAACTCGTAGAAAATCCTCAGGTGGATCTACATCAGGAAGTGCTTTAAATGCACAAAGCAGGGGCAGAACGACTGAAAGAGGAAGTAACTCTGGAAATCGTGGGAAATCAAGAGGAAAGTCAAAGGGGAGGAGGTCTCAATCGAGAGGACCAAATGATTGCTGGTACTGTGGGAAACCAGGGCACAAAAAGAAAGATTGCTGGACTCGAAAGAAAAATGAAGGAGATAAATCAGATGGAGACAAAGAGGCAAATGTGGTAAGTAACAAATCCGAAGAGGATGCTTTGCTTCTGTCTTTAGAGAGTGTTGATGATTCATGGGTTTTAGATTCTGGTGCTTCTTTTCATGCTACACCTCATAGAGGTTATTTCATTGATTATGTCCAAGGGGATTTTGGGCTTGTTTATTTGGGGGATAATGAACCCTGTCAGATTGTTGGAAAGGGAAAAATTAAGATTAAGTTGCAGAATGGGAATCATTGGCTACTACATGAGGTAAGACATGTTCCAAAACTAAGTAGAAATTTAATTTCAGTAGGGCAACTCGGTGATGAGGGTTGTGTAGTTACTTTTAATGATAAAAATTGGAAGGTTTCAAAAGGATCCCTTGTAGTAGCAAAAGGTGTGAAAGTAGGCACCTTATATCTTTGTACAGGTCATATTGTTCCTTCTACTTTGATTGTTTCAGAGAAAAATGAATATTCAGGAACAATTACTGCAGATGAGCAGGGAGAACAAATAGCTGCTGTTGATTCTGATACAGCGCTGTGGCACAATAGACTTGGGCACATGAGTGAGAAAGGTATGAAAGTACTTCATTCAAGGAAAGTTTTACCAGGTCTAAAATGTGTGAATATGGATTTCTGTGAAAGTTGTGTGTATGGAAAACAAAAGAGAGTGAGTTTTGTAAAGACAGGGAAGGAAAACAAAAAGGAGAAATTAGAACTTGTGCATACAGATGTATGGGGACCGGCTCAGGTATCTTCCCTTGGTGGCTCTCATTATTATGTTACATTTATTGATGACGCAACTAGAAAAGTATGGGTTTATTTCCTTAAACAGAAATCTGATGTATTTCAAACTTTTAAGAAATGGAAATGCTTGGTTGAAAATGAGACTGGTAAGAAATTAAAATGTCTCAGATCTGATAATGGTGGTGAGTATTGCAGTCATGAATTTGAAGATTATTGCTCCACTAATGGTATTCGTAGACAAAAAACTGTTCCAAGGACTCCACAGGAAAATGGAGTGGCTGAACGCATGAACAGGACTATAATGGAGCGCGCAAGGAGCATGAGGTTGCATGCTGGGTTGCCCTTACACATGTGGGCGGAGGCTGTCAATACTGCAGTATATTTGATTAATAGAGGTCCCTCTACTCCTTTGGGCTGTGGTATTCCAGAGGAAGAATGGACTGGCAAGAAGGTGAGTTATTCTTTTCTCAAGACCTTCGGTTGTGAAGCTTTTGCTCATATAGACTCTGAAAATAGAACCAAGCTAGAAGCTAAATCAAAGAAATGTGTCTTTGTTGGATATGGCATTAATGAATTTGGTTATAGGCTTTGGGATTTTGAAAATCATAAAATTATAAGAAGCCGGGATGTCATATTCAATGAAAAAGTGTTGTACAAAGATCTGTTGCAGCAACATGAGAAGAAAGAAGATGATTATGTAGTGCTGGATGATACTCCAAAAGCTGATGTTCCAGCCATTCCTCATGATGTGCAACAACCGCAACAACGAATACCACATACACCAGTGAATGTTAGACGGTCAACAAGGCCAATTAGACCTCCACAAAGGTTTTCTCCCTCTTTGTATTCTATTTTACTTACTGATGCTGGTGAACCTGAAAGTTATGATGAAGCTGTGCAGGTGGATACTAAGATTCAGTGGGAGTCTGCAATGAAAGATGAAATGGACTCTTTGCTGAAAAATAAGACATGGGATTTGTGCAAGTTGCCTGCAGGTAAAAAGGTTTTACAGAATAAATGGGTTTACAGGTTGAAAGAAGAGGAAGGAGGTAAGAAAAGATTTAAGGCCAGGTTAGTTGTAAAAGGATTTGCACAGAAAAAAGGAATTGATTTTGATGAAATATTTTCTCCTGTTGTTAAAATGACTTCTATTCGTACTGTTTTAAGTCTTGTGGCTACTGAAGATTTGCATTTAGAGCAGATGGATGTTAAAACAGCCTTTCTTCATGGTGATTTGGATGAAGAAATATATATGGCTCAGCCACAGGGTTTTGAGGTCAAAGGTAAGGAGAACTTAGTGTGCAAATTGAAGAAAAGTTTATATGGCCTGAAGCAAGCACCTCGGCAATGGTATCTGAAATTTGACAGTTTTATGCATGAGCATGGATATAATAGGTGTCATTCAGATTACTGTGTTTATTTTAAGAGGTTGGATGATGACAGCTACATTATTTTATGTTTATATGTTGATGATATGCTTATAGCTGGGTCTAACATGGATCATATTAAGGGGCTGAAACGCCAATTAGCACATGCATTTGCTATGAAGGATTTGGGGGCAGCAAAACAAATTCTTGGTATGAAGATTTGCAGAGATAGGAAGAACAGAACATTGACGCTATCTCAAGCTGATTATGTTGAGAAGGTGTTGCAACGTTTCTCTATGGAGAATGCTAAAGCTGTCAGCACACCTTTACCTGGTCATTTGAAATTGACTAAGGAGATGTGTCCCAAGACACAGGAAGAGGAGGATAAGATGTCCAAGGTACCCTATGCTTCAGCTGTAGGAAGTTTGATGTATGCTATGGTATGCACTAGGCCAGATATTGCACATGCAGTGGGAGTCGTTAGCAGGTATATGAGTCATCCAGGTTTTGAGCATTGGAATGCTGTCAAGTGGATTCTCAGATATTTGAGAGGAACATCCAATAAGTGTTTACACTTTGGGGGCTCTACTACTGATTTACAGGGCTATGTTGACTCAGATTTGGCTGGGGATATTGATACCAGGCGGAGTACTACAGGTTATGTCTTTACTATTGGTGGGGCAGCCGTGAGCTGGGTTTCTAGGCTACAAAAGATTAACGCTCTCTCCACTACAGAGGCAGAGTATGTTGCTGCTACAGAGGCCGCCAAAGAGATGATATGGCTTCAGTTCTTCTTGGAAGAATTGGGACATCCTCAGAAGGATAATTTTTTTGTTCACAGATAGTCAGAGTGCCATTCATCTTGCTAAGAATTCAGCTCTGCATTCTAAGACCAAACACATACAGTTGCGGTACCATTTCATTCGGTCTGTTTTGGAGGATGGACAGTTAAAGCTGGAGAAGATACATACCAATGAAAATCCAGCAGATATGTTGACAAAGGTTGTCACAAGGGAGAAGCTGAACTCCTCTTCAGCTTCAGTTGGTCTTTTAGACCAAATGTGAATAAAAGAACAGCAGAGTCCAGGGTGGTTTGATCCAGTGGGAGCCCCATGCGGTAGTTGTATTGCTACAGGATCAGTCTCCAAGTGGGAGATTGTTGTTTAGTGTGGAGCCTGATCAGTCCCCAAGTGGGAGATTGTTAGATTGTGGTGACTGATCAGGAAAGTACTGTACATACTTCATAAATAGTGGGGTTCGGGGCATCGCCCCGAAAAAAATTTTTTTTGGAAGTAGCCGACATCGACATGGTAGCCGACATATTATGGCCGACATATGGCCGACATGTTATAACCCTAAAGCGGTTTAATACTTGTATAAAAAGGGCTTAGGGTTGGGTATTTTTGATATGTGGTGATACGAAATTGGTTCTTGCGGCGGTATTGAGCTGTAAGGGATTACGGATTGTAATCAGGTTGTAATCACTGGATTGTAATAAGATCGGACTTGCTGTTTGGTGGACGTAGCCCAGGGATTGGGTGAACCACGTTAAATCTTGGTGCCTTGTGTTCATTTCTGTGTGTTCTATTATTTTCTGTTATTGGTTATATTTGCATGTAGTTTTTATTTCTGTCCGTGGTTTATCCTAACACTTTCTTGTGTTTAGGAAGAGGGAGGGCAAGTATTGCTTTTGTTTTCTCTGGATCAATGGTTAAGCCATCCTTAGATACAATATGTCCTAATAATTTTCCTTGGTTAGTAGCAAAGACACACTTGCTTGGGTTAAGGGAAACCCCAAACTCTCTGCATCTTAAGAATACCTGTCTTAGATGATCAAAATGATCTTCTACATCCTTTGAATACACAATGATATCATCAAGGTAAACTAAGACAAAATTTTCAATCAATCTTTTAAAGGCCATCTCCATTGCCTTCTGAAATGTAGGACCTACATTGGTTAGTCCAAATGGCATTTTACAATAAGCATAGGTACCCCATTTAGTGGTAAATGTAGTCTTGTACCTATCAAACTCTTTAACCAACACTTGATTATAGCCAAAAAATCCATCAAGAAATGAAAATCTCTTTGAACCACTGATCTTGGACAAAATCTACTCCATAGAAGGGAGAGGATGGTGATCTTTAAGGGAAGCTTGGTTAAGGTCCCTAAAGTCTACACACAATCTAATTTCTCTATTCTTCTTCCTAATAGGGACAAGGTTTTCTACCCATGATAAGTGTTTGATAGGGAAAATTATGTGGGCCTCAATCAATTTTTGATAGCTCCTTTCTCATTAAGGGTTCAATTTTAGGATTCACTGGTCTTTGTTTTTGTCTTACTGGTTTTACATCATTAATTAAATCTATGGTATGTTGAAACAACCTTGGGTCAAAGCCCTTTAAGTCATCATATGTCCAAGCAAATACATCATTAAATTCTTGACATAGATGAATAAAATTTTCTTGTTCAATTCCAGAACATACCTTACCCATGTTCAAGGATTTTCCATCAGCAACCAGACTGGAGTGTCGTCATCCTTTTCAGCAGCTAGGTTCATGGCCCTGCCTTTTGCTTGGTCATTAGAAAAATACTCTCTAAGGTAATGAGACCCTTAGGTAGCTTGTTGGAGCTGAGGTTAATGATTTGGTCACCATACTGATCCTGCAGTCTTGATTGATTTCTCTCTAAAAAATTTGTCTCATTCTGCAAGAAGCTAACAATTTGCTGATCAGATTCAAATACTTGCCAATGGATGTTGTTATCAGGGATAGTAGGCCTTACTACCACTCTAATTTGTTGCATCTTCTCCTCCTCAAGATTCCCTGGCACATCATTAGATGCACCTATTGCTGCAAGTCTATCAGCGTGTCTATTTTCTTTTCTAGGGATGCTTTGAATATTAAATGCATTGAAATCTTCAAGAAAATCCCATACCCTATTTTTATAGGACTTGAGCAAACCATTCTTGGTGGTATTCTAATTTCTCACTTGGTTAACCACCAACTCACTGTCTACATACACCCTTAAGGCTTGAATTCCTCTTTTTTGAGCAAGTAGGAGACCTTGAATCAATGATTCATACTCGACATTATTAGTGCAACTAAATTTGAGCCTAAAGGAGAAGTAGTACATTACTTGTGTAGGAGAAGTCAACATCACACCAGCCCCTGACCCAACCTTATTCCTTGATCCATCAAAGTACATACTCCATATCCCACTCATATCTTCTTTAGTACCCACAAGATTGGGAACTAGAGCATCTTTCTCCAATATACAATATGTATTGAGACCTATCTCAAGGGTTTCTAGCATAGAATCAAATTGATATGCATCAGCCCACTCATCCAAGAAAAAATTAGGTATCTCTGCCAGGGAAGTAGTGGGCTCATTCAATATGTCATTCTCATCCATCTCTAGGATAGGGAAATTTATGTTGATGGGGTTGGGGGTGTAAGATTCAATATGATGGAGGGCTTGAGGCTCTTCTCTGATTGAAGCATTGGCTCCATATCTCATCTTGAAAGACATATATGACCAATCAGAAGATATGAAACTACCTATTTGGATAGTGAAGTCTCTTGACAAAAAGATGGCAAAATATGGTTTGACCTCAGCAATAGAGATATCTTGGGTTATAGTACAACCAGGGCATGCATGTAAGGCCATCTCCACATTCCTAAGGATTCCTATAGTCTTGATAGTACTACCATCCAACTGTAATACATCCCCAACAATGGGCTTATATTTCATTCCCAAAGCATCAGCAACAGACCTAGCCATCACTGAACTGCTAGCCCCTAAATCATTCATGCAATTATGGACTAGTTTGCCCCCTATAATTAGAGAAACATAGAATGGAGGAGATCTAACCTTTTTACTTGTTTCTACCTCCCTTGCTGGTTGTACTAGTCTTGTGGCACTTTCCATGTTGAGTGTCTGATCCTTTGATTCAATTCTTTCCAATTCTTTTTACAACAACCTCTTTTGCATGGGTATAGTAGCAACACCATCCCACATGGAGATGTTCACATTTGTCTTCTTCATTTTCTCTACCACACTGAATGGCATAGAAGGTGCTTTGGTAGAAGCTTTGGGAGCTACAATTTTATGAGGTTGAGATGGAATAACCTGAGGATCACTTGCATCCTTTTTGCCATGATTTTGCCTTTGTTGCTGAAAGGTACTTGATTAATTATTTGCTGCTTGCTCATGAGATATTGCATTTGAAGTTGAGGCCTGATTGGGAGGAGGAGGGAAAACATCTTCCATTGCTCTTATTTTGCTTCTAGTGTTATGAGCAATGGAATCCTGGTTTACATTACAATGCTCCTCCATCTGATGATTCATAAAAGAGCAATCGCCCTATCTTTGCATATCTAAGGCATCTTTAAATTAGTCCTCCTTGTATGATTGTTTTGGTGCAAGTTCTTGGACTATCAAAGCCATAAAAGATTCAGCCTTTTGACACATACATTAGGCATAGGAGTAGTTATAGGAGGGACAAAAATCTTGATCTTGAGTCATATTGTTTTGGGGGACTATGGCCCTACTTTGGTTTACATTTGAGGTTGAAGCATGGCCACCCTGCCTACTCTGATCAAAAGAATTGTTCCAATGATATTGCAATTGAGGAGGCTTACTACCTTGAGCTTGCTATCTTTCTAAAGTCACCACCTTGTTGCTTACTATTTGCATCATAGAGGAGTTATCCTCCAACTTTTTCCCATAATCTTGCAATCTTTTCTCTAGGTTCTTTTCTCTTTTATCCATGTTCTGCATCAGAGATTGCATCATCTCTTTGATTTCATCTATCCCATTTGAAGATGTGGAAGCTTGAGGTACTGGGACAAGGGATTGTGATGTAGAAGTTGTGGGAAGGGGAGCCATTACTAGTTGATGAATTGGAACATCAGGGAAGAAAAGCATAGGAGGCCTTGGAGCTAGCTTACCTCCTTGTATTAGGATGTTCTCTGATTTTATTGCTATGTCATAAGCATTAGGAAAGGTGTCTCCTCCCATAGTTTGGATTGTAGTGGCAATATCATGTTAAAAGCTCTAAGGTAATGCAAGAAGGCATTACCAGAGGTAGGCTTCACTGAAGTAGGTATTCTATCCCATGTCTTTTGAAATCTATAATTAAAATCAGTCATACATTCATGGGGGGCTCTTTTTATAGTAGTCAACTACTCTAAAAGTGATAAATAGACACTTTTATCCTCAAAATGTTTGCACAATCCTACTCCTAATCCATCCCAATCTATTATAGAACCATGAGCTAAACCTCTATACCATTGTAGTGTTTTTCCTTTCAAGGATGAGGCTAGGAGCCTAACTGTAACATCATCCTCTATAATACCATGGATATTGCAGACATATGCAACCTCTTGAATGTGTTTTGAGGGAGAGATAGAAGTTTCACTAGTAAACTCTGGTATACTTTTGAGGGAAGCTATTGGTATGTCATGTCTTTGGGCTAATAGGAGAGGGCTCCCACAATTAAAGGTGGCAAAAGTATGAGCTCTAGGCAACACCATATAGACAAGTGATCTATTGATATGAATTGATGGTAGTCTAGGCTAAGATCTAATAGAAAGAGGAGTAGAGATAGATCTTGTAGGTGTATTTGTTACTATTATACTCCTAACTGGTGATAAAGATATTCTAGTCTTCCTTCTTCTAGGGTTTGAAAATGAAAGCTCTTGATACTTAAACTTACCTCTAGAAGATGCCCTTGTTTCAGCTCTGGGTATGAATCATTGCAACTTTGGTCTAGAACCAGATATCTATTTGAAGCTTAGAGTTGCCAAGTACTTTGAAGAATGAGCCTCTTGAAGGCTTAAACATCAAATCCAATACTATCTCCTTGGTATTGATCTTAAAATCTTCCCTTTTGACACCAGTAGGCTTGAAATCTTCTGAGATGTCCCACCGAGCATGCCAAAAACTGTTGTAACTTAGGTTTGCACCCTTGTCCAAAGCCTATGCATGAGGACAACCTAGTGAAACATGAAAACAACCTCCAAGCTATGGGACTGGAACTATGAGGTTGAGTTTTTGGAGAAGGCTGGCTTCCTCTTACCATAAGGATGCACCTAACTACTCTTGGAGAGGAAAAGGGAGGAGGAGAGCATGAAAGAAAATCTACCTAATCTAATCTAAAGAGGTGATGTACCAAAATAGAGTGTTCAGACCAAACTCTTCCCATATATGCACTATTGAACCACAATGAAACTAAGGATATACACATTTAGACTTGTTTTAATCTAATAATCACTTGCAGATCAGAAGACCAAGATGAATGACACAAGGAAAGAGAGATTCACTTATATTATCATTCATAGACCAAGGAGATATAGTCATGCAGATCATAGATCTCTACAAAACACCAATAAGAGGCAAATAGTTCTTGCACTTTCATACCAATGGCTGAAAGAGATAAGACAAAAAATCATGTAGTTCAGAGGCATAGGGGAATTTACACTAAGAATCTATAGAGTAGTAATAGAGAAAATAGAGAAAGGTCAACCCTACAAAATTCATAAAATTTTGCCTTTATAGCTTAGGCATAACTAAGATGTCCTCCAACTGTAATCACTTCACAACAACCTGCCATTAAGTCCTATAGAGAACAATCATGGAGAAAATCTGATCTGAATATAGCTTTTTGGTACCATGAAATCTAATCTTTAACTAAAATAGGGCCTCAAAAAGATAGAGGCAGTGCTATAACTATGCTCTGATCAAATAGATAGATTAGATCAGGGTGGTAGAGTGTCTTTGCATGCTTCACATTCACTTCTGGTGGTTGAGATCAATCATAAGATTAGATGCGTGTAAAACTTCAATTTCTTATCACTTTTGGTGCATGAATCAGCAGAGTCAGTGAGTTAGCTGAACATTGTAAGTGAAACAAGCCACGTGGACCAATCATTTCATTTTTCTTTGCCACCCACAAGGTCTTCCCGAGGTTGACCAATATTCTTTACTAATTGCACTACCTTGCAACCCTGACCATGATAGTCACATCAACTACCAGTCGCTAAGCATTACTACCTCCACCGAACCCACTAGGACACATGTCACTGAGGTGCTATGTTGCTATAAATATCCTCTGAGAAATTTCCCATAGTGAGATAGTGCCCACCATAGATCCAAACTAATTTGATGATCGTGAAGACTCACCTTATTATTGCGCTATCTCCTTAAAACCTCTGGGCCAAAGAAACACTTGGCAACCACCTGGCACAACCTGGCATCCTCATCTTAGGAAGACCTAGCCCCACTGATCCACGTGGCACAATGGTGCTATGTCGCTATGGGTAATATCCTCATAGCTTTCCATAGCGAGATACTGCCTACCATTGATGTCCTTAGATCTACAGTGATCAACAAAATTGTACAACTACACACTGAGTTGGCTGAATGGACCAATGAAATATCACCACTATACTGTGACCCACCTAACAACTGCCACCGAGGATGAGTCATAATATTATTTTGGAGAAGGGTGGGCCCATTACATCATCTGTGCCACACGTCGTCGAGGCACTATGTTGCTATGGATAGTATCCTCATAGCTTTCCATAGCGAGATAGCGCCCACCATTGATTTTCTTAGATCTAGTAGCGAGCAAGATGGATCTGACCTCTCAATATACCAACCAATAGAAATTGGCCACATCCCAACTTGTCTAAAAAATTTCATCACTGATATCAGGCAGGGCATACTTGGGAACCACCTTCCTTCTGATGTCGCCACAGTATCACTTTTTGTCTGGGCGCTATGTCACTAATGGCGAGGAACATAGATTTTTTGATAGCGCCATAGCACCCACCATGGATCTAGCAAAATTTGGCACCAAAGAAACAATGAGGAAAGTGAGGACCCACCTGACACATGGCCAAAAGGTGCTATGTTGCTATGGCAAAACAACGTGCAACTTCCCATAGCGAGATAGCGCCAACCGTAGATACCCTTAGATCTACGGTGAGGACTTGCGGGCCTACAGAAACATTAAAATGTGCAAGGAAAGAAAAATTACTAGGTTAGCATAAGGTATTTCATGCCCCTTTTGAATATTTGGATATTTAAAACCTATGAGCATTACTATGTTGAATTCAAATGTGGTGATTTTGGCAAGAAGGAAAAAATGACCAACAGCAACAGTTTCTTTGCAGACATGTTAAATAGATAACCATGAATAGTATTATCAAAAGTAGGTCTTTGTATTGGCATTAAATAATCAAGCTTTTCTCTAGTAGAATAAAGCTTCTCAAGTTGCTACTTGCATTGAGTTAATTAAACTTTCACAATAGTATTGTACTTATGAAGTTCTTCATTATTTTCTTTCAATGTTATAAATTCAAATGTATTCTTTGCCAAACTTGCTCTAAGATCTAGATTCTTAGTCTTCAAATTAGATTTAATTTTTCTAGGATCATTCCTTAAAGTTAACTTCATATTCGTAATCTTCAATTCATGCTTCAAGATCTTCTACTCTGTCTTCAATTTTGAAATAATCTTCATCACTAGTTTCAGATTTAGTAGATTCAGGCTTGGATTTGAGATGTTCAATCTTTTCCTTTAATTGTATAATTTATACTTTGTAGTCTTCATATCTATCCTTCAGCTTATCTCTTTCTTTAGTAAGGAGATCAATTTTTTCAAGTGCCTCTTCAAGGTTCTTCATCAACTATTCCATATCAATATAGATCTTACTCAAGTTGATAAGCCTCTTCAAAGTAACTATGACCTGATACCAATTGTTAGAAATAAGGATTACTAAGGGGGGTGAATCATTAATCTACAAGCTTTAGTCACCAACTGGATATTATTTCTTACTTTAAACCATACATAACAAAGTAATAAAGAAATGTTGAAAAATAAAATTAACCATGCACAAAGATAACTCATAACACCACATTTTGTTAACTAGGAAAATTCTGGCCAAGGGAAAACCATGGTGGGGATAATGCCAGTAGATAATATACTGATATATAAATTCCTTGTTAGAAGATAGACCCTATTAGGAGTCAATGAGAAAATTTAGCATAGAGAGTCCCTATTAGGAGACTTCCAACCCTATTAGAAGTTCTAGTATAGTAGATGCAAGATTACCCCACTGCCCAAATATGTACTTCCAATTACAAGAAGATCTCACTACCCAAATAAGTAATCATACTTCTAGAATGTAGGTACTATAACTTATTTCTTGACTAATCTCTGATCTATAGCTTGATCTTAGATCACAAAATAGCTTTTAAAAAACTTTGCATATCAAAATACTCACATAACTTACACTTCTTATCGCAAGATGTCCTTTGCATAAATAGCATGCCTTTACACAAATTTTTGCTAGGTCGGCTAAGACCACAATATATTTTTCTAACTTAAAGTAAACATCTAGGATGGCATCCCTAATTAGACAAGTAATTATTTTGTAAACAAAATAATTCCTTTCCTCTAATTACACTATCATGTTTCACTGGTAAAATATGAATATCTCTTTTCTGTATAGTCCATACTAACTTTCAAGGTTATACACATCATCATCAACATGTATACTATCTCCATCTAACTTCACTAGTCATAATATGATGTCAGCAACAAGTTAAAAACAAAACAATACACTATTGTATAGGAAATTCATACTTAGACAATTCTCTGAGTACCAAAAGCTAAGTATCTTTATTTTTGAGGTTTCCTATAAGCATGTTCATCTTGTGTTTCCATAAATGAAAATAATTGCATATCTTCATTAGCCAATTATCAACATCTTATGCACCATAAACCCCACCTTGAAAAAGACTCTTTCCACAAGAGTGAAGGGGATTTGTCTTCAAGCCACCCATTCTCCTAGATGGATGTCTACAACTCTTCTCCAATAATCCTCCACTTATGTCACATTTACTTTGTGCATACAAAATGTTAGAACCAATAATTTCATTACAAATATTAGATTTAGGAATCTATTCCTTGCCCTCTCAATCTTCCTTACCTCTCTCGTTTGAGGATCCAAAAGACCCTTATCTTTGCCCTTCATGGACGTTTACCATTATCCTTGCTAACTATCATCATACGACACAAAAGAGAACCAATCAATATCCCCTTTTTAGAACACCATCTTCTACAAGTTAGAACCTTTTATGATCAACAACTAGCCTCTTCACCATTACCAAGGAAGTCTTATGTTTTAGACATTCACCATCTATCATTTGATATTCTAAGGTGATATACTTCTTCTCAAGAATACATAGAATCCTCTCACTATCACCATTCTTACTTCATAAAGGATTTACGTGAAAATTTTGACCATCCTTATGCACAATGTGGACATTTTCCAATCCATAGTGTATAGTATCCCTAGAGGCTTTCCATAATCTACCAAGAATAATATGACATGTCATAGGAATCACATCACGAAGAACCCTATTAACATATGACCCTATTGAAAAATTAACAAATTCTTTCTCTCTAACAATAATTTTTTTCTCATCACTCACCCATGAAGCCTTATATGGTCTCGCAATGGAAAACTTTTGTAAATTTAGTTTATTTACCATCTCATAAGAAACCAAATTGTCAAAAGATCTGGAATCAATGGTCATTTTGCAAACCTTACCATGACTTTCATAATTTTTCTTAAAGATGGATACTAGAGCCTTCTTTTTCTATTGCATTCTTATCACCATCAAGGATTCTCCTTCCACATATGGGCCAATTTCTATAGCTTTCCCTTTTTCTTCCCATTCTTCTTCCCCACCTTATACCAAGTGAACTCTCTTCTCCACCTTCTTGTGATTAGCCTCCTTCTTAGGACACCTTAAAGTACTGATGTCCAATGCCTCCATAACTAAAGAATTTACCAGTGAATGCACCATTTCCTTTTCCATAACTAGATATTCCATTTCCTCTTTGTCTTGTATCAGCATTCTTTATCTTGTCCTTACTAGATTGTTCCTTATTATCAGTAGATTTGCCTCCTCTACCACCACTAGTCTTCTCTCTACAGTGCAAATTCTCATCAAACCTTATGGACAACTTGTAACATTCCTTAATAGATCTAGGGGTTGTAAGACTCAATTCATCTTGGATGTTGAATCTAAGTTTCCCCCAGTATCTTGCCATTTTCTCTTCCACGTCCTCATTATGACCCACTCTAATATTTAACTTATGGAATTCTTTAGTGTATCCTTGTACATCCAAGTCTCTTTGCCTAAGATTTTTCATCTTGTTGTACATCTCTACTTTGTAGTCACTAGGTAAAAAAAATTTTCATTTTTTCCATCATAGTATACCAAGAAGTAATCTTGGGTCTACTATTTTTCCACCTCTCTACCTATATACAATCCCACCAAAGTAAGGCATGCCCTTTTAGTTTGATATTTTTAATCCTTACCTTCTCTTTATCCTCTATTCTCAAAATCAAAGTAGTTCTCCATAGTACTAAACTAATCAATGAGTTCTTCATCATCCATCTTACCTAGACACAAAGGTAAGTCTAAGCTTCCTTTTACATCTCCACTCCTTATGGCTTTAACAAACCTAGCCATCCTGTCCTCCTCAGGACCTAACTGTACTTCTTCTCTCAAATGGATATCTTCTTCTGCCTACTCTTCAAAGTCGTATTCCTCTTCCAATCTTCTTTTTCCTCTCTTTTCTTGTATGGTTAATCTACCAACCAAGGATTCATCTCCTTGTCCTTCTCAAGATTTTCCCTTCTATTTTCTTCCATTTGTTCCTTCACAAGATTGGAAAGTTAAACATTAGTGAACCTTTGAGGGATCCCCTCATCTTCTCCTTCTAACATCTCCACAACTACTAAGACTCATTAGGAATGCTCAAAAGGTAAGGGACACTCTAAGGCCTCAACAAGGATCAAATACACCATTGACCAAAATAACTCTCTCTTTCACTCACCCTAGGGTTCTCCTAAGCTATTATACAATTGATTTTAGTGGATAAGTGTGATGAGGCCCAACCAAGTTCACACTGTGAAAATGTACAAGGGAAAGGCAAGGTTCCCCAAACCCACAAAATAGAAACTATCCTTTCTAAAACTCCAACACCCTCCCAAAGGCTATGGTGGATGTATTTTACTTATCTAAGATGGATTCAAGAGGTTTCAAGTGGTTTTAGACCATCAACCCAATCATAGCATTCAAATTCCTCAAAATTGCCTAGTAGGCCTAATTGCCCCCAACTAGGTCCCCAATAAGAAAGATTTTAAGTTTTTTCCAAAAATCTACAAATGAGTTCTTGTATGAATGTTCCTTAGGGAAAAATTCACCTAGGAACTAAGAACTCAAACACAAGCACAACTGTAGACCAAAAAGAGAGAGTATGATCAAAATGACGATATATTCATTCAATAACCATCAAAGTACACTAGAAGTGCATGTATATAAAGGCATCTGAGATACATCTAGAATGCCTCAACATCAGCTACATGATAAGTCATACAACTAGGAACATGTCCACTAGATATGGGATATCTTTCATTAAGCATGAAAGTAAGTGCAATGATGAGAGGATAAGCCTACAATGGTATAACATGCAAATCAATGTTATAGACAACATGTGCTAAAAAGGGAGTGCGAATAACTGTGTTGTCTACATAACAACTCAGTGAATGATACAAACACCAATTTTGTAGACACCATGTGCTGAAATAGAGTTGCATACTCCTATGTTGTCAACATGACAACTCAAAAAGGTGCACAAACTCCTAACTGTCTCACAAAATAAAATAATAAAATAATACATTAACCTAAGTAAACTTAAGTAAGTGTGAATAGTAAATACATATTTACACCAACACCTCCCCTTAAGTGCAACTTAGGAAAATTCTATTAATCTTACAAAAATTAGGATGAAATGCAAGATGGATCCTAGCTACTAGGCCATGTTAGGTACCCATGTACATAATGAAAATGCAATCTCTCATAAAGTGAATAAAGAGGGAAAACCTCATGGGAAAAACCCTCCCCCCAAAAAAGAGATGAATAGGGATGCATGGATGGATGGAGTAATCAAGACCCTCCCCATTATGACATACATCAAGTATATAAAAAAGTGAAGAATGAGAAGAACAAGACCTCATAAAAGGAAAAAGTCCCCCCCATAAGAAAGAAGAGGAAGAGAGACAAGTTAGTCCCCCCCCAAATGAAGAATGCATGTTAGTGAAAGCTACTCCAATGAAGAAGCCGGTCCATGAATGTTGAATGACATTCCTCCCCTTTGGAAGAAAAAATGAAAAAGGTACAACCCTAAAGATGTATGCTATCCCTAAAACCTACTCAAGTATCCCTATGCTGATGCTAGTGGTCACTCCTTCCAACTATACTGAAAAGAATGTATGTAGATCTAGAAAGGATGTCTATTGAACCTATTCCAATGAACCATCTATCTCCTCAATTGATAAAGAGGCCTCCAACAACTATTATTCATAGGGATCCACAATCACACCATCATGTGAAGATTGATCATGTAGAGAATGGATATGAGGGTCAGAGTGAGCCCTCATAACAACTATAGAAGGATCATTGTCATTAATGAGAAGATGTAAGTCCTCAAGGCCATCTCCCAAGTTTTTGATGTGTGATTCCATGAACAAACCTACAATGTCTACCATGTAGTCATCCTCTAAAGCTGGAGCTGGAAGACAATGTGCACCCTACTTTGTTCGACCTTTCACTGTGGCAATATAAGCATGTAGGCTAGATTGATGATGTGACCTCACACTATAGTTGTCAATAGAACCCCACATGTCTAAATCTATTGAAGCACTATTGTTGGTGTCACTATCAGTTTCCATAGTGTATGAAGTGTAGAGAGGAGTAGAGGATAAGCTGGGTGAACTTTCCTCAAAGTGAACATCCTTCTCCACAAAGATCTCAGAAGTCTCTAGATCCATAAGTCTATAACCCTTAACACCATCTTCATATCCTATGAAAGTACAAGGCCTAAGTGCTGGTTCCTTGCATCTCCTGGAAGATATTTTTTCCCATGCTAGACAACTAAAGACTTTGAAGTGACTCACAACTATTTTTTTGTCACACCATGCCTTAAAAGGAGTCTTCCTATCTAAGGCATTGTGAGGAGACTTGTTAAGTATGTAAGTACCATTTCTAATGGCTTCAAATTCTAGTGTAGGATCAAGAGACTTGGCTTGTATTATACAATTTCCCATGGATTTGAGAGTCCTAATCCTCAGTGCTACAACATTCATCTTACGTGGACTGAATGTTGGTGGATTCTAAAGATCAATTCCCTCAAGTCTACAAAAGTCTCTAAGTCTTATGTCTACATATTTGTTCTTATTGTCCACCTATAGAACCTTGATGACTTTCCTAGATTGGTGTTCAACATGAATCTTAAAGGCTTGAAGCTTATGAATCTCTTCACTCTTATGATGAAGGAAGTAGACCCATGTGAATCGTGAAAAATTTTCAACAAAAGTAAGGATGTAGCAACCTTGGCTGAGTAAAGTCATTGTAAAAGGACCTGCTAAAACCATGTGAACTAACTGAAGAACAGCTGGTGCTAATGAAGACTTTCCTTTATCATACTTCTCCTCAAGATGCATATCCAATGAACATGATGAACACTCACCTATAGAAAATTTTATGTTAGGTAGACCTTTGACCATGTGTTTGAAGTAAACCTGTTAAAGATGGCAGAAAGCAAGATGACCGAACCGCTCATGCCATAATCTAGATTGTGAATGTGAGTGAGTCAAAAAGGCTTGAGAAGGAGACTTAGGCACAAAGTGGGAGAAGGAATAAAGCCTCTCATCATCATTAACTTTTCCCACTATAACTAATGAATCATCTCAAAGACTATATACCATCACTAAATCTAGAAGGAACTCAACCTTATGACCATCTCCAAGGTGAGTGATTTGGTAAACTGAGAGGAACATAGACAACATCTTTGAATTCCTAATTTTCCATTTCCACATGTCATTTTCCTTCAACTTCCATTTTTGTATCATCTCCCATGAAGATGTGTGGTACCTTTGACTGCTTCAATGAAGAAAACTCTCCCTTTGAAGAACCTATATGGTAGGAGGCACCTAAGTCAAGTATCCATCCCATAGAAGAACTTGAATTTTCCATAAGTGATTTCCCTTTACCCTTTGAAGAGGTTGGAATTGAATCCTTGGAAGTACCTAGCACTTGAATCTTGTTCTTCTTGAGTAGATTTCCTAACTCATCAATTCTTTTAGTCTTGCAATGATGTTCATCATGATTTTTCTTTTTCCAGTATGCACGAAAAATTTTGTCCTTCTTTTCATTACTTCCCTTCTTGTTTGAAGAAGAATTTCCTTGTTTTGAGGAGGATTGTTGTGTCTTAGATTGTGATTTCTACTTCCACTACTTCTTCTTGTTGTTGCTAGAAATTTTCTCTCCTTGACTTGATTGGTGCTCATCACTAGCCACCAATGCTTTGGTCTTTGATGTTATGAGAAGTCCTAAATCCATCAAGTGAGATTGTTCAACAATCAAAATCTCTGTAAATGCATCAAATGTAGGCTTCTAGTAAGTAGTTCCATGGTCAAACTATGAGTATTAAAACTTGAAACAAAGGAAGCATACTTTGAAGGTACCATCTTCAGGATGTGATCAATCAACTTGTCATCCATCATGGGATTACCACAATCTTTAAGAAGTGCCCTATACTCATCTTTTTTTGATCTAATCATGAATTGTGTCAAAGTTCTTTGGATCCAAGAGAAGTAGATCATCCTCAATCTGAAATCCCCTTTCTTCATCCACCTTAACATATAATGATTCAAGTTTGTTCCATGCAGGTTTGGATTCTGTACAATTGGCAATGTGAAAGAAGATATCTCTATGTACACAACTCATGATAATACCTAAAGCCTGTTGGTCTTATTTTTCCATTCAATGTGTTCTTTAGCATCATTAGGTTTAGCAATTGTACCATCAACATAAAGACTATAACCTTTTTCCATTAATCTACTCCATGCAATATCTTTCCATGTAGAATAATTGTGTGAAGTTAGAGGTGGACATTTAAATGAACCCATGATGTAAAAAATGAAAAGAGCACAAAAGATAAACATAAGAACATAGTACACACCCCTCCTTTTCACTCAATCAAAAGACCCCCAAAAAAAGATGCTTTTGGCACTTTATAAGTAGTGCATGTACAATGGGCCACTTGTCAAAATGAACAAAGTGGACTTTCTAATTTTTCTTTTACAACTTCCTTTTGAGGCCCAAATCTATCACTAAGCACTGTAGCTCAGATGTACAATAATTTTAAAAAGTAATCTAAGCAGTAGAATGTAGAAAAAGCCCTAATACTGAAAGTGAGAATTTTGTCCACACAACCTAAGAATCTAACTATAAATCTAGAAAGTAGACAAAAAATAACACACTTTCAAAAAAAAAGGAACTAAAGAAGTGACCAAATGAGCCCGTACGGAGTGTTTGAGGTTGTAAAATATAGGATTAAATAGGTATAGTCACCAAAAATGTAATTTATAAACAATCCTTGCACCAAAACTAGAAAAGAACACCACCACTATAAATTTTAGGAAATTCTACCCAATTTCAAAAAAAATTGCACCTAAATTGGAGTCCAGATGACTAAGTTACGAGCTTGCAAAGTTAGGCTACCAAATCAAAAGCAATTTGGAGAGGGGTCTGGAAGAAAAATTACATGGTTAAATTTGATAGTCAAATAGCCATCACAATAGTTGAAAAATGCCTAATTTTGATAGTCAAATGGCCATCAATTTTAACCTCGTACTTTGCTGACATCAGCAAAAAGCCTACCTAGGCTGATGTGGCAGGTGACTGGACTATATAGATGTGACATGGCACTTGTACAGTTGTACAAATATGTTGAGTCTAATCTTGCATAGCAGCTAACATGTCAAAATTCATATGCTAATGTGGTTGTACAAAAAAGTCAAATTAGCTATTGATGTGGCTTTCTGTTGATGTGTGTTGGCATTGATGTGTTTGCATGTCAAGGGGACACATGACAAAAAAATTGAGTCTGCACAGGTGGTGCTGCATACAAATAGGGTGGATAGGTGGGTGCTAACTATGTGCTGCATGGCGTGGGTTTACACATCATCATTGAAATTCATACACCGTGGCCAAGGAAATACTAGCATCGCCAATTTTAAATATGAAGAGGCCAGAATATACTATTGTGAGCAGAAGGTGAAAGAGGCATCAGGTTTAAACTCTACAGTGCTAGACTCCTAAGTGCAGTCAAAAACATAAAACAATAGTAGTCAAATTTTAGAATAAAAATCCCACATCAGTGGGAATGGAGGAGTCTGTAGTAGATAAAAAGAAACCTACGTAGAGACACAAATGACAAGGCCCATAGGGGGTTAAGTATTCGACGATGGAATTTAAAGCCAAATTTAGCCACTGAAAAGTGGTCACTACTTGGATTTAATTCTATGATTGCCAGAATTTGTGAATAGTGCCCACTCCGTCTAGTGATAATGAAGCCCACCAAATAACAATAGAGGAATAATCTTCTATGCAGAGCTAGGATTTGATAGCCTAGTACCTACCAAAAAATTTCTCTACTACCTGCCCAGAGGGCAAAACTTTTTTTCAAATAATATAATAAAAAATATAGAGAAATTAATATATTTAAATTAAAATATCATACCCATGTTGCAATCGAGGCTCTAGGTGATGATTTGCAAAAAAAATTGCCTCATGATTGACTTTGGGCTAAGGTAGCTGAATTTATAGTCGATCTTCACTAAATTAGCATTTCGAACGCAATGGCAAGGTTAGATCTGGCTCTAGATGCTCTTAATTTCTATAGTACTCTAGATTTGGGCTGAGGTGCTGAAGCAACAATGGTCTCAAATGACTATGTGATGAGAAAATATCCAAGCTTTGATACCATGAAAGAATTTTCCTTAGAAAAAAATTCACCTAAGAACTAAGAACTCAAACACAAGCACAACTATAGACCAAAAAGAGAGAGTATGATCAGAATGACAATATACTCACTCAATATGCCATCATAGTACACTAGGAGTGCCTATATATAAAGGCCTTTGAGATATATCTAGAATGCCCTTGAATCAGCTACATGATAAGTCATACAACCAAGCACATGTCCACCAGATATGGGTTATCCTTCATTAAGCACAAAAGTAAGTGTGATGATGAGAGGATAAGCCTACAAGGGTGTAACATGAAAATCAGTGTTGTAGACAACATGTGCTAAAAAGGGAGTGTGAATAACTATGTTGTCTACATGAAAACTTAGTGAATGATGCAAACTCCAATGTTGTAGATACCATGTGTTGAAATAGAGTTGCGTACTCATATGTTGTCAACATGACAACTCAAAAAGGTGCACAAACTCCTAAGTGTCTCACAAAATAAAATAATAAAATAATGCATTAACCTAAGTAAACTTAAGCAAGTATAAATAGTCAATACGTATTTACACCAATAGTTCTCAAATAAAATAGGTTTTTAGACACCCATTTCAGCCTTATTGAACATATCTCAACCCAAATATAGGTTGTCTTAGACCAACAAACAAATCCACAATTGGGACACCCTTTTTAAGCATAAAAGAAGGTGGTTTTCCAAATAAACTACATTCTATCCTTGCTCCCAATGCTCTAGAATTTCAATGATCTCCTTAAATGGACCAAATCAAAGGAATTTCACATCAATTTGATGCTCCAATTTGCTAGTAAGAAACCCCCAATTTGGTCTCTTATAAACCCTCAAACCTAGGGTTTTCTCAATGTATGACTTCCCAAGCCAAATTCATTCAAATGAAGGTTCATTCACCATATTGAAGGAATATCTAGACATAATATACCATAAAATACCCCTCTCCAATGGACATATATGTTGTTGTTTCTCCTATGGCATGCATTTCATGCACCTACAACCACCTAAACTCCATTAGAGGCCTCCAACCATGCAAACTCCTATCTAAAATTTGTTAGGAGGATTATTTACATAGTGATATGGGTTCATTCCATGGGAATTAGGTTCTTACATCCATGGATTGACCAATTGCTTCCTAAGTGCCCAAAACTTACAAAAATTGAAGAAAAGTTGCTTACAATCAACACTTTTGGTAAATGGAACTCCTACTTGTCTTAATGCACCATAAATGGATTAGATATCATGCCAATAGATTCAAAACACCATTATAGCACTAAGAAACCAATTAAATCAAGAGAATACACACAAAATTTGTCAAAAATGGAGTTGTATTGCATTCTACACCAACAATCCATACAATGCTAATGGAATCCATATAATGCTCTCCCCTCTGATCCTATGCCTTTAGCAAGCTATAAAGGATGAATTACTACTTCCCCAAACATACTCCATCAGTTGGAATCCATAACAAAGGTTAAAATATTTAAAATATGTTTTTCTCTCCTAATTCAAGATGTGATTGTTAAGATCCAAAATTTGAATTTAAAACTTTATTTACTTATTTTATTTCTTGCTTTATTACTTCCTACCACTTAGGACTTGTTCTAATATCCCCATTAGGGCCTTTTTTTTCCTTTATCCAATCTATATCCTTTGTTGGCACTATTGGTCACCCTTACATCATTTTTGGGCTTAAATCCCTTATCAAGACCTTTATGACTTTTCAAGTTTCCATTAAATTGTTCATTAGATATTTGCCATTGTAGGCTTCAAAATATTCCAATCCACCTTTAGTTATGTCATTTATCCTTTGTCTTTTCTTCAACCAAGGTGTACCTAGATGTTTTCCTAGGTGGTCTTGTGCTAGTTCTCTTCACCATCTTCATTTTCAGAGTCTTCAACAGGGACCCTCTTGCCTTTTTTCTCAACTTGCCAATCTCTCCTTCCATATTTTTTGTCTTTTCCATATGTTCTCTTAAGAGTTTGGCTAGTTCAGCATTAGTGACCCTTTAATGGACCTCCTCCTCTTCTTCTTTTCTTGACATACTATCAAACTCCAATTTTTTTGTGCTTTGATACCACTTGATGTAGAGTACACAACTAGAAATGTGATAAGAAAATTTCCCACACTTTCAACAACTCAACTAGTTGTCAAATCTAAAACCTTAACTCAAGGTTAGCAAGTTTATATCCTCCAAATATAGTAGAGAACAAGACCATCAAATCCTTCAAGCATTCCTAGTCTAAGGATCCAATTCACCCAAAATATGGTTCCAGAGCCTAATTCCCACAACTAGGCCAACATGAGAATTTTTTTTACTTCAATGGTTCCAAGGCATAAAATGGACTTAGGACAATCAAATAACACAAAATAGGTCAATGGTTTGATCCCCATAGTTCCACAATGTATCAAACCTAGATTTATCTAGTAGCCCTATTAGGTCATTGTAAGAGATTTTTTTGGGGTCTAACTTCCAAAATTCCCAAACAAGCCTTTAAAAAAATTAGGGTTCCATATACCCTTTTTGAATTTATGTCCAAACCCAAAGCACCAAGTCTCAATTTTACTCCAACACTCCCTTTCCTTCACTAAGCAACACAATCCTAAATAACGTAATTAGGCTTGGTTCATAAAGAAACCATGGGGAAATGGGGTCATGGAATCACATCCAACACTCAAGAATGTCTATTCGCCTTACTTCAACTTAATCCAAAACACTCAACCCTTCAAAAAATCTCCTTCTCCTATTATAACTGAAACAATTCGTTCACAAGGTCAAATCCACATAGGCACTTGACCTAGGGCTGGTTAGGAAAAATAGTAAAAGAAATTGTCCAGTCTTGAAATCATAGAATCACTAAGAGGACCTATCTAACTATCACTCCCCAAGAGGCCACTGAAAACCAACCATGGGAGTCATAGTTAGTGGTCCATCTTTGAAAATTGCATAAAAGTTTTTAATTAAAACCCTCCTATACACAAAGTAAGATAACTTGAAAAAACTCAACACAAAGAGATGAAACCAAAAGAAATAGAAAGGTAAAAGACAATTTCCCCCTTAATCCATCATCTAATCATGTTTTCCAATCCATATAGTATGGACAAAGTAAAAAAAAAAAACTATAAACTTGCTCCAAAATTGAAAATGTATTATTGCAACTTCTCCCAATCTATACAATCTACCCTTTGCGATCCCATAAATGAGGCTTTTATCCTTCCTACATCCATCCCAATGGTTATAACTATATTTGAATAGTTACAACTCTTTTTCAACTAAGTGTCATTTTAAGAAACTTTTACAATATTGCAATTTAGTTATTTTGTACAAAAAGGTCAATTTTCACCATTTTGAATTCCTAAGACTTGGAAAAGGTTTCAACTTCTTCAAAAACATCAAGAACCACTAAATATACCTAATCCTAGGCTATATTAAGAAAAAACCCCAAAAGTCTCAATTTTGCCAAACTATCAACTTTGGCTTATAACTTGCCAAAAGTGACAAGGACATACATGAAGGTGTATTTTTATTACAAACATGGATTTTTATCCAAGACTTATTTATCCCAGGATGATTAGGTGAGGAAAAAAAATGTTAAATAAAAATGTAACAATAGTTCCTTGGTGCTCTACAACAATACATCTTCACATAATCTTCCCACTAAAGAAACCTTTTTTACTTTTGAAAGTCTTACTCATTTTCTCTTGTTCAATAAGTCTTGTCATTGATCCTCCCTAGCTAAAGACTTCAATAAAATTATCTCTATATATTTTGCATAGCATACTCATTTCTTTCTTAGGGAAACCATGAGTGGTTGGATTATAAGACTTTATTAAAGCTTTTACTAGGTTGACATCTACTATGACCTTTTGCATAATCAATTTCATCAGGATCTTGATGCAAGGGTTATAGATAGGTGTCTCTTGAATCTATTATTGTAGAAATACCAAAACAACTCATTCCCATTGTGTTAGGTATAGTGGCATCCCTAAAAATGTTGTATGTGTCCTTGAAAATGTGAGAGTTCATCATTTGTGCATGAGATTACCCTAGGAGGAAATACACCCATTACTCAACATACATGTTGGCCAATTTAGGTTTAGATTTCTCAACACCCTATAAAGCTTCTTCTATATTTACTTGAGCAATTATATTTCCTTCTTCCTTTTTCATTGTTTTGAATTCAACTCTTCAAACTATCTCTCTACAACTATAAACTCTGAAGACTCTTTGCACTCTAGATTTTTAGCTTTCAATTCTATGAATGATGTAACTATAAATCTATTACATCATCTCTTTAATAGAATTTTTAGCAATAGAAAAACATTTATGGTGTCTTTAAGTCAACATGCATGAGAATTCTCACAATCTCCAAAAGTGTTAAAATTTTCTTGTACTAGCAGCCTTTCCAAATCTTTCTTGCACTTGTTTAGACAATACTTACCTTTTTAATCATCATGATCTCTCAACAGTCATTTTTATATTAATAGCCTTTGTTGTAACCATGTGAACAATATAAATTATTTAGCTATTCGCAGCTTCACAAGGATCTTTTATCATTTGAAAAATTTTCTCGCAACTGTGTGAACTACCTTGGTCACTACTTTGTAGTCTATTTTTGAGCTTAACCTCTGAAGCCTATGACCCCAAGATCAACACTTCTAATTGTCATTGCTTCTTCATAGTTATTTTTATGCTTTGTGTATTATCATGTGACTGACCACCTTCATAGATCTTAGCATCTTCTTAACTAAGTCACATGGTCACTCTTTACTCTTAACTTAATCATTTATTTCTTGAAACAATGTGAAACCATTTGTATTTGATTTATTTCTTGGTCACTGCCTTCTAATTTTTCTATTTCTTTATAAGTGTGACCATGTGATCATTGATTTTTTAACAAGCTCTTAACTACTTTGCCTAGTAACAACCTAACTTTCATCTTTGAAATTTAACTATGTGACTAAGCAATTTAAGCATTTCTTATGCTTATATTTTGATTGTCTCTTTTAATGTTACAACTTAATGATCAAAGGATTCACACAATCATAGGATTTACTTCACATTTTCCTCTTAACCACATGACTGCATGATTAAGAAATATTTAATAGGCTCTAAAACTTGTCGCCCAGTCATGGATTATAAATTTTGTTATCTTTTAAACCTCACAACTACATGATCAAAGATTTTAACCACTTGCATTGGTAGTTTCTCTCTTTTTGTAGTGCCTGCCCCTAGGTCGCATTTTTGTTATCATTGTCGAACTCTTTTAGGGCTAGCTTTATGTTGATGGTTAGTAGCATTGTTTTGAGACTATCAGATATTGTGCTATGGATTCAATTGATAAGTAATGAGATTACTTAGACTCTACATTTCATGTATGCATGATGATTATTACATTGCTTTCAATTATTGATAATGATTAGATAGATGGTTTATTTTGTGTGTTTTCTTATGGATACTTACCCCATACTTTCATGTGTATGGTGTGTGTGTTTGTTTTCTTTCTGTATGGCATTTCTGATGTGGTTAAGGAAGGGAGTCGTAGTCACCTACTAGTTGGGATCTACACAATGCACCACTTCTTGCCATTGCCTGTTTAGCTTAGCATATATACATACATACATACATACATAGATATATATATATATATATATATATATATATATATATATATATATTAGGTACATGCATAGTTTTTATGCAGGTTACAGGTATCGGATATTGACTTTCTTGAATTGCCAGGATGAGCGTACCCTATCACATTATCTCAATGGTAAGAGAGGGGAGATAAATTCTCAAGTCCAAATCCAAACCCTTTAAGGCATTTGTTCTAATTGAAAATTAGGACAAGTACCTGACTTGAGTACCCTTTGAATACGTTGGATGATGTAATTCGTGATATTAACCCTTGGTTTGATTTTGTATGTATTTTGGCTATGATGGGTTTTCGTATTTTACCTTGTGAGTCTTTGGAGTATTTTCTATTAATTAAGCCTAACTAAAAGATTTAATTAATAGTTTGATTTAATGAAAAATTAATATGGTATTTTAATATTTATTTTATTTAATTAATTGGGAAATTAATTAAATAAAATAATTAAATTTGAAGATAAAAGTTATAATTTTAATAGTTGGAATGTGACAATATTTATTTAAGTTAATAAATATTTATCAATTAAGTTTTGAAAATGAAATTTAAAAGTGGAAAAGATATTAAAATTATTAAAAGATTTAAGGTTGCATGATGTGTGCATGTGATTAAAATATAAATATATTTAGATTAAATAAGTGGAGTTATTAAAGTTATTGCATGAGATTTAAAATAATAAATAAATTAAATTGAAAAGAGTAAATTAAATATTAAATTAATTATGTACATTATTTTAATATTTTCTTACATAGGAGTTTGCGTATTCTTAAGAGTTGTCATGTAGAAAACACAAGAGTTTGTTCTCTAATTATGCACAAGTTGTCTACACTCAGGAGTTAGCATATTATTTGAGCACATGGTGTCTACAACCTTATGACTCATTTCGAAGGTTGGAGTAGACTAATGCTTAGTTGTCATGCTTATCTTCTAGTTGTTTCTAGAGACATTCTAGATGCATCTTAGAGGCCTTTAAATAGAGGCTCTCCTAGTGTGTTTGGACAAGCTTCAAAGCTTACATGCATTTGAGAAGCCCATATGCTTCTACATGCTCATATGCTTCTACAAGCACTTCTAGTCATGTGGGAATTTTGGTTGGCTTGAATCTTAGAGAAATTATGAATGTTGGAGAAGGAAGGGACTTTTCTATGGACTTCTGAGGCATGGCAAATTAGCATCAGTGTCCAGGTGCACTTCTAATTTTTGCTTATTCTATTTGCACTCTTTCTCTTCCTATCTTCATCATGTCTATTGTATGTGTCTGAATATACTCCATGAATGAATCCTTAATCTTGAAATTGGAATCTAGATATGTATGTTATTTGGTTGCAAAGAAAACAATAGAAAAACCCTAGTTTCAATTTAGAAAGGAACTAGATCTAAATCAAGCTTGGGTTCGAATTAGAAGTGAATTGAGAAATAGATTTAAAAAGGGTTTTAAAATTTATAGTCAAACCTATTAGGTGGAATTAATGAGTAAAGTTAGAGGGAAAATTCTTAATTTAAAGAATTTGAAAGCCCTTCTTATTTAAAGTTATATAAACACACACACACACATATATTTTTTATAAAAAAAATTGTACTGACAAAACTCTACATGTATATATATATATATATTGAAGTCGAATATTAAAAACATGATGAAGGAAATGTTTACAAAATTTGAATCACGCATTTGAAAGAAATGTCTCATGCAAACTGTTATATATATATATATATATATATATATATATATATATATATATATATACATGAAAATTTTGGGAGGGCAGGGGGTTTTTACCTCACCCACCCCCCTTACTCCTCACCTGTCGTCATGCTAATGCCTGTAATATACACTGCTGCTACGGTAGCAAGTACTGCTACTGACGCGACAGTACTCTGCTGCTACGGCAGCAGTGCTGCCGCATGATGCAAATAGGCCGACGGACCTTTCTACTATCACATGGCCTTTGTTTATGTGCTTAGAGATTTTTAATCGCTTAAACTTCAAATGCCCCCTACTTTAATATGTTATATAAAGTTTGAATTTCAGTTTAAGTATGTGATTCAATTTTCATGTTATTAAATATTATTATTATTTTATATATATATATATATATATATATATATATATATATATATATATATATATATATATATATATATATATATATATATGTATATATATATATATGTATATATATATATATGTATATATATATATGTATGTATGTATGTATGTATGTATGTATGTATATGTATAAATATTGATGCAGGAGCATCCAGAGGTATAAGGGCAATCATGTGTCACCCAAAAAAAAATGTGTTTAGACTTAGTTTCTGTTTCATGTGTTTTCATTTCGGCATACCCATTTGGGTCAAATAAAGGTTCCAACTCTCACAGTTCCACTATCAATATTCTAGGATAGAGTATTTGAGCACCTAGGGATACGTGTAAATGCTAAAAAATAGGAGTATGTAATTGAGCCATCATTTTGGTGAACTAGAAGGTGTAAATTGGTCAAATGAATGTAATTGTAGTTTAGAGCATTCCACAAAAAGAATCAGGTCAAAAGGCCCCATGGTTTGTAAGTTATCGCAATTTTTTGATTTTTGGAGACATCCTAAGAATGCTTCAAAGTTAGGTTAGGGGCATTAAATGATCTTGAATAGGGCCAAAAAAGGGGAGATGAAAAAATTTATCCATAGGGGTATAGAGTGCTTCGAGAGCTTTCTGAAAATGTAAACGGTTCGTCAATCGGAGCTATGGTTCAAAAGTTATGCCCCCTGGAAGTTCGGTTACCATTTTTGGATTCTTCTAATTTTGTGCCGACTTCTAATGTGACTTCTAGAACCTTTTATTTGGTTGGTGGATGCATACTAGAACTTTCTAGAATTTATTCCTAATCCTTAACCCTCCGGGGTCTATTTAAGAACATTTCTAGCATTGTAAAAGGCAGTTCAGAGTGGAGTTTGAGAGGAGGTACTAAAAGGAGAAATTATCTCCAGACTTATACTGTTGTAAGCCCTTAGGGAATGTTTTGAAGTCTATTTTCTCTGTAATGAATGTAATAGCATATTTACACAGTTAATACAATTTTCCCATTTCTTGTTGTGTCCATTTTTGTGCTTCGGCTAGATACCCATCAAGTGGTATCAGAGCTGGTTTTCTTGAGTGTGTAGACAAAGCACCGACTATGAGGCAGTTTGCACCAGGACTGTGTGGTTGTGGGTTTGAGTTAAGAAGATGCCTCCACAAAGAGAGTGTGGTGGAAGAGTCAGAGCTATTAATCTTCAAGAGGTTAGAGCCCTCCAAAGCCAGGTACAAGCATTACAGGAGGAGCTCCATAGAGGAACAAATGTTGTCGCAAGCGACGAAAGTGAGGATGAAAATGAAGAAGAAGAAATTGGACCAGAAGGGGAATTTGACGGGAAAGTTTTGAATCAGGCAGAGGAAAGGCTTTTTAGGGCCATTACTAAGTTTGGGAAAAGACCTACAATTGATGTGGGTTTATTTTTAAAAAATCTGAAATCAGATGAGTTGATCGATTGGATCAATGAACTGGAAGAGTACTTTGAGTATGAGGATATTAGGGATCCAGATAGGGTTAAGTTTGCAAAGGCCAAACTAAAAGGCCATACCAAAATCTAGTGGCAAGAGGTTCAATTGGAAAGAAACTGAAGAGGAAAGGCAAAGATCACAAGGTGAGATCGTATGGTGGACAAATTGAAGAAGCAATTCATTCCTGTTGATTATGAGCTTGAATTGTTTAAGAAGATGCATGGGTTAAAGCAAGTAGGAAAATCAGTCCAAGAATATATAGAGGAGTTTTACCAACTTCTGATTAGAGCACGAGATGCAGAAGCAAATAAGGAGAAGGTTGCTCATTATATCAGTGGGTTGTGACCTAGCATCCAGGAGGAATTAAGTCTGGTAAGAATGACCAACGTTGAAGAGCCATACTAGTTTGCCCTATGAGTTGAAGAGAAGCTAAATAAAAGGTTTGAAGAGAGACAAAGAGGGTGTGGTCAAGGAGGAAGGGGTAGTTGTAGGTCATTTGGAGGTCAAAATGAAACCCTAAATAAAAATGAAGATGTGGGTATTAGCAAGAACTGGAGGAACGAGAGTTTCAACCGCTCCCGAGATCAAGACTTTGAAAATCAAAGAGAAAGAGGTAGAGGATGTGGACAAGGAAGAGGAGGCTTCTGTGGTACCTATTTTCATTGCAATGAAGAAGGTCATCATGCCTTTGAATGCCCTCAACGACAAGGAAGGATAGATAGGAGAGCTGAGGGTCAAGCTAGGGTTGCTCATGTGGATGAGGATGCACAATCATCACATTTAGAAGATGAAAAAAGAGGAGAGACTTTAGTGAATGACAAAGTCCTACTAAGTGGTGAGATTGAACCAGGAAAAAAGAGGAGTTTATTCTATACCAGATGCAAATGTGAGGATAAATGTTGTGATGTGATAATTGATGGAGGTAGCACTGATAACTTGGTATCAGAGGAGATGGTCTCTAAGCTGAAGCTCAAGAGGGAGAAACACCCTCAGCCCTATCGGATTGCTTGGGTGAAAGATGATCATAAGGTCCTAGAAAGTGAAAAATGTTTAGTGAAATTCCAAATTGGGAGTTACCATGATGAAGTTCTCTATGATTTTATTCCAATGGATGTTTGCCATCTATTGTTGGGAGGACCGCAACAGTTTGATAGGCATGCAGTACATGATGGTCATGCAAACACATACTCTCTAACAAAGGATGGAATTTGCCACAAACTGAAGCACATGAAAAAGGAAGTCAAAAAGGTATGTAGCAGTGCTAGGATTTGTCTTGTTGATGGAAGGAAGTTTTTAGATGGCATGAAACATCAACGTATGTGCTATGCTTTGATTCCTAGGAAAGATAAAGAAGGTAGTAGTGAAATACCACTTGAAGTTTCAAATTTACTAGGTGAGTTTGGAGATATCATTTCTGATAATGTTCTAGAAGGATTGCCACCAGTAAGGCAAATCAATCATCAGATAGATTTAATCCCAGGAGCTAGTTTTCCTAACAAGGCTACTCACAGGATGACTCCTACTAAAACTAAGGAGCTAAAAAGACAGGTGCGGGAGCTATTGAGAAAAGGTTTGATTGGGGAGAGCATGAGTCCATATGTAGTACCTGCAGTATTGGCACCAAAGAAGGATGGAGAGTGGAGGATGTGTACAAACTCTTGAGCTATAAATAGGATAACCATCAAGTATCGATTTCCTTTGCCAAGAATGTATGATCTTATGGACTACTTGAGTGGAGCTCAGTACTTCACAAAGATAGATCTCAAGAGTGGTTATCACCATATATGAATTCGAGAAGGGGATGAGTGGAAAATAGCCTTCAAGACCAAGGAGGTTCTTAATGAGTGGTTAGTCATGCCCTTTGGATTGACAAACGCCCCAAGCACCTTCATGCGGCTTATGAATGAGGTACTTAACAAGTTCTTGGGAAAAAAATTTATTGTCTATTTGGATGATATTTTAATTTTTAGCAAGACTTTGGAATAACATTTATTACATATTCGTAGTGTCCTTGAAAGGTTAAGGGAAGAGAAACTGTTAATTAATCTGAAGAAGTGTATCTTTGCAAAAAGGGAATTAGTCTACTTGGGGTTTTTTATATCACCTAAAGGTCTCAAAATGGATCTAGAGAAGGTAAAAGCCATCTTGGAATGGGCAACTCCAAGGTCTACTACTGAGGTAAGATCATTTCATGGTATGGTTAGTTTTTATAGAAAGTTCATTAAGAATTTCAGTGGCATATGTGCACCCCTAACTAACACAATAAGAGGGGATAGAAAAGAGTTCAAATGGACAGTGGCAACTGCGAGAAGTTTTGAATTGTTGAAGAAGAAGGTGAAAAAACAACCTATGTTGGCACTTCCAAATTTTAGAAAGGTGTTCTAGGTGGATTGTGATGCTAGTGGTAGTGCTATTGGGACTGTATTAAGCCAAGAAGGTAAGCCTATTGCATATTTTAGTGAAAAATTGAATGATGCGAGAAGGAAGTATTCTGTTTATGATCAAGAGTTCTATGCAATAGTTCAGGCCTTAAAGAAATGGAGGCATTATTTATTGCCAAAGGAATTTGTTTTATATACTAATCACCAAGCATTACAGTACCTAAATAGCCAAGGTAAATTGAATCAGAGGCATATAAAGTGGGTAGAGTTCTTGCAGAGCTATACATTTGTGTTGAAGCATCGAAGTGGAAAATATAACAGGGTTGTAGATGCATTAAGTAGGAGACAATTGTTGCTTACAGTAATGCAAGTTGAAGTAGTTGGGTTTGATGAACTCAAGAATTTGTACCCTAAGGATCCTGATTTTGCTAAAGCGTGGAAAGCTTGTAAAGAGCCTGTTGTTGTAGATAGAACTAAGTGGTTAGACTATCTGATTCAGGATGGTATGTTATTCAAGGGCAGTCAATTATGCATTCCAAAGAGTTCCATGAGGGAAAATCTGATTAAGGAGAAATACAGTGGAGGGATGACAGGACATTTTGGTCAAGATAAGACCATTGCCATTCTTAGAGAACATTATTTTTGGCCTCAAATTTCACAAGATGCAAAGAAGTTTGTACAGAGTTGTCAGATTTGTCAAGTTGCCAAGGGATTTAGTCACAATACTGGACTATATCAGCCATTGCATGTTCCATCAAAGCCATGGGAGGACATAAGTATGTATTTTGTTCTTAGATTTCCGAGGACACAAAGGGGTAATGACTCACTATTTTTGGTGGTTGATAGGTTCTCCAAAATGGCACATTTCATTCTATGCCAAAAAACTCATGATGTTGTCCATATTGTAGACTACATTTGTGGGGTATTTCTAGAGAACATTGTGGAAGAACTTGAAATTCAGTTCCACACATCACCCAAAGACTGATAGCCAAATAGAAGTGGTAAACAGAAGTCTAGGCAATTTGCTGAGATGTTTAGTTGGGGATAAGCCCAAGGGATGGGATTTGATTCTACCACAAGCAGAGTTTTCTTACAATAACTTTATAAATAGGAGTACTGGAAAATCACCATTCCAAATTGTATATGGAAGTAGTCCAAGGACTGCACTAGAATTAAGGAAGATAGAGCAAGGGGAGAGGACAAGTGCTAAAGCTGAAGAATTTGCTAAACATATAAAGCGTTTACATGGGGAGTTCCAAGCACACATTACCAAGATGAATCAAGAGTATAAAGTTAAAGCTGATCAAAGGAGAAGACATAAGGAATTCCAAGTAGGAGATCTAGTCATGGTACATTTAAGAAAGGAGAGATTCCCAGCCAATACTTACAACAAGTTAAAAATGAAGAAATTTGGCCCCTGCAAAATTTTGAAGAAACATGACTCAGGAAATACATATGAGGTGGAGTTGCTAGATGGTATTTACATTTCTCCTATTTTCAACATTGCAGACTTAACAGAGTATCATGATGATGTTGCAGATGAGGAGTCGATGTTAGAGCCATGTCCAAGAAGGAGGAGATAGAAGGCATTCTAGATCATCGTGTGGGCAAGAGTACCAGAACTAGGCAGTATGAAGAGTATCTGGTCAAGTGGAAAGCATGACTGATAGAGGACTCAACTTGGATTTCAGCAGTTGAGACTTCCCGTTTGGGATTTCCTCTACCATTCATAAAGTGACAGTGTCACTTTTCAATCTACCCTGGGTGTCTGATGCCGGAGCATCCAGAGGTATAAGGGAAATCATGTGTCACCCAAAAAAAAATGTGTTTAGACTTAGTTTATGTTTCATGTGTTTTCATTTCTGGATACCCATTTGGGTCAAATAAAGGTTCCAACTCTCACAATTCCACTATTAGTGTTCTAGGATAGAGTATTTGAGCACCTAGGGATACGTGTAAATACCAAAAAAATAGGAGTATGTAATTGAGCCATCATTTTAGTGAACTAGAAGGTGTAAATTGGTCAGATGAATGTAATTATAATTTAGAGCATTCCAGAAAAAGAATCAGGTCAAAAGGCCCCACGGTTTGTAAGTTATCGCAGTTTTCCAGTTTCTAGAGACATCCTAAGAATGCTTCAAAGTCAAGTTAGGGGCATTAAATGACCTTGAATAGGGCCAAAAATGGGAGATGAGCAAAGCTGGTCCATAGGGCTATATGCTTCGAGAGCTTTTCAAAAATGTAAACGGTTCATCAATCGAAGCTATGGTTCAAAAGTTAGGCCTCTCAAAAGTTTGGTTATCATTTTTAGATTCTTCTAAGTTTGTGCCGACTTCTAATGTGAATTCTAGAACCTTCTATTTGGTTGGTGGATTCCTACTAGCACTTTCTAGAATGTATTCCTAATCCTTAACCCTCTAGGTCTATTTAAGAACATTTCTGGCATTGTAAAGGGCAGTTCGGAGTGGAGTTTGAGAGGAGGTACTAAAAGGAGAAACCAAATTTAAATAAAGACCAAATTTATATGAGCAATGTTAGTATGCTAATAGAAACCAAATTTAAATAAAGCTTTTACAAACTAAACAAAATTCATAAACTTCAAGATAGACTAAGATGAACTCTCAATTGAGAATATCGGCCATTAATGGACTCTCTCAATGAGAAGCTCTCTTGTTGAGTGGCTTCGTCTAAATAGATAGGATGTATGCTCAAGCTTATGCTTCAAAAAAGGCTTCAAATGGAGTTGAAATTTGGGTGTGAGTGTATGGTTTTGATGTAAAATGGCTTCTTAAAATGGCATTATGAATTTACTTTATGGATTGTGTTATTTTGTAAAGGGGAAGGATCCAATTTATAGGCAAGAGGCTTGAGGGATTGAGGGCTAAGATGCAAGGATGGGAAAAAGCTCATGGAGGGCTCAGATTGCATGAGAGGAGAACACGTGGATTGTGCTTCCTTACAACCAATCAAGGAGTGACACATGTCACATGGTGAGAGGATGGAGGAAAGGGGAAGGATGAGTCAACAAAGGAGGCTCAAGGGATAAAATCTTCATAAAGACCCTCATAATGGCTTGTAAGAGCAATAAAAGGGCTTGGAAGAGTCATTTATGGCCTAGTGGGCTTCATAAAGTTTTATGGTTGAGATATTTTGAGGGAGATGAGAGCAATTTCGACTTGGGCTTGATTAGGAGGGTTTTAAGCTTGCTTAGGATTGTGCAAATGATTAGAGGATGGATTAGGATGGTTTAGGATTAGCTTAGGGATAGGCAAGTGGATGGCATTTAATGAGGGTGGGTGAAGGAGGAGATATTTGTTAACTTTGGCTTGGGTTAGTAAGTTTTAACCCATGTTTAGGGAATGTGACAAGGTTAGGAGGGGATTAGGATTAGGTTTAAAGACATCTTCTAGAAGAGTCTAGACTTTGGATGAGGATAAAGACTTTCTAGAATAGTCTAGAATTTCTTAGGATGAGGATGAAGACTTTCTAGAAGAGTCTAGAACTTCTTAGGATGAGGATAAATTAGATTTTTAGGAAATAAATAAAGTTTTATTTATTTCAAGGGTTTGGGTTGAGGAGATATTTATTAAAACTTTTTTAATAAACATGAAGATTAATATTTAATCTTAATTAAATATTTTGAGTTGGGATTACAGGTAGGAAATGATGGGATTAGCCTTTAATCAAAATTAAAGAAGGATTAGAAGATTTTGGAAGAGGTTAGTGGTCTTAAGGAAATTGGCCAAGTTTTGGGCAAAAAATAATTTTTTCATTTATTTTGAATTTTTTGATCAATTTATTAATTAAATAATTAATAAATAAGGAAATAATGTTTAAATAATATTTAAACATTTTTGGGAGGGATTCCTTAATTAAATATTTTTAATTAAGATAAAGGGATTTAATGGCATAAAAATAAATTAATTAATTAAATAAATAATTAATTAATAAATGATGATGTCATCAGGAATTTTTCAAAAAATAAAAATACTTTATTTTCCAAAAGTTTTTAGGTGTCTACAGGTGGATGCCTACTAGCACTTTCTAGAATGTATTCCTAATCCTTAACCCTCCGAGGTCTATTTAAGAACATTTAGGCATTGTAAAAGGCAGTTCGGAGCGGAGTTTGAGAGGAGGTACTAAAAGGAGAAATTATCTCTAGACTTATACCGTTGTAAGCCCTTAGGGCATGTTTTGAAGTCTATTTTCTCTGTACTGAATGTAATAGAATATTTACATAGTTAATACAATTTTCCCATTTCCTGTTGTGTCCATTTTTGTGCTTGGGCTGGATACCCATCAAATATATATATATATATATATATATATATATATATATATATATATATATATATATATATATATATTAATAAAAATTTATTTAAGTAATTAAGCAAGTCAATAAAAAATTTCAAATAAGTGATATGGTTAGAGCTTATTTAATTTAAATGAGTTTAAATATTTAAGTTATCTATTATTTTGGGGTTCTCGAAATTGTAAATCGACTTATTGAAATGACAAATGATAAATGATTAATAATAATTTGTCAATTATTATTAATAGAGAAGAGATATTAATATAGTTTATATAGTGGACTTTTTTATTTAATGAATATTAAATACTATTTAATATATATTAGATAATTAAGGGATGGTAATTTATATTATGTAAAGATGTTTAATGATGTTTATTATGATGATCTTAATTAAGAGACTTTAACAATATTGGTTAAGATCTGTTGACAAGGGGTCATTGTTACATTATAACATTGATTGTTAATACGTTATGTGTTATTAAATAAATTATTGGTTAGTTAAATATTAACTAATGAAGCCTATGGAAAGTTTTCTAGATCGATTAATAATAGTTTTGATGAGTTTATTATTTATTAATGTTTGTTGGGTCTAACAAACTATTAATAAATAATAGTATAAATGATTTAAATAATTATCAATTAATCTGATTAGAGTTAATCTAATGGAGATTGTTTAATGATTGAAGTTTTGGATTTTGAGTCTAGTTGATTTCTAATTTACAAAAATTATTAATCAATTGATATTCATTGAGTTGTTAATATGACTACAATATTAATAATTAAGTTGTGTGATAGAGTCTTAATTTGAAATGATTATCGATAATACGAATTTGTTAAGGAAATATTAGTATTCATTGAAAGAGTGATGAAGGTGGTCATAATAGATTTATTAATAAAATTTCCAATATAACTTGTTATTAAATAATAACGAGTCATTATTGAATTATTAATATCATAGAATTGGATTATTGTTGGCCTTTAACTTACAAATTATGGCTAGTTATTAATTGAGTCATCAGTATGGTTATGTAATTATTAATTAAATTAATTAATTAGAGTTGACTAAATTTAATTAATAATTAAGTTATTTATAGAGTTTTAATTGATATGCTAATATCGATTCTTTTAGTAAAGTTGTTAAGTATTTGCATCGAAGTTGATAAGTCTTATTCTAATGACTTGAATAATGACTTTAGATACTCTGATGGTTATTAGTGATGATTCAATTATTACAATGATTAACTTAAGAGACTTAAGTTTTAGTGATATTTAATTGAGTTTTAATTAAGAACTATTAGAATGTTAAATAGTCATGGATTGTGTACCTATGTTAATTGATTGATTTAATTGATCATTTCAATAAAATTATAATCTTCTTATTCAATGATTGATAACTGGCTTTCATGTAATTTAAAATAATAATGATCCTTTGGTTTTGTTTGGAGAAGTTGAATTATTGATAAGGAAGAGTTATTCAATTAGTAACATGGATATTAGCAAATGAAGCGAATAATTTAATTAAGGGTCAAAGAAGATTAGTTTAATGAGTAAATATTTACCCTTAAGTTATTCTTAGAATATTATTTTAAATAATGGAAGGATAATGTTATCGAGGGAATAAATGGGTTGACTTGTAGGTCAAATGGTTACTCTTATATACTTGAAGTATGCTTGCAAACAGAAACTGACACCTCCACACTTAATTCAATTATGTGATTTTAGCAAACCAAAATATGTGTTTGCATTGTGTTTTCTCTATGCTTCTATTTTGGGTTTTTGGGTTGACTAGTGTTGACCAGTTATAAGATGTCTACCAGAGACTCGAGGGTTATGATTGTGATGTCATGATGATATTTTTTGATCTCAATCTTTATAAACCCAACCATGGTTATGTGATGGGATGCTCTATGAGATGTTTGTATTTACTAATTGTTATTACTCATTAGTCTTCTTGAGTGAAGCTGGGTTATATGTATCTGAGACACTTGACTTAACCATTTTTGAGTCATTGATCAGTTATCCTTGAATTACTTTCCAATTGCCATGATGGGACTAACATGTTGATTTATTTCTTGATGATGTCATGTTGTGACATGTTTTGACTCAACCATTTTGGAGTCTTCGATCAGTATGATTTTGAGATATATTTTGGTTATTGAGAACCAATGGATACTTTGTATTATTAGTGATACCTTCAGTTGCCAATAGAGAACTGTTGTAGTCATGATTATCTATGGATGCTTTTCAGTTGCTCATGGAGATTTGATGTTTTTATTATGGATATTTGATGTTCTTATTGTGGATTATCTTTTGGTATTTCTTTCCAGTCACTTTTATAGGACCGGGGTGATTTTATGATTCCATGAGCTTAGGGTAGGTTATCTACTTGTAGTGTCGAGAAGTGGCTTGCAATGGGGGCCGGGGCCCTAAGTGGCTGCAAGGGTAACTCATTGTAAGTTTTATTAATAAGTGATAACATTTACACTAAATGGGGATTAAATGAACCTAATAAGATAATTGTTTTGTTCTTTCCCATCCCTCAAGTTCTTGTACAGACTAGGATGAGAGTAGAGAGAATGCTTGGTTGTGACCTTGCATCCCAAAGTATGCCTTGTCAGTATGAGAGGATACTAGTGGCTGCATAAGGATTAGTAGGGACATGTGGAGTTGTAAGCTAACTGCCAGGGTAACTTCTACATGATATATGCGATGACACTTGCCCACTTACAGAGTAGGTTTCCTACATGTCTTTGTATGCCTCTGGGAATTAGATGTCGGTTTGTGATTGGAACCTTTGAGTTAGTATACTTTTAGGATTCCTGTACTTAGAGAGTACTTGTGATTTTTTATCTTGTTTTATGTGATTTGATATCATGTTTGGGACTTGAGATTATCTCCTCGGCACGATGGGAGTGGACCATTTAGGTTCCACGTGGTCGAGCGGTAGTGTTTTATCACTCTTATCATTTGAGATCCATTCGTAGACACCGTGGTTGGAGCATCCTTGGTTGGTATTTATCTTCATTATGTTCTTGGATCATTATGATAGATGATATACCCTATGATGGATGTATTTACTGGTATGTTTCTTATATTGATGATTTGCATATGTGAGATGATGTTATATTATGCTTTACTTTGCATGTTAGATTACTTTATGCATATGATGTAGTATGTTTTAGGAGTGACATTCCTACTATGTTAATACCGATGATCTCTTCGGTGATTTGGAATGTTAACCACAGAGGGATGGCTAGGATCCATGATGGTCTAATGATGCTATTTACAGTTGGGAGGAACCATGCACTTAGTTAATTATGTTGTGATAAATGGTTATCTTTTATAATGATGTATCATGTTTGATGTGTGGTTTCATTTATGTTATTGCATCATGGATTAGAGTTAGTATGATGATGTAGTTTATTTACACGGATGTATAATTCTTTTAAGACCATCATACCTTGTGGCATGTACAGTAGATGATCGAGCAATCAAAAATGTAATTTAAGAATGTTGGAATTTTCATTATTCTTTCATGTGGATGTAGTATTAGATGGAATCATTAATAGTTAAATAGATGTGAGTCAACGTTAAGGGATCCATAAAGAATGAAACCTATTATGTGTGTATGTTTATGTTTACTTTCAGTTGAATGATGTTATTGCTTTCGCGAATGTTATGAATGATTTTACTTTCATGTTTTAAAAAAAAATGCTACTAAACTTAGTGAAACTTTAGGTTAATTCTTTGGATCTCTTGGCAGGGCATTAAACTTTTTCTACTATCTTTGAATGTTATTCTTTTTATACTATGATCATGCAATCACAGCTGGTCACTAAGTCGCTTCATCACTTTAAGAAATGAAATAGGGACTGACATTTTTCTAACCTTGGTCACATAATCACACCATAAAATTGTTGTTACAATCTACAAGCCACCTCAAATGCCTCCATGTGTCATGATCTTGTAAGTACCAAAAGGCTTATGACTAAGTGATAACCTCTTTTTGCACAGTTGCTTCTTGAATTTCTACCATCCTTCTTAGTTGTGCAACCATGTGACTACTACTTCCTTAACCATTTCACTCATTCATTGTGCAGAATGTTCCTTTAGAACAAACCGCTATGGCCAGGAAATCAAAGATATTTCTAACCCTTTTGCATAGTTGCACCATAAAATGTTAAGAGCTTAAAATAAGCTACAACCATGCAATTACCTTGGTCACATGGTTACAACTTAAGAATTTTCAAAGGCTCTTTAAAAGAATGAAAAAAATTTAAAATAAGATGAGAGTTTCTAGTGGAAGCAAGGCCACAAATTATGAACTAGGGCTTTTCTAGGGAAACATTGCTCATGAAAACTACAAATGCTGATTGCTTAGGACAAGAACCAGATTTTCACAACAATTTATTAGGATTTAAAACTAGGTGAAAATACAGGCTAACAATGGCTCTATCTAGGGATGATGGATAGCTAGCATCCATACCGGGATTTAGAATTTTTTGTTCAAGTAGACCACACACTTGAAAAATGACAACTTTTTAGAAAGAAATGTACACATAGAAAAACACAATAAATATATAAAGAGAGGCACACATATATACAAAATTTACAATTTTTATGCATACCTAAACTATTGATCATGGAGAGAAAATTTTCTTCAATAGAAGTACTTCTTCAAGAATTGTTCATGAGTTGGCAATTCAAGAATATGCCATGATAATTCTTTCAAAATATATGAATCCTCACCCCATGTGGATTTAGTCAAGTATGGGCCAAGAAAAATTGGGTCAAGTGTGTCATGCTTATCTTTGTCTTTAATCCTTGCATTCCACATTAGGATTAGATCTTTAGGCTCAAAGTTTGTAGTCACTTCCTTCTTGTCATTTAGGTATTTTACCTAGAACTAGAACTTGGTATTTCTGGCAAAGGCCTCTTTCTTGATTTCATTCAAACCTACCAATTCACCCATTCTTTCTTGCATGTCATCTATTATATCATCATCATACATCAAGATATAATTATATAGTCATATCAAGTTATTTTGAGGCATTCTAGCTTGGATTCCATATAATAAATCAAAAGGTGAAACACCTATTTCCTTTTTAACAATCACTCTACCAGCCAAACTACCAAGTTAAGCTTGGAATCCCTTGCCTTATTATTATCATCTAGTGTCATATTTATAATTTTTAACAAGCTCTTATTAGTTGAATCATCTTGCCCATTCCCTTCTTGATGATAGGGAGACAATGTTGACATTAAAATGCTATATTTATCACAAAATTTTATGAATTCCTCTTATCTAAAGCACATAGAATTTTCATTTAGAATCCTTTTAGGAAACCCAAATCTAGTTATTATATTATTTAACAAAAGATTGTTTACCATTTTTCTAGTAGCTTTTCTAATAGGAATAATCTCTACCCATTTTGTAAAATCGTATGTTGCTACTAAAATCCATGAATAATAAGTGATGCACTTAGTTGATATTTCACCTATGATTTCTATTCCCCATTTTTGGAAAGGTGCTTGCACTTCTACTAACTTGAAAGGGGTATTTCTAGAGAATTTAACTTTCCAACAAATCTTTGGCAAGGATCACATTTCCTAACCAAACCATGTGCATCCTTAAATAAGCTTGGCCACCAGAAGCTAGATCTCATCACCTTATGGGCAGTAGTCTTTTCCATGTAATGACCTCCACATACTCCTAAATGTATTTCAGTGAGTACCCTTTCTAACTCTTCATGATCAAAACATTTCAACAGTATACCTTCAAAATTTCTCTACCACAAGCTCCCTTTGAGAATAATATATCTTATTTTTCTATAACTTCATAGACCTTATCTCATTATTAGTTAAGTGAAATGGTGCTTCCATACATTGCAAATAGTATATAAAATTTATATACCAATCATGGGTATCCATATCATAGATGTTTGATCTATGGTCTTTATCTACAACATTTATCTGATTATCATCCAAATTTAACCAAGACATCAATTTTGTTAACCCTTGACCTCTTACCAATTTTTTTATTTGAATTTTAATGTTGAACTCCTGGATTTTGTTTACCCATCTACACCTACCAAATACTTCTTGTTGAGAAAATATGTCTTTTACTATTGCACTAGGCACAAAAGCTATAACAGTAGCATGAACTAGATAACACCTAAAAGATTTCACAACTTTGACAAGAGCATATATCTATTTCTCATTAGTCTCATATTTTAACTCTATAGGCTAGAGTGAATTACTAAAAAATATGATGGGTTGTTCAATACCTTCTTCATTCTTTTGGAGTTGGACTACTACAATAGTATAAAAATATGCAAACAAAAAAATATGCATGGGTTTTGCATAATCTAGCGTCCTCAACACTAGTGCATTTTTTATGGCATCTTTGACCTCTTGGAAAATAGTAGATGGTTAACCTTCCAAATTAATTACTACCCCTTCTTAAGAATTTTTGAAATAGGTCTATTGATCTTAGCAAAATTAGTTACAAACCTTCTTAATAAATTGACTTGGCCAAAGAAAGATTGAATCCCTTTGATATTTTTAGGCTTAAGAACCTTATTTACTTTTGTAACTCTTTCTAGGTCAATCTTAACTCCATCTTTAAACACTATAAGCAAAAAAAAATTTCCTTCTGCTACTCCAAAGGTACACTTCTTTGGTTTTAATGAGACTCCATATTCCAAGGCTTTTGTAGAGATTTTTTCTAAATGCTTGCAGTGATCTTCAACTTTCTTGGAATAAGTTGTCAGATCATCCTAGTAGATAACCATAAATTTATCTATGTATTATTTGAAGGAAACATCCATGGCTCTCTATAATGTAGCTCCTATAGTAATCAAGCCAAAAGGCATCCAAACATATACATATGTTCCCCAAGGAGTTGTAAAGGTTGTCTTGAACTGCTCCTTCTCATCAACCAACACTTAGTTATATCCAAAAATGCCATCCATCATGGACATTAGTTTAGAACCAGTAACCTATTATTACATGGCTTCCATGTTTTTTAGGCCATGTATTTATCTTTTAGGTAAGCAATATTCAAATTTCTAAATTCTACACACAACCTAATGTCACTATTTTTTTTTTTAACTGGCACTAGGTTGGACACCCATGAAGAATGTCTAATGGGCTTAATAATCCTACCATCCCTTAGCTTCATAAGATCATCTTGAATCTTGGGTGCTAATGTGGGTTTAACAAGCCTTTGATTTTTTCTAAATGGATTGACATTCTCTTTTAGTTGTATAACATGCTGAAACAAGTCTTCCTTATAAGCTTTAAGGTCAAAATATGACCATGTGAAGACATGCCTAAATTTCCTTAGCAAATCAATGAAAGATTTTCTAATGGTAGGAGATAGAGTTTTACCTATATATACTTTCTTTGATGACTCAATTTTTTCAAATTTCACTTCTTCAAGCTTGTGTTGCTTCATGTCCTTGACATCTAAATATACTCTATCCTAATTGTCAAAGAAACTCTCTAATACCACTAATCCTTTGGTAACTTTGTTTGTTTTTAGTTGGAGAATTTATTAGCCAAAAATGGTCTCTTTCCCATCTATATTCTCAACCAGAGTGATACAACATAGTTCCTAGCCATGGTATTTATCTTCATTTACAAGAAAATTTAAAATATCTTTATCATCCTCAAATACCTGCCAATTTTCTATGTTGTCAAGAATAGATGGTTTGTTCTGCATCTCAATCTTGGAAACACCACAAAATGATATGTCATTAGGCTTAAGGGCTACATTAGCTAGTAGATAAGCCATTTTTTTGTTACTTCTATCCATCCAATAAATCCTAAAAGAATTTAATGCTTCAATCTGATCTTAGAAGATATTTATATACCATTTCAACCTTTTATTCTTGGATGCATATGTCTCTTTAATCTAAGACACTACCAATTCTAAATCACCAATAACATGCAAATTATTTATACCATGGTAAAAGTACTTCATCTTTTGTTATGTTATTATTACAAGTAATTTTTAGGGTGAATGAATATCTAAATGTATTTTTCTCTTGAGATATGAAGACTATTCGAGACCCTAACCCCTCTTTAGAATTAGACCCATCTGAATACTATTGAGAGATTGTTCAAAGCATGAATTCTAATGATATTACTATAGGGAAGCATTGTTGATATGTTACTATGATGATATGTTGCATTCATGACTGATTTTTTAATTGATGTCAACATAGCAGTCTTCTATCGTATCTAAAAAAGAATAATAGAAAGATCAAGTTGGTATAGATGACTACTTGAGAATTCTAACTATCCAAAGTTATGGGAGATACTTCTAAGTATATAGTATATGTAGTTAACATTGGAAGAAGAAATGATAAGTCTAGAAGAAGTTATGTAAGTTTTGGTGATGTCTATTTTGACATAGAGTTTACAAAGGCATGTTCTAGTAAACTTGTTATATCTCTTAGCTAAGTAGAGTTGTTATTATGAGAATAAAGGTTGAGGATGTCAAGAAGACATGTTGGTGATGAAATGGCTAAGTTTTCTCATCATAATATCACATGTACACAAAGTTATTCAAGTTGCAAGGCAGAAGATTAATGTTATCGCTAAGTGTAACATGTTCATAATGTGGTCTTATAATGATTAATTGAGAAGGTCTGACAACTGACTCGAGGAATTGTGTTATAGACTTGATATAAAGGAATTACATTTTTCTTTATCAAGCATGACATGAAAAATTAATTTTGTAAGTAATACAAGAGTGGAATGTGAAGTTGAGCAAAGTAGAGTAGAAGTGAAGGAAACTTCATTGCCAAGGTTTTGCTGAGTGATCCAAGGTTTGATATTTGGATCTAAGGTTTGTGACCTAGTCTACAAGGTGTGACAGTGATTGGTTTAGTTGATAGAATAAAAGAAAGAATAACATAGCAATAAATTTCATGTTTGAGTAGTGAGCTCTTCTTGTAGTTGAAACTGCATGTTTGGGTAGTGGGCTCATCTTGCATACATTGTACTACAACTCCTAACAGGGTTGGAATCTCCTAATAGGGATTCAAAGTCTCCTAATAGGGACTCATATATATTGAATTTTGTAATATAATTCTAAAAAATTCCATCCTCTAACAAGGAATATTTATATTAATACATCATCTTGTGGGCATTTCCACTAGGTTTCCCTAGTCAACATATCTAGTGTAATTGTCTATGTGCATCTTATTATAGTTGTTGTTTACTTTGGTTGAATGGGTAAGTTTGTTTAAAGAAGATAAATGTTTTAATTGTTGGATAACTTATTCACCACCCCCTCCCCTCTCTGTTATCATGGTGGACTATTGTTTCTAACAATTGGTATTTGAGCATCAGGTCCTTGAAGATAAAGTTTAACAACTTTGGGAGATCCATGGAAAGCATGAATGATAGCTGGAAGGAAAAGATGAAGACACATTTGTTGTGTATGGGTCTAGGATATTGGATTTTGACAAAATTAGTGAAGATAATCATTGCTAAAAAGGGTTTCCAAAATTGTACCAAGGATGAAAGAGATCTTTTTATTAGCAACATGAGAGATAGAGAAGCACTATTGACTGCACTTCCTAAAATTGAATACAATTAGGTAAAATCACTTGCTACTTCACATTTCATTTGGAAAGCTTTGGAAACTAGTTTTGAAGGTGATGCACCTTCTAAGAAGTTGAGGCTACAAAGTTGGATTTGTGCATTTCAAGATTCTAAAATTATGGAAGATGAATATGTAAGAACATATGTAGCTAGGATATAAGAAATTACTACAAGTATCCAATTTTAAGGAGGAACCAAAGAAGATGATGAGGTAATATGGAAGATATTGAAGACTCTAACACCACCATTTAAGTGAAAAGTTCAAATGATATATTTTTTGATATCTTGTACCAAAGATTTCACAAAGGAGTCACTACTTGGAAGACTTGGAGTAGAAGAGAATGAGCTTAGATAGTCTAGAGTGTTGACTAGAATAGAGACAACTTTTAGTGCCTTGAATATTTGACCGAGTGTATCAAGGAGCACAAGTACTAGAGGATATTTTTCTAGTAGTAGTAGATCTAAGGAAGATAGAAAGATTGAAGGAGTAGCCATTCTGGTAAGAAAAGAAAAAGGAGGTAAGAAAATCTTTAAATGTTGGACTTGTGATGAATATGGTCATTATGCATCTAAGTGTCCTAAAAGAGAGAAATAGTATAAAAGAAATTGCAAACCTAGAAGAGATAGAGAGTGTTTATATGCAAATGAAGAAAATGATTCTAATGAACAAGAATTAAGTGCTAGTGATGATAAAATTGGATTTGTGGAAATTAAAGAAGAAAATCTAGAGAAAGTAGCTTTGGTTTCATAGGTTGAAAATAAATCTAATTAGATAATTAGTAGTGGTTGTTCACATTATATTACTAGTGATATGAATAAGTTTTTTGAATTCGAAAGTCAAGATAGAGGCATTGTCAGAGTTGGAAACAATGCATCATGCCAAGTTAAAGGTATTGGATCTATAACTCTTGATGGTAAAACTAACATTAAGGATGTATATTTTGTTGATGTTTTAAAATACAATCTTTTGAGTGTTGGACAACTAGAGGAAAAAGGTTATTAGTTGCAGTTCACAAAGAAGACATGCATGATCAGAGATAAATAGAGAAAGGTAATTGGAACATGAACTAGATCTAGAGGTAATGTATTTTAGTTAAATCCACTTGAATGACATGTTTGGTTGCAAAAGTAGATGACAGTTGGTTATGGCATAAGATATTTTGTCATATAAACTTTTATAGTATTGTGAAGACTAGTAGTATGTTTGTAGTTAGAGATTTTCCTAAGATTGTAAATCCTACTAACATACTTTTAAAGGAATTTGTGTTGGCAAACCATAATAGAACTTATTTTTATTGTAAGAAGTTTAACACTATAGAAACTTTGGAGATTGTACACACAAATCTCAATGGTCCTACAAAGACTAAAGGATTCTATGGTGAAATGTATTGTATGATTCTAGTTGACGACTTTTCTAGAATGATGTGGGTTGCATTTCTTAAAGAAAAATTTGAGGCATTTGATAAGTTTAAGATATTCAAGAATAGAGTTGAAAATGAATCTGGTATGAAGATTAAATGTTTAAGATTGGATAGAGGAGGAGAATTTACTTTGTATGAGTTTAACATGTTTTGTGAAGAAAATGGAATCAAAATATGGTTTTCAACTTTGAGAACCCCTTAATAGAATGGTAGTAAAGAGAGAAGGAATAGGTCAGTTACATAAGAAATAAGAGCTATGTTAGCTAAGAATGATTTACCCAAGATGTTTTGAAGAGAAGTTGTGAATTCAATAGCCTACACTATGAATGGAGTGCAAGTTAGGAAAGACACAAACAAGACCCCTTATGAATTGTGGTTTTCTCACTCACCTATAGTTAAGTATTGCATAATTTTTGGGAGTAAGTATTATATCAAAAGAGATTATGATATTGGTAAGTTTGATGCTAGAAGTGATGAAGTTATGTTTCTTGGTTATTCATTGAAAATAAATTCTTATAGATGTTATAATTAGAGAACTAAGACTATTATGTAAAGTTCAAATGTGAGAATTGATGAGAAATTTAGGATACAAGAGAGAATAGCTGCTTACAATTTAGATGATGATATTTTTACTAAGGCAAGGAATGATGAGGTATTTCTTGAGACTATCAAGGATTTTTAGAATGAAGGAAAGAATATGATAAAGAATCACACATCTGAGCATATAATTAGAAGAAAAGATAAGGATGAAAAGAAGTAGAATTAATGAAGAACTATGTTTAATATCTCAAGTTAAACCTAAGAATGTAGATGAAACATGTAAAGATGATTATTGGAAACAAGCTATGAAAGAGGAATTGGATTAGATAGTAAAGAATGAGACATGGGAATTGGTCTCTAGACCAACAGACAAGAATGTGATAGGAGCTAAATGGGTATTTAGAAACAAGATGAATGAACAAGGAGAAGTTGTAAAGAAGAAGGCAAGATTGGTATGTAAAGGTTACTCATAGCAAGAAGGGATAAACTATGATGAGACATATGCTCTAGTGGCTAGAATAGAAGCAGTAAGATTATTCTTAGCCTATGCAACACAAAAGAAATTCAAAATGTATTATATGGATGTCAAGTCAAGATTTATGAATGGAGAACTTGAAGTAGTATACATTGAATGTCTTGAAGGTTGTCCATTGAAAAATGACAATAACATAGTATGAAAATCTAAGAAATAATTGTATGGCTTGAAGCAGGCACCTAGAAGCTAGTATGCAAGGTTGGACAAGCATTTAACAAATCTTGGATATAGAAAAGGTATGGTAGATAATAATCTATATTGGAAAGAAATTGATGATGGTTTGATGATTTTGGTAATATTTGTTGATGATATCATATTTGGAAGAAATGATGATGAAAGTGAAAAATTTGTTTAAGAGATGAAAAAAGAATTTGAGATGAGTATGATAGGAGAAATGAAACATTTTCTAAGATTATAGATTGTATGGAATAAAGAAGGCATCTTTATTTCTTAGACTAAGTACTTGAAGGATTTATTGAAAAGGTTTGTTTTGGAAGCATGCAAACTTTTTGGAACACCTTATGGTAACTAGACACAAGTCATCTAAAAAGGATGATACACCTACTATGGAGCAAAAAAAGTACAAATTTACAATTGAAGGATTGCAATATCTGACTCACCTAAGGCCAAATAGAGAAAATGCATCTGGAATTGTTGTAAGATTATAAGATGATCCCAAAGAAGTGCATTATGAAATAGTCAAAAGGATATTTAGATATATGAAAGGAACATCTAAGTTCAGATTATGGTATGATAGATCTAATGATTTTACTCTAAGTTCTTATACTGATGCAGATTGTATAGGAAGTATGGATGATAGAAAGAGCACCAATAGTGGAGCCTTCTATCCTAGAGGAAGATTGGTTTCTTGGCTAAGCAAGAAAAAGTATTGTACATCACAAAATATAGTGGAAACATAATATGTTGCAAAAGAAAACAATTACAATCAAATTGTTTGGATGAACCAGATGCTAAAGGATATAAGGATAGAAATTAGTGAACCCATTGTCATACAATGTGGCAACACAATCATAGTAAATATGTCTAAGAATCCAGTGTTGCATTCTAAGACCAAGCACATTTATATCAAGTATCACATGTTAAGAGAGAAAGTTTCAAAAAAAGAAATTAGATTGGAATATGTTAGCACTAAAGAGTAGATTATGAATTATTCACTAAGCCTCTTCCCAAAGAAACTTTTCAGTATTTGTGAGGCATGCTTGGGGTTATGTCCCTTCCTACATTAAAAGAAAAAATGCAAGAGTGCATTAGTCCAGTGTAACAAAGAATCATTTTTTTCTAGACTGAATGTTGATGCTTCCTATATAGGGGAGTATCTGTGATAGATAGAGTCATCTAGGACTCTTGTTGGATGTTGGTTTGAACAATATCTTTAGACACTTGAGCTAGTATGAATCAATCGTTGCTAAGTTTGATGGTTTTTGAAACCTTTGACATTGATGTTAGTTGGGGAGAAGTTTAGCATGAAAAACAACATGACAGTTGGAAAAGTTGGGCATGAATACCGTATCTTTGGAAGAAGTACAAGATGGAATAATATTTTGACATAACATTGAGGTATATCAATGGGGGAGAATGATTTATAAAGAATATTTGAAAAGAAAGTTGAATAGTATTTTGTTGGTATTCTTGGAACTAGATATTTTTCATCTATGTTGCCATCAATGCCAAAGGGGGAGATTGTTGAGAGATTGTTAGAAGCATGAATGTTGATGATATTCCTATGGGGAGATTATTGTAGATATGTTACTATGATGATATGTTACATTCATGACTGATTTTTTCATTGATGTCAGCATAACAGTCTTCTATGGTATCTGATAGAAGAATAACAGAATGCTCAAGTTGGTACAAATGGCTAGTTGAGTATTCTATCTATCTAAGGTTATGGGAGATACTTCTTAGTATCTAGTATATGTAGTTAGTGTCATAAGAATAAATGATAAGTCTAGAAGACATTGTGTATGTTTTGGTGATGTATGTTCTGAGATAGAGTTTATAGAGGCATGTTCTGGTAGACTTGTTGTATCTCTTAATAGACTTGTTATTCTAAGAATCAAGGTTGAGGATGTGAAGAAGACATCTTGGTGATGACATGGCTAATTTCACTCATCATAATATTATGTTTATAGAAATTTATTCAAGTTGCAAGGTAGAAGATTAAATGTTATTGCTAAGTGCAACATGTTCTTAATGTGGTCTTATAATAATCAATTGAGAAGGTCTAACAACCAAATTGAGGAATTGTATTATGTATTTAGTATAAAGGAAGGACATTTTCCTTTATCAAGAATGACATGAAAAAGTAATTTTGTAAGCATGTAATTTTGTAAGTAGTACAAGATCATAATGCAAAGTTGATCAAAGTAGAGCAAAAGTGAAGGAAACTTCATTACCAAGGTTTTGTTGAGTAATCCAAGGTTTGATATTTGGATCCAAGGTTATAGTGATTGGTTTGGTTGAAAGAAAAAAGGAAAGAAGAACATAATCGTAAATTGCATGTTTGAGTAGTGAGCTCTTCTTCTAGTTGAAATTGCATGTTTGGGCTATGGGCTTATCTTGCATACATTGTACTACGACTCCTAATAGGGTTGGAATCTCCTATCAGGGATTCAAAGTCTCCTAATAGGGACTCATATTTACTTAATGTTGTAATAGACTCCTAACAGGGTCCATCCTCTATAAAGGAATAATTATATTAGTACATCATCTTGTGGGCATCATTCCCACTGGGGTTTTCCCTCTGATCAAGTTTCCCTAGTTAACATATTTGGTGTAATTGTCTATGTGCATTTTATTATAGTTATTGTTTACTTTAGTTTAATGGTTAAGTTTCTTTAAAGAAGATAAATTTTTTAATTGTTAGATAACTGATTCACCCCCTCCCCCCCCCCCTCACCCCCAATTATCTTGGTGGACTATTGTTTCTAACAAATACATAGTCCAAAGATTTTGATAATCTATACATTTTGCTACTTCTTGTGAAATTAATTGGACTATCTTTTCAATTTCTCAAATGGTTATCTTGGCTCTAAAATCATTTACATTTATATCTAGAAAACAAGTAGCAGCCATATCAATGTTATCCTCAATCATGTGGATAACTCTTGGCTCTCTGTTGACCTTGATGGCTTTATCTTCTATGTGAAATGTGGTAAATGAAAAAGAATGATGTAGGTTACCTCCCATTACAACACTCCACTTTCAATCCAAGTAAAAGTACTTCATCTTCTACTATGTTATTAGTACAAGTAGAGTTTAGGGTGAATGAATATCTAAATATATTTTTCTCTAGAGATATAAAGACTACTCTAGGCCCTGACCCCTCTTTATAATTAGCCTGGTCTAAATACATAGTCCAAAGATTCTAAGAATCTATAATTTTGTTGATTCTTGTGAAATTAATCAGACTATCTTTTCAATTTTTTGAATGGTGATCTTGGCTCTAAAAGAATTCATATTTGTATCTAGAAAACAAGTATCATCTATATCAATGTTATCCTCAATCATGTGGATAACTCTTGGCTCTCTATCAACCTTTATGACTTTATCTCTTATGTGAAATATGGAAAATGAAAAATCACATTGTAGGCTACCTCCCATTGCAACACTCCACTTTCTTGAGAGAAACATTCCATATTGTGAAGGATAATCATCTACTAGGATAGACATAGTCAGGTCAACATAAAGAAAGTTAGCTAGTCTAAATGGTAATGCATTAATTTTTCCTATAACAAGGACCCCTCTAGCATCCATGGCCATGCACCTACCTTATTATGTATCTACCTTTAAACCAAGGGCTTCCATGATCTTAAATTGTATGATAGTATTTGAGGTTCATGAATCAATTATGAAATTCTTCAAGGTTTTTCCATTTATAATTAGACTAAGGAAGAAAGGGTCAATGTTTTCTATATATTCTTTAGATAAATTATCCAAATAGATCTAAGGTATTTGGTGTTAGAGTAATTATTTATTACACTTATTAATTAGATCATCTTGATTTAGTTAATTAAGTTGTTTATTACTCTAGTTACTTAAGCTTTCTCTTAGGTGCATATATTTAATATTTAATATTAATTATAATGCCCAAACCTAGTTTTCTTTCCCTTTAGGGTTTCATTCACCTTTAAGGTTGAACTTTTATACTTTTTGTTTTCATAACTTGGAATACATTTTTCACTCTCACACCATTGATATTTTCCAAGCTCATATTTTTCCTCTTTTGGTTTCTCTGCAATATAGGTTATTTGCATGCAGGTGTTCTTAGTGATCTGTGAAGTTGGTTTTCACAACTTCCTTGTTGCTTCCTAGTTTGAAGAGTTTGAAGCCATGATTCAGAGATAGAAACCCCAAATTTTCCTAAGTTTTTTCTTCAATCAGGAGGAGGACATTTTTTGGCTCACTTTGGGCCAAAATTGACATTTCCATAATGCTCAGAAGGCTTGTTATAGTTAGAATCCATATAAAAAAATTTATTTTTGGCTACTATTGCATCAAGAAAAAAAAAATTGCCTCTTGGAAGGCTGTACGGACACATTTATTGCAAAACAAAATTTAAAAAGGGTTTGGGTGGCTATAGTAGATTCTCTACTTAGCATCCATCATGGTACCACCCCAACACTATCACCACTCTTCCAACACTTGGCTTTGGTGCCACCATCACTAGCAAAGCAACCATGACATAGACATAACCTAATCACCACTTTGTGGTCCCTGTCACCCTCCTCCGTAGCACTACCCCAATTCTCTACCTAGTCGCAACCTCCACTAGCAATGCTGCCAATAACCCCTACAGAAGCATGATGTCAGGTGTGACATCATTCTCAGATAGGACTACATTAGCATCCTAGCTGATTATGTCATCTTTTTGGTGAGCCACGTCATTTTTTTGGCACTAATTTTTTGACATTTTTGACATCATCATTCCTGAAACTAACATCATAATTTAGTAGCTAATGTCATCATTCTTATGGCTAGATTTTTTTCCAGTGACATCGAGTTGATAGTTGTACGGCTGTCAATTTTTTTGTTGTGACAGTAATTTTCTAGTGAGCTTGTCTTTTGGAGTAGTAGTTGGTTTTCTGGCCATAACTTGAGCATATAAAGGTCTTTTTCTGATTAGAAAGAAGCAATGGAAAGTTGGTTTTGAGATGGAGATGATGATGCTACTTTCATTTTTTTCTAAGTCTATTTGAGCTCCCATTTTTGGCATTGAAGTAGAGGCTTCAATTTCCTACCTCTCTGCATCTAGCGTCTAGGTTCTTTTCTTAGTTTTTGTGCTTTCAATAGTTGTTACTTTGGTTTTTGAGGGATATATTTATACATTTTGGGGGAGCATTTTCCTTTCTATAATTTACTTTAAAACTGACCCTTTTGCTTCTATCTTCTTCTCTCAATGTTGGACCCCTCTATGGCCCAACTAATGCCATACAACTATGACAATTAGAAAACACACATGACTCAACTTCTTATGTCACATGGCTTATGGTCATGTCTAGATGAGAATCATCCTATCCTATAGTACCCCTTTGAGGTTCTTTAGCACATGAATAAAATGTATGAAGCCATGGGATTGACTGCACTAAACATCTCTGATAGTATATTATTTCACCTAGATGGTTTGACCACTCGTCATGCTATTTGGACCAAGTTTCACTTCTGATGATCTGCCCTGTTAGGAGTAATTAGTACTACCAAGTCCACCTTGTTAGAGGATTTGCAAACATACAATGGAATATGCACTCGGTAAAGATATTTAACAAAATACTATTAAGTCTACATTGTTAGAGGATTTTGGACTAGTTCACCTGTTAGAATGAAATAGTAGATCTCTAACTTACAACTAATTTGATGATATAGATTCTTTGAATTACTAATCACTTTTATGTGATAGATATGGTTTGGCTTCTCCTTTGGTGATATGGCCTTACAATACACTTTGTTGTTGATTGACATTCACATACTTCTCACGTATTCTTCACTCTCACTTTTCATACATGCATACATACATCTACCTATATGGATATGATACAATACTTTCATATATATATATATATATATATATATATATATATATATATATATATATATCAATCCAATTTATAAAATTACAAAGTCAGCCAATATACAAGTTAACACCAATATTACAAAGTTGGCTTAGATGAAGACACTCAAGTTTTGAAGATTGACTTGGTGAAGTTCTGATACATGATGTCTACTATCATTACTTAGCATCATCATGCATTCAGTAGAAGTAGAAGCTCAGTCCATACTAATCATCTCAGAGTAGTCTTAAACTCGATCTACACTAGTGACTCAATAGATATTGTGTAACTTGGTAGAAACTAAATTACTCATTTACCATGACTGTACTCAATAAACACTAATCATCACATCACATGAACTGATAGCTCGATAGAAATTGTGAAGCTTGGTAACAACTAAATTGCTCGATAGAAATTGCTAGAATTCACATTGCCTAAATTTACTTGGTAACCATTGGAATGCTTGATAAGAACTATAAATCTTGGTGGCTATTGAATTACATCAAAAACATTGTAGACTATTCAATAAGCTTGGTAATCATATAGAATCTGAATAAGTGTTGTCGTTAATAACAAACTTGACTTAATGTCAACAATCTCCCCCTTTGGCATGAGTGACAAAAACAATTATCAGCCCAAACTTATATATTGTGTGATACTAGCTCAGTACTGCTATACTGATTTTGAGATTTTTCAAAATTTGTCTTTGTATGTATATACAATATACTTTCTTTTCCTTTTCTTTGCATGATTCTCCCCCATACAATATACATACATATTTTCTTTCAAATATATTTTGTTTCTCCCCTTTTTGACAATAATGCCAAAGATTTATTCAAAACTTATTTACATAGAGACACCAATATAAGAAAGAAACTCATAACGTACCTTAAGTATGAGTGCTAAAGTCTTATCCCAATTTTCTTACAAAACTTTGCACATATGTAGTGCAATCTAGACTTCTACAAAGAGTTCTATCATGTAATCTACAATTGAAAAGTTGTTATAATGGATCAATGTTTTTGAGTAAACAATGTGCTTCTGCATTGTTTCCATGATGAGAAGGATCATATTCTAAATATTTATCAGTGAAGACTAGATCCTTGCTTGTTCTCTCAACAATCCTGCCTACATATCTAACAAGAATTTGATTTTCATATGATGTGCACAGCTTGAGCTAGGGTCAAGTTTCAACTGTTGTGCACTATCCTTTAGATCTTCATCAATATTTGTCAATTCACTCTTTATTTCCTTTGTGAACTCAGTAAAATTGCATAATTTTCCAAAAATTAATGTTACATTTATGCAAGAGTTTTCAAGATTGGTCAAAATTGAGGAAAGCTCTACTTGCTAAATAGCAATTTGTTATCAAATTTCTTCTCTGCCCTCTCAATTAATTTTCCTTGACCACTAGAGTCCTCATTAAACTTCTGGATTTCCTTTTCTAATTGAAACAAAATATGTTGAGAAATATCAACTTCAAAACCTATTACCTCGGTCAAAATATTCTTAGCACTTTCTATGATTTTATATTCTCTATCTCTTTCCTCTCTTAATTTCTTTTGTTTTGCTTTCTTATGGAGGAGTTGACTAGAAATTTGCATTTGATCTAAAGTGGCATTATCAAAATCCCACCTTGGAATCTCAATCTCCTCCTCTATCTCCTTTCCACTAATCAAAAGTCTTATACTTGGTTGAGCCTTAGGTTCAACTGCCTTTGTACATAATGCCTTAGAATCCAAAATGGAATGATAGTAGAGATAGTAGGACTAGCTGTAAAAACTAATATAGTACCAATGATGGAATACTAACTAGAATGCTTACTAAATCCAAAATTGATATACTTCCAAAGCTGTAGAAAATAAAACTATAGAACATGCTATACTCACTATAGATGATGCTGACTCAGGAATTGAAGAAGAGGGAGGTTACAACTCAATAGATGAAGTGGTAGACACTTCCATTGGTGATATGTTGAGCTATGAGAGAGTGAAGAGTGATTGGACATTTGATGTATCTACTATGGTTACAATCAAACTTTTTGAAGCTAACTCCGAACTTGATGTAGCTACTGATTTACTTGGAGAATGAGGAAGTGAGGTAATGACTACAGCTACTATCTTCATAGGATCAGTCTCCTCATCATCTTCTTTGACTTCCTTGGTAGCCTCTTCCTCTTTATCTTCTTCATCTTCTTCATTGTCAAACTATATTGTCTCAAATTTTTTTCCTTCTTCCTCATCATCATTGTCATCATCCTTGACTTCTACTGGAAAGTCACTTGGTTTATGTAGGTGATAAATATTCTTCCACATATTTGTAGCATTGTTGACTACAAGCTCTATATATTTTAACAAAATTAAACAAGTATGAAATCTAAGAGTCATCTTGTCTTCATTTTTCTTCATAGACACTTTTACCTCAACATTGGTGATGCTCAATAACAACTACCTCACAGATTGTTCTTATATATCTTTTGTTTTCTGCATGGTTGAGTCTCATCTTGGCTTCAATCTCTCTAATAGATTATTAGAAATCTAAGAGGCTATCTACTTGAGGAAATACTTCCATTTTTCCCATCTTAGTTAGCACCAATTCTTCAAAATGCTTCTTCTCAACCTCTCTCCTAGTCTCATACTTTAGTGATTTGAAGTTGGGTATGCCTACACCTTCTTCCATTTGTTTTAGTTTTTCTTGGAAGGTGAGAGGATGCTTTCTAAACATAATTTCACTTCCTTTCTTTCTAGATCTTCTGGTAAACACTATAGTGGATGGCTTGGGTGGCTTGGTGATGATTACCGTGCCTTTCTTCTTTACTGGCTCTTCTTCCTTTTCTAATTCTTCTTCATCCTCTACTTCATCATCATCATCTTCTCCTTTACCCTTGGTCAACAAAAGAGGTGTGCTAGTTTTGAGTTTTGCTATTCTCCTCTTGCCTTTGTTAACTACCTATGGAAGCTTGATTTCAAGCTCTATTCTTGCCTTGGCCTCATCATATGTTCCAAAGTGTATTGCCTTTGGATTAATAGGTTCATTTTTCAAGGCATCAATTATGTCTTTTTCTTCATCAATGTTCACCTCATAGGGAAGAGGTTTAACCCATACAACTCTTGGTTTAACTACCTAAATGTAGACTTTGTCACTATCTACAATGAAAAAAACATCATCTTTATAATCTTCAACCAATTTCTTAGGAATCCTAAATCTATTATTCATTTTCTCCTTGAAAACATCAAAGTAACTATCCATTATGCTGAAAAAATTCTCACAAATTTCTGCAATATACTCATTAATCTGATACAAAACTGGCACATCTTTTCTCCATATGATTGTACCTTTAGAAGGGAAAAACTTTTGAAGGTAGAAAAATAGACATGTCAACAATGAACTGAATTTACAAGGATTGTTCTTGGATGTCCTTATACTTTCCATGTTTTTGTTGAACTATTTGAAAAACAAGTATGGAAGATCATATGATAGATTGTTCTTCACAACTTTGAATGCCAAGTCTACTACTTCACACAACACACTATTTAGATGACTAGAACTATAGATCTTGTGTGCTATCACATATATGCCAAATTTTAGTTCTACATTAGTTACACTACTAATATTCATACCTCTACCATCCCATTCGGCTAGGGTTTTCTTTTCTAACTCTGCCTGACCTAGGGTTTTAGTAGCTTTGGCTTTGGAGAGATTTTTTTTTAAAATACTCCAAAAGGCTTCAGGAGCTTGAGATGTATATAATATAAAAATTATGCTACCAATGTAGTTTTTTTATGTTAATAATAGTCTCAATTGTCTTCAAGTTTGGTCTTCATGTGATAAATTATCTTTTTAGTGATCGAAACTAGTTGCTCAAGCCATAACTGACTACTATGAACTCAACTTAGGATGTATCTGATCCATTTTATTTGGAAACTTTGGGGTAGGTGGGGAATGTGGGTTAAACCTTTATCTTCTAAGTGATTATGTTTGGGTTTAAGAACACTATTCACACATAATTTTCCTAAGGTATCATCCATCTATAGGGTTCCAATTTCTTAAATTGCACACTTAAAATGAGTTTGGATATCGTTAATGAGTAGTACCTTAGGAGGGATTTGTGATTGTCCTTCATTTGGATTGAGGGTTTTCACAATTGTTGGTACAAGTTTGAAATCTGGTGGTTTCCATTTGACTCCTCGAGCCAACATTTTTGACCCTTTCTTTGCCTCATTGCTACTACTTGATGCTTCCATGATTACTCTGTAGGTTATGCAAAACTTCAAAGAATTTCACTGCAAATTCTGCTCGAAATCACTTGATCGCTCTGCAGCAACACTTTAAGATTTAGGTGTAAAATGAATTTTAATTTCCTGCCTTTTGATAACATTTTTCCATTAATTCTTGGTACAAAAGTAGCTATGATGGCATCATTATGCACGACAGTGTTTCCTCTACTATATGTTTAGATCACCCAGTGAATACTTCATAACTCGGTAACCAAACATGTGTGACTAGTTACTCCTAATCTTGCTCAATAGAGTCCATGACCCAACCTTACTTGGTTATAACTGATATTGATCTTTTGTGATCCCCTTCTATCTTGAATACTGATTTGGATCTTTGTTTCCTTTCAATATTGGAACTATTTAGATGTGATCATGATAACATAGTTCTAGTTCTTACTTAAGAACTTAGCTGGAAATGGTGGAGTCACCCACTTCTTGAGTGACATGACCATCATTGCTTGGAATAGCTTCCTTGGTGGATTTAGGAATCCATTTCTGCCTCATTTGCTTTCTAATGTTATCTACTTTTTCTTTCTTTTCATCTTCAATTCTACTTGTATTCATGCAATTCTTGGCTAGATGACCAAGTTTTGTACAAGTGAAACATCTTATGGTGGTATCTCTCTTCCTTCTGTGATGTTTAACATAGTTCATACCAATGTGTCCATACTCTCTATAGTAATTACATCTGCACCAGGTGTTATAGTCCCAACCAAATATTTCTTTCACAATTTTCCCTATTGGATTGAATGACTTGGTTCTTGAATTTGATGCCTTGTGACCTTGTTTCTTACATTTGTGACATTTTTCTTCAAATTTAGGTTTCTCTTTACATTCAATAGCCTTGTGATCATGCTGATTGCAATTGTAACATTTACCATTGAATTTTCTTTTCCATTACTCCAAAATTTGTTTGATGTATGACCTATCTTACCATAGTTATTGCAAGTAGGTCTTTGATTTCTTTGAGCACCTTGTTTGGAGTATTCACCTTCTTCTTTGTATCCAATTCCTACTTTACCCTTTTGTCTATAGAGATTCTACTCATTTAGTTGATTCAATTGATTCATGTCTTCTTGTGATTTCATCATTCTCTCATTGACTTTCTTTTCAATGTTTAGGGCATTTTCCAATATTTCACTGATTTTCTTTTCAGATCTCAGCTCACTTCTTATTCTTTTATTGATTCATCTTTCTAAATTTAGATCATTCCTTAATCTTTCATTCATCTATCTTTGACTTGTGATTTCTTCATTTGCATTAGAGATTTGATCTACAAGATTTTCATACTGAAGGGATTGGTTCTAGATCTCATTGTTTCTTCCATCCAATTCTTCTTTCATTTTGTTCCTTTGCTCCAAGGTTTTGCATAGCCTTACTAACTAAATTTCTTGCTCTCTTTTGAGCTTTCTTATTTCTTCCTGTAGGGAACCATTCTTCTCTAAGAGTTCTTTGATTCCTTCATTTGCTTCATCTGAATTGCTTGAAGGGAGAAAATCTTCAATCCTTTCTTCAATGTACTGGTGATCATTTATCTGATTTACAAGTTCCTTCCTTCTTTTCAGGGATTGGGAGAGTTTCTCCTTAGCTTTCTTGAGTTGTGCAATAGCCATTTCTAGATCTAACTTTTCATTGTCAATTGCTTTATCAAGTCTAAATATATCTATTGTCCTTGATCTTTGCTCAAGTTGTCAAGCTTTATCCTTAGAACCACAAAAGCTCTGATACCAATTGTTGGAAATATTCAAGACTATGCTAGGTTACTGAGAGGGGAGGGGTGAATCAGTAACCTTAAAACTTTATCAAATTTAGATCTTAATTACAATAATCCAATAATCATTTAATTCATTAAATCATATCAAACTGTATGCATGAGAAACTGAAAACATAAACATTCATGGCACATGAACACAATAATTTGGTGACCCAAAAACCTTCCAAATAGAAAGTAAAACTAGTGTGGGGATGATACCCACAAAACTTCAATACTATAGCATAAAGTTGGTCAGTTAAGTCTTACATTGATCACTTTTGATGATCTACTATGTTAGGAGCAATCAGGACTGCTAGGTCCACCTTGTTAGAGGATTTGCAAACATACAATGAAGTATGCACTCAATAAAGATATTTAACAAAAGATTGTTAAGTCTACCTTGTTAGAGGATTTTGGACTAGTTCACCTATTAAAATGAAGTAGTAGACCTCTGACTTACAACTAATTTACTGATAGAGATTCTTTGTAGTATTGATCACCTTTATGTGATAGATATGGCTCTGTTTCTCCTTTGCTAAAATGGCCTTACAATACACTTTGTTGCTGATTCACATTTGCATGCTTCTCACATATTCTTCTCTCACTTTGAATACATGCATACATACATCTACCTATATGGATATGATACAATACATATATATATATATATATATATATATATATATATCCAATTTACAAAATTACAAAGTCAGCCAATATACAAGTTAACACTAATATTACAAAGTCATCTCAAATGAAGACATTCGGGTTTTGAAGACTGACTTGGTGAAGTTATGATACACATCATCCACTATCATTACTCAGCATCATCATGCATTCAATAGAAGTAGAAGCTCAGTCCATACTAATCATCTCAAAGTAGTCTCAAACTCAGTTTGCACTAGTGAATTGGTAGATACTGTGTAACTTGGTAGAAACTGAATTACTCATTTACCATGAATGTACTTGGTAAACACTAATCATCACATCACTCGGTTAACACAACTTTGCTTCACATGAACTAATATCTTGGTAGAAAATGTAAAGCTTGGTAACCATTGAACTACTCAATAGAAATTTTTGGACTTCACACTGCCTAAATTTACTTGGTAACCACTGGAATGCTTGGTAAGAACTGTAAAGCTTGGTGGCTACTAAATTACATGGAAAATGTTGTAGACTATTCAATGATCTCAGTAACCATATAGAATTTGAATAAGTTTTGTTACTAATAACAAACTTGACTTAATGTCAACATTCTTGATGAAGTTCAAATCTCTGCATATAGTTTTGTAGAGATGTGGGAAAAAAAAAATAGATGATGAGTGTATTTTTTTGATACTCTCAAAGTTGTGAGGATAGTATTAGATCTTTTCTTCCACGTTCTACTCCACTATGGATGTCTTCTTTTGAGACATTTTTTGATTGGTTGACATGGGAATAGGAAAAGATCCAATAGGTGGATGCTTCTAGCTCTTCTAGCCAAGAACTGGTTGCTTAGACTTCTTAGGGGAAACTAAAATAGAAAGCCAAACTAAAGAAAGATACACCAAAAACTGATGCCAAACCTCCAGCTAACCCTTCCAAGGGTTTATTGAGTCTACCTCCAAGACTAAGAAGAAATTACTTGAGACCTATAGTTTTTGTGGAAAGGATGGACATTCCATTTCTAGGTGTTGGAAACATTTGGAAGCTTTAGAGGAAGCCATGCAGGAGCATCACATTTCAGCTCCTAAGTCTTCATCCCCCCTACAGGGTAAGATCACGCTCTTATTGCACATGCTATGACTTTTGGACCTACTTGGATGCTTGATTATGATGTCTCTCACCATATGAAAAACACTCAGGAGTTGGTCACCTCACTTTCTCCTTATGTTTCTTCACAGATTGTTATTGGGAACTCATCACATCTTTCAGTTGTGGGTTCTGGTTTTGTTGCATTAGCTGGGGGTTCTCTTCAAGATGTTCTTTTTGTCCCTAACATATCAATGAACCTATTGTCTATTTATCAGATTTTCCACTGTAGCTCTCGTAATATAGTCGAGTTCTCACCACATGATGTGGTTATTTGGGACTTACTTGATTCTGTGTTGATTGTGGCTACTGGGAGTGTTGACTCTACATCTCATCTCTACAGAGTTGATGGATTTGAGTCTTCTCATGACTCATGTTCTCATCTTGTAGCACATGCAAAGTGAGTAAGAAAACTTTGGTACGAGTGTTTTGGCTATGTCAATTATAGATATCTTCAATAGATAAACACACAGACACTTGTTCTTGGGCTTCCCCAAATTTCTTGCACAAATGGTGTTTGTCAGGGTTGTGCTCTTGGAAAACAACATAGGGATCCTTTTCCACATGGATGAGCCACTCGTGCTTTGGCACCATTGGAGTTGATTCACAATGACCTCATACCATTTTCCACTACTTTTTTTGGTGCCATATATGTGCTTACTTTCATTTATGACTTCTCTAGATGTACATGGGTGTACTTTTTGAAGTACAAGTCTAATGTCTTTGATTCATTTTGAGTCTTTAAGAAATTTATTGAGAAGTAGTCTAGTCTTTCTATTTGGTAGATATGCATAGATAATGGGGTGAGTATGTGAACCAAGCTTTCAAGGATTTTTTCTTTGAACATGATCTTTAGCATCAATTTTTAGTGCCCTACACCCCTCAGTAGAATGGTGTGGCCAAGAGAAAGAACATAATCCTTCAAGAGATGCCTAATTGTATGATTCAGTCCAAGTCCATAGATTCATGTTTTTCATTAGAGGCAGTCAATTATCCCAACTATATTCAAAATTGAATGCCTCACAAGGTAGTTCGACATATGACTCTTGAGGAGGCTTGGTCTCATTTCAAGCCTGATGTGTCTTCATTCTGATTTTTTAGTAGTGAAGCATGGGCATTTATACCAGACGCTCAGAAGAGAGAAATGGAGTAGAAGAGTTGACACCTCATTTTTTTTAGCTACTGCAAGGATGTTAAGGCCTACAGTTTGTTATATCTTGATTCTAGAGAGGTCCTATTTCAATGGGATGTCCAATTTGATGAGTGCCATCCTATAGTAGATACCATGTCTATAGAGTCTACTTCACTTACTACTACTCCCTCATCCTTTCTAGTCTCTTTTTTGGATGATGAGGATGATGATCTTGGTGATACCCAGGTACCTCTACCACAAGATCCTCCCCAGATGCCTAAATGGGCTCAAGCTATAGTTGAGGCTATAGGATCTCTAGTTGGTGACTCTTCTACTTCTTGTCACACTCATTCTCATACTATGGGTTCTAGTCTTCTCGGTCATGCTATTTGTGATGATCCTTAGACAATTGTAGTAGTAATAGGACATTCTAAGTGGGATAGTACAATGGAGTAGTATTCTTCTTTGATGAAGAATCATACTTAGGATCTTTGTTCTCTTCCTAAGGGAAGAAAGTTAGTGCAATGCAAATGGTGTTATTGTACTAAGTTTGCTACTGATGGTTCCATTGATAAGCACAAGACATGCCTTGTTGCAAAGGGTTTTTCATAGGTTGAGGGTATTGATTACACTAAGACATTTTCCCCTATCACCATGATGAACTCTATTCACCTTGTCTTATCCCTCGCAGCTTCTCAAGGATGGCCTAGTTTTTAGATGGATGTAAAGAGTGCATTCTTGCATGGTGATCTTACTGAGTATATTTACATTGAGTAGCCTCAGGGATTTTTGTAGGATTCCTCCTTGGTTTGTAGACTTTGATGCTCATTGTATGGTCTCAAACAAGCCCCTCAAGATTGGTATGACAAGATGGACACTTTTTTGCTTTCTATAGGCTTCACACATTGCCATTCTGATTCTATAGTCTACATTTAGCATCTTGATGCTAAGGTTTTGATATGTGTGCTATATGTTGATGATCTTCTTCTCACAAGTAACTCATCCTATATGATTATGGATGTTCAAAGAGCATTGATGGAATAATTTGAGATGACTAATCTTGGTTTTCTACACTATTTTCTCAGTCTTTAGATTGTTCAATCCCTTGTTGTAATCTTTGTTTACTAGAAGAAGTATGCTCTTGACATGCTTCATCACTCTGACATGCTTGATTGTAAGCCTGCTCCTACACTTTTTCATTCAGTTGTTACCTTGCCTACCTCTTGTAGTTTTTCTTCAGTGGATCCCACATTGTATTGGTAGTTGGTTAGTAGCTTGTTGTACCTGACACACACTCGTCTTGATCTCTCCTTTATAGTGGGTCTTGTCTCTAATTTTTCACATGAGCCTCATGAGAGTCATTGACAAGTTGCCAAGAATATTTTGAGATACATTTAGGGAACACTTATGTATAGAATTCATTACACATTAGGGACTCCTCACATTGTTGGCTACACTGACTCAGATTGGGCCAGTGATGTTGATGATTAGAAGTCTAGTTCTAGATTTTTTTTTTGTCTTGGCTCTGGTCCTATCACATGGTTGTGCAAGAAGTAGAGTACTCACACACTTTCATCTATAGAGGTTGAGTATCGAGTAGAAATGCTTTCTAGTTAGGAGATTTTATGGCTTTGGTAGTTGATGACTATGTTTGGTTTTCCTCCTGATCATCCCACTATTTTGTGGTGCGATAATCAGAGTGTTATTCATATTTCCTGCAACTCGATGGAGCATCACCACACTAAACATATGGAGCTTCATATGCATTTCATCCATCATCTAATATAGGATGGTGTTCTCTCTTTGGAGTATATTCCCACTAATGCCCAAGTTGCTGACATCTTCACCAAGTTATTTGCATCACCTCGCTATCTTCTACTATGGTCTATGCTTGGGGTTAAGGAATTTGTCCTTGGAGGGCCTTGTAGAGGCCTTCCTTCCTTCATGTTTTTTCAACATGTTTTTTATATCTCTTTTTGAAGAGGGGTTTTTCCCACTAAGGTTTCTCCTTTATCTCCAATTTATAGAGATTTCCTTGTTTTGGGTTCCTGATCAGGCCTTATTGCTAGGACCCATTTTCCTACTTTCATAGATTTGCTAAGTTAGCTTCCTCCTAAGATTCACTTAAGGGAGGGTGTTAGAGTAATAATTTTTTATGCTTATTAATTAGATTGTCTTGATTTAGTTAATCAAGTTGTTTATTACTCTAGTTACTTAAAGCTTTCTCCTAGGTGCATATAATTAATATTTTATATTAATTATAATGTGTAAACTTAGTTTTCTTTTCCTTTAGGGTTTCATTCACCTTTAAGGTTGAACTTTTTTACTTTTTGTTTTCATAACTTGGAACACATTTTTCACTCTCACATCATTGAGATTTTCCAAGCTCTACTTTTTCCTCTATTGGTTTCTCTTTAGTACAGGTTATTTGCATGCAAATGTTCTTGACGATTTGTGAAGTTGGTTTTCACAACTTCTACATTTGAGACATGACTCTTTTCCTTCCTTTTCTTTTACTACATACGGTATTTCCTACCTTATTGATGATTCCCTTTCAAATAAAATTACTATTCCCAATTCATCCTAACCAAGCGCAGGCTTAACTCTTATGTTCTTCTATCCTAAAAATTTCAAATAGAGGGACTTTAGTAGTAATTTGTGATAACATAGAAATCATGTCAACATGATCATATACAAGAGTTTTAAATAGATTACCTTTGTCTACTTGTACTTGAATATTAGGCTCCTCCACTTATCTATTAAAATCAAGATTTTATTTCTTTTCACGTCTATTCATCTTGACTGCCTCTACATCTTGGAATTGAACTTTCTTTTTAGGTTCCCATTTTTTATTCTTACTAGCTTTGATTTTGACTATCACTAGATTATCTTCTATGTTTCCATCATCCATTTTGTGAGTTATGCCCTTGATTAAGATACTAGATGTTTTCCCAACAACATTATTTACTATTCTATTTCTAAGATTATAGGTGTTTAAAACTTGGGCCACCATCTCAGTAGTTACTGTATCAATTTCTTCATTATATGGATTCCTCAAGTTCATATGCAAAAACATATGGTATCATGTCTCACATTCTATCATCATTTTGATCTTCATCATCTAAAAATAATTGTTGAAGATGTAGTTGATACATATTCCTTTAACTCTTAACATCAATCTCAGACTCTTCTAGATTAGATTCTTCACCATTATCACATAGTTGAAAATTGGCCAATGAAGATATCTAATTTTTTCACACTTAGAGGAAATGTTAAAAGTAAAAATACTTAGCTTTTGGTACTCAAAAAATTGTCCAAGTATGAATTTGGTATACAATAGTGTATTATTTTGTTTGTAACTTGTTGCTAATGTCATATTATGACTAAAAAAGTTAGATGGAGATATTATACATGTTGGTGATGATGTGTATAACCTCAGAAGTTAGTATGAACTACACAGAAAAGAGGTATTCATATTTTAATGAAATAAGATAGTAGAATTAAAGGAAAGGAATCATTTTGTTTACAAAATAATTACTTGTCCAATTAGGGCCGACATCTTAGATGTTTACTCTAAGTTGGAAACATGTATTATGGTCTTAGCCAACCTAGCAAAAATTTATGAAAAGGCATGGCATTTATGCTAAGGAAATCTTGCAAATTCAAGTGTGCTATCTTGGAGAAGTTATGTTGAGCAAGTGTAAGCAAACATTTTTGAAAGTGACATGCAAAGTTTGTGAAGCTATTTTTTGATCCAAGACCAAGCTATGGATTAGATATTAGTTGAGAAAGAAGTTATAGTACCTACATTCCATAAGTTTGATTACATGTTTGGGTAGTGAGCTTTTCTTGTAATTAGAAATTCATGTTATTGATTTTAGATTGGTTTTGACAAGTGAGTGTCTATACACTTAAGTCATTTACTTATTTCATGTTGAATAAGTAGTGCATGCTGAGCACAACACGTATAAGATAGAGTATGGCGAGTCTATAGTGAGTGTCAAGCCATTGATGTGCTATGTCACTCAAGTGCTGAGTAGATAGTATATGCTGAGTGATATAGTAGTTGAGCAAGCAGTGCATGCCAAGTCATTCAGATGCTAAGTCATAGTATAGAAATCAATATATATCAAGCATTAGAGACTTCAGATGCTGAGTAACATAGTTTTGACATAGTTGTTTTTAATGGCACAAAGCTCTATGTAAACCATTTTTGAGCCACCTTATACATTGAATTATGATATTTTGGAGATAAGGATGAATGTTAAGTTGGAATCGTAATGCATTACATGTAGCCAATCAGGTTAAGGGAAGGTTTAAGTGGCAAAATTGATGAATCATAGTTGTTAACTCATACCTAACCCTAAGTCACCTAAGTCTTCTTAAGGAGGACAAACCCTAAACTTCATATGTGCATGGAAGGAGTGAAGAGAGAAGTTTTCATGCACAAATAGAGCATTCATGGTGGTTGAGGAATTGTGAAGTGAAATTGCATTGCACAATTAGTTAAAGGAGAAAAAAGGAATGTAATAGTATATAGAAAAGAGACACCTAATCAAGAATACATTATTTCAGAGGTGATCTATCATCAAGCAACAAAGTGTTAACTACAAGATCATTCTTGAGTCATTCTAACAGCTGAAGTAATTAAATCTCTTGATAGAGTAGTCCTAATAGCTTGTATTGAAATCCTCTAATAAGGTGCTTACTTAATTGTGAGTTAAGTCCTTTAACAAGGCATACTTCTAACATGGTGTTGAAATCCTTTAATAGGGTAAGCCCTGATAGTCTTTGTAAGCCTTTAACATGGTAGATCTTTCATAGGGTAGATCATGTTTCATGATCAAATATTGTAACCTTCATTGGATACAATTTATTACTATAGTAGTGAAGATTTGTGAGTGTTATCCCCACCCTAGTTTTACCTTCTCATTGGAGGGTTTTTAGGTAATCATATATGGGGTCATATATGTGTGAATGCTTACTTGTTTACATGACCTAGATGTACATGCTTTACATGGTATTTTAGTTTAGTTATTGAATGTATGAAATCGATGTGTGGTGAATATTTTATGGGTTAAAGTTTAAACTACTAATTCAACACACCCCCCCCCCCCCAAGAAGTTTACCTTTCCAATTGTAATTCCAACAATTGGTATCAAATCCAAGTTCTCTAAAAGAGAAGCTTTGCAACTTTGAGGAAAGATCTTGAAATGGAAGTCTACAATTTGGGAAAGATCATTGAGAATAGGGGAATTGAAATACAACTCATTCTACATCAAATAAATAAAGAAAGAGAAGAACTAAAGAAATCTTTGAAACAAATGAAGAAAATTGCCATTGAGGAGAATGACACACAATACAGAGAAATGGACACCATTAAGTTATTTGCTAGTGTATACTCTAATGAATTTGATGTAGTAGTTATAGATCTAATTGAAAAGAAAAAAGCCCAAGCTGAGGAAATCAAAAATCTCAAGTTAGAGCAAGAATCACAAGCCATACTACTATGTGAGGTGACTGAATAGAAAAAGAAAGCTATGGAAGACAAAGCCATGATTGAAGAAGATAAAAGAGTTTTGACCAACAGACTAGAAGAGAAATCATTAGAGCTTACCAATATTTCCAACATGCAATTAAATATTCTAAGTCAAATGATGAATGACAACTATGAATTGAATGTCAAGGACATTGAAATAACAACATTGAAGTTATAGAATGAGCAATTGAAAAATGACCTTGTTGGTGTTTGAAAACGTTGGAGGTTTTCAATTACCCTGATGAGAACAAAACACATCTAGGGGTAGCTAACTCCCATTTTCAACATGCCCATTCAGACACTAGGCCAACTATAAGGCTAGACCCTTCTTCTTCTTTAGGCTCTGCAAAACCTAGGCAGGTGGACCTGAGATTCAAATGATACTGTACTAGTGCAAAAACATATCCCTAAATCTATTAAGAAGAATTAACCCTTATTTCTCCTAAAGGCTTATGAAATAACATGGACCTACAATAGCTAGGTGCAATTCTATGGCTCTCAGAAGCTAAGTGAGGGTTCAACTTTTATAGCTCCTTCAACATAAAAGGGAAATACAATTGAATAATAATGTTGATTTTCAGCAAACCATGACATGAATCAACATAAGCCTATGATCTTTCAAGATGATCAGTGCCTTATCTATTGGGAAATCACACAAATCCCTAACACACATCCCAGAAAGTCATTGATATATGCCACATATCAGGACTTTCCTGATCTATCTATCCACTTTATGAATTAGACATCTGCATCCTTCAGAATCTCATACTCGACCTATCCCTTCCTGAGATCTGCAACCCTATGATGATGAATTAAGCATTTACATAACCCTTTGAGTTACCATCAAAATAAATCAACATATACAACCAATAGATTGCAACTGAGTTCCATATTCTTTGTTTACAAAACACAAGAGATTATAGACAACATGAATGGGAGACAAGATACTAGAAAGAAGATTAACTCGCTACTGAATTCTATTTACTTCTTTGAAACAAATATAGGAGATGCATGAAATTGAAATGCCAAATGACCTAATAGGTAAGAACTATTTGCATAAAAGACTTAATGATGTTCAATACAAGAGAAGTAATGCTGAAAGAATGGTTTCATAGTATTGGGAATGCATCAAGACTGGACCAAAACCCTGGTATCATAGTAGTGTGCCCTTTTTCTCCAAAATACTGGAACCAACTAGTTTCTCAGTAACAAAAATTGGAACCCCTCAAATGACAGAAAGAAAGAAATATATAGACAAAGGTGAATTCCTAGATCTGATATGCAATTGATAGGTGTCCACTTGAAATTCAATCCTTTGGCAACTAAAAAACCTATTTCTTCTTTCTTCCCACCTTATCTAATTTGATTTCATCATTACACTCTAACTAATTTCTAAAATATCTCTTGTTGAATGATGAAATCCCTTGTTTGCTAAAATATCTGAACTAAATTAAATACTAATGAAATTGAGATTCAACTGATTTGAATATAACCCAATTTAATCCCAATTGCATTTTTACCATATTTTATGCATATTTAGGTCATACCTTGCCGAAAATCAATTCTAAACTTCCTCACCTGAATGTAGTTGCAAATTAGATATCTGGGATAAAACCTCTTGTAACTTGAACAGACTACTTCTTGTGCAAAAATTGATTCCAGAATTAGAAAATTTGTTCTTTTTCAATTTCGGTGGTATATTGGAGTGCATATAAGGCCTTCAGGAAACCCTTTGAATCTCATTTTGAAAAATGCCCCTCTATTATAAATGTTCAAGTCTGCACTTAAATTTTAAATTTTAAATTTTAAATTTCAAAAATTTTAAATTTTAAATTTCAAAAATTTTAAATATCTAAAGTTGGCACTTTAGAATAAATTCATTTTGAAATTTCATTACGTGCAAATCAAATTTTTGAAATAATAATTTAAAATTATTATTTTTGTATTTTAAAAAATTCCCTCTATGCTTCTCTGGGCCCACTGGGCGCCACCCGAGCTACCACGTGGCAACCCATGATTGGTCGGTTGATGCCTCATCATCGCCACCTATTTCATCCTCACCATGTGGCAACCTTTACTTTGCTACTTGCACCACCACCTCAGCACACTGATAAAGCTTTCAAATTCATCTCATGACCCAGGCCCACTGCCACATGGTGGCAGCCCACTTTCCTACATTATTTATATTCCTCACATCTTGATAATGCGAGGAAGCAGGCACCATTAGATCCAGACACTTGGCCAAATCTCGGCAAATTTGGCCACATTAGCTTGTTTGCTTTTTCGTTTAAAATTTTGCATACATCACATTGACGTCATCCTCCAAGTTGCATCAACATAGGACCCATGCACTAACTTGAGTTTCCAAAAGCCACTTTTAAATAATTAAAGATCTCACTTCCCAAGCAATGTGGGACTATAGGGAATTCATTATTCCATGTGTCTATTAGTTACGACTCCAACCATGGCAGATTCTTCTATATGAAGACACTGGAACTGATACTCCTTGCCTACTGCACCAAACAACAATTATGCATGGGTTTGGTTCTTTATACGTTGGTTCCTTCTCTTTTGCTTTAGCTTGCAAGTCTATTTTTCTTATGTGTTGACTGCAGACCATAGCTGGGCAGATTCCCTCTAGTGTGAGCAAAAATTAGGTTTTATCATGAGCAAAACTGGCTCTATTATTCCTCTTCTAAGATAGGTCTATTCCCTTAATGAACTTTCCATGGCTTCTATGGAAAATGCGTGCGCAAGTGAGTGGCTTTTAGCCCTGACTGCAACTTTTTGATTGCTGCTATGTTCTATTTTGACTGTGGCTTGGACAGGCTTAACTTGCCCTTCACTTGAACTTCCCTTTGAACTTTGATGCTACAGTTTGGTGTGAAGTTTTTATCTACTTCAATGTTGTGTTCTTTTGTTTATATACTGTATCTTTGTCTTTACATGCCACGCTATGCTGGGAGCTTCTTTGTTCATTTGTGTGAAGCTGCTTGGATGCATGCCCTGCTCCCTGCCACTTCTCCTTCACTGGCGACTTCCTCCTTCTTACTGTGGGTTTGTCTTTGACATGTTGACTACATGCATGAGATGTCTTTCTTCAAAATGGCATGAGATTGTTCTCTTTCTAATTGTTGTGGCTTCTTTTATTATCAGTGGCTTGGGCCTTTGAAACTCAGTGCTTCTCCTACGTGTGGGGTACCCTACTCACATCTTCTTTTATGTTTGGCGCTTTCATGCTCCAAACTGGTGCCTTCATTCCATTACTTGCAGGCTGGTGCTTTGTTCAACATCAATGTGCATGGCCTTCATATCATGAAGTCGTCCCCTACCTTCTCTGGCCTACGTTTTCTATTCACTTCACACATTCCCTTGTTTGCATCTTAATGGATGTGCAAGCCCCATTGTAAAGCTCCCATTTTGGCTAAGGCAGTGAGGATATTGGCAAAGGTTGTAGAATTTGACTTTACATTTGCTATGCTTCCACATTTGGCAGAGGTACAGAGGATGCATCTGCAAACTGTATTTTCTTGAAAGTACCAAAAGCCTGTAAAATAAATCCATTTTGTGCATATCCAAGAAACTAAGACTTGCCCTATTAGTCTATGAAATATTTCTATAGATTGTATCTCTATACAAGCACGGGTATCAGTCCTTGGTTTGCTTTAATCTTGCTACACTAATTTATCTCCCCATGGACTTGTCTCATTGTATGTTGCCATAAAATTTCACAACAAGATTAACTTCAAAATGTTTTAGTCAAATTTTGAGATGGTTGAGCTTAGATAACAAAGGTTCATTTTTAGGAAAATTTTTATGAATAGGAACATCGAAGTAGCATAACTTTACACTTTGACTCTTCAAAAAAAATTCAATCCGCTCCATATCATTTGGTCTAATGCCACTAGTAGGGCCCCCCAAAGTGGGCTTGACTAAAAAAAAAATTGTTTTCATACAACTGAATCTTCCAAATGATCCACCGAACTCAAGTTACTAAATGAAGTCAATTTTGCACCCTAGAAACAAATTTGCAACTCACTTTTACACCTGTCTACAAACTACTAACTTCATCCCAGGAGGTATGTTAATTGGCCTTAAAAATTGATCTCAACACCTGACTAGACTCTAAAAACTAGCACACTGACTCTTTGTTCTGCACACTTGCAGACTGTGGAATCTCGTCTCATGATGAATTCTAGGTCAAAAGATTTTCGCCTTCAAAGTTGCCTCTTCAGAATTACCTGCATAAAAACATGTCAAAAAGCAATAAACTGGATTCGGATTTGGCTTTGAAAATTGGGCAACTGACACTTGGGAAGACGAAACTTGGGACACTGGTTCTCTATCATGAGGTGAGTATGAATATGTGATTTGGGCTCATGACAAATAATTGGGTGCAAATGGCGATCAGTTAGAGTAGGCTACCTGGATTTTGCAATTTGAAACACTGATAGGATAACAATTTTTTGCAAATGGAATTAACCTGGAAATGTGTGCAAATGGATTCGTCATGACTTACAAACTAACACACTTGGAGATTTTTAGAGTACAACACAATGGTACAATCCATTCAACCTCACCAATCACGGATTAGGATATATGACATCATGAACAGGGGTTACAATCAATCTGCAATTACTGACACCAGTAAAAAGTTAGAAATTTCATTTGGAGTCATGTTTAAAAACTGATCAAACGGATTCATCATAAGCTGAAACTTGAAACACAACAAGTTTTTGATGTCTACAATATAATGCATTAAGAATTTCAACATTTGGGTCAACCAAGTAAAAGTTATAGCACATCAAATAGGGCTTCCCAAAATTATGTGTAATACAATTAGCATGACATTTAAAAGACCAACTTTGAGGGATTCAAAACCTAGTCAAACAGACTTGAAACGACTCAAAATCTAAAACATAGGCTCTCAGCTATGGACACTAGACACTCTTAAAGTGGTTTGTCATACAATGTCTCTGGGTGCAATATATTTAGATGCAAACAAGGCCTCCTGTCGCTATTTGACACTTGGGATAAAATGGAAGATTGAAACTAGCTCAAAACAAGGCTTCACGCAATGACTTAAAATGTCAAGTTAACATCATGGACCACATAGACGCATCAAATGGAGGGTGTTAGAAACAGTAAACACCTCTTGGGGCTCAAAAGTATAGCCGGGTACATATGCACTTAAAAGCATTTATAGGGCTTAATTTTCTCAAAAGTGCTCAAAATTGACCGTGCAATTTTTAGCGCCAACAGACCTAAAAAGGGAAAAGGATTTTTCTAAAAGTTTTAATAAACCAATTGAAGCCATTAAATACTTTAAGTAATTATTGAGATCCTCTAGATCCAATAATGATACATCTAGACTAGGATATACAAGTACTAAAGTAGGAGAATCATCTAAAAGTGTTGAAGAAAGGATCAACAAAGGTAAGAAATACAAACCTACTTGTCATAATTTTGGTAAGAAATGAAATACTACTAATGTGTGTAGGAGCAAGACAATAAATCAAAATGCCAAGCATAGGAGCATGGTTCACTGTCATAAGTGCAACAAATAAGGTCATCAAGCACATGAATGTAGAACTATGACCATGCACACACAAAGTTTTGAAGGATATTGTTAAAATTGTCAAAAGTATGGACATAGAGCTTTTGAGTATAGATCTAAGCCCATGATGTCATTAGACAAACAAACAAAGGTAAAGAACAATGGAAACTCTTACAACTGGGATTATAATACAAGATATAGCTATCATTATTGTCAAGAGTATGGACATGTTACTCAGAATTGTATGAGGACGCACTTCAAAAGTGACTACAAAAGGTAGTTGAGTCAAACCACATGTTTTAGTTGTTTGAAGATTGGTCACATTAGTTGCTATTGTCCAACAAAGTCAAAGGCATCAAGTTGTGAGTTCAATAATATTAAAGGCAAAGGCAAGGTAGATATTGAAAATGTTAGAAATGAAATGAACAAAACATGGAAGAAAAAGGAGTATTGTAGCACATCAAGTGGAGAAGGGATCACTTCACCCAATGAGGTGGGTGATCACACCTCATCAAACTAAGCAATCAAGAGGTATGTAGACTAATATTCATAAGTTATATCATACATCAGTTACAAAAGAATTTAGTATTGAAAAGTCTACATAAGCATAGATAAAGATGTAAGATGTTATTAGGAATCAAAGAAAAAACCTTAAGTTTTTCATGTTATTGCCAAGCATGAAAAATTTCCTATGACTACCGAATGAAATGCTAGAGGATGCCAAGCTAATAGAATAGCTAGTTAATGTTGAGCTCATAATGATTGCCAAATGATTGAAAAGACTAGTGGATGTTGAGTGAGCCTAAAATTGGTTGATGTCAAGCTTACAGCTATGTAAGCACTCAACATTAATTGTAGTGTTTCAAAAGGGTATTTGGCTAATTTTTACCTCATTTTACATCATTTCAAAATCAAGAAAGAAAAAGGAGAGCTAAAGACAATCAAGACACTAATTAGAAGCATTTGCAAAAGATTTGAACATCAATTTGACACTATTTGATCAGATCTTGCAAGTTATTTATCATGTGTTGAGCTATGCTATTTCTATTTTCATAAACCTTAGTTTCACATAAAAGCACCTAGTTCAAAGGATGTAGAGGGTAAGGAGGTTTTGAATGTTCAACTAGTTAGTAATGAGGTCAAAAAACTTAATTTCAAAGCCATATCAAATATTGCATATAAAAAAGACCCCTCTAGTGTGTTATCCATGATACCGCCAAAAATTTTAATAGTTTAAGATGTCAGAAAATGTTACAACTGTATGATTGGGAGTATTGAACACATGGAAATAAGACAAGCATATGATAGACTATGTGAAAATGGTGTACTAAGGGAAGAATTGAAAATTGTAGAGAAGAAAGAGTTAACTCATGCCCTAGATTTCCTAAATGTTTTCAAAATTGAATGGATTAGGATTGTATTGAGCAAGATTCATGATAGTTCACTATGGTTAGACACTGGGCCTATCAAAATAACCAAAAGAATAATCCATAGGGTAATAGGGTATCCAACCCTATATTAGCCTAAGATTGTAAGGAGCGATTCAAAAGAAGTTATTTAGAAGAACATTGGAGCTGTGTGGAATAAGAGAGGAATGACTATTGACACCATTATAGATCCATTGATAGACTTTATAGTAAAGGTAATTGCACATAAGTTTTACCAATCAAGTAGATTAAATAGTGTTCCATGTATTACAGTGGATGTGGGTTACAAGAGTGTTAAGAAGGATCATACATATGATATTTCTAAGCTACAACTACAACAATTGATTGAAAACCTAGGAGCAATAAGGAAAAAAAAGGGTGCTCAGTGCAAATTTGGTTCTATTTTGATATGTATTTTCTGTTATGTTCAAAACACATTTCCTACATTTGGCACTATGGCATGGAAAACAAATAGGTTAGTGGCAGTACAAATAGGAGAGTTCATTAAAAAATTGGGTAAAAATATTGAATCAGTAATGACTAGTAATTTTGAGGACTTCAAGCAATCTATGAAGAAAAGATTGATAATTCTAGTATCATTAGTGGAAAAACATTATGATGATGTTTTTTTCCTAGTTGATGCTGATAATACTTTTGTTCAAGCAACAACTCCAATGGTAAGATGTCTAATGCCATTAGGATATGAAATAAATGTAGACGAGGCCTCTATAGCAATAACTACATTACTTATTGAATATATAGATAGAGATGCCAAAGCATTTGGTAATTATGAAATGGCCAAATCTAAAATTATCACGAAACTAAAGACTACCTCTATTATAAAGAAGAAGGAGAAGTTGGTAAAGAAGATGAAAGCTAAGTTTGGTGAAGGTGTTGAGTAGGAAGAGGATGAGGAGGAAGAGCATGAAGAGGATGAAGACACCCAAACCTAAGCACCCATTACATTAATACAAGGAATGGGAGAAGATCAGCAAGGGGAAGAGACAAAAATTGTAGAAGGTGTCGAGGGAGCAGAAGCCAAGGAAGCACTTACTCCCACTGATCAAAAGAAGAGAAAGGCTAAGGCTCAACTAGTGACAAGAACCAAGAAAGTTGCTAAACCTAGCCAACCCAAACCTATTGCACCTACGAGAAGGGCTAGTACACGTATCACTACACAAAAGGAAAAAGAAAAGATTCAACCTATAGAGTAGGAAGAAGGAGCAAAGAAAATACCAAGGAAAAAATACATTTCTCAAGCTAAATTTGATGAGGAGAGAATAGAAATAGATGAAAATAGCTAATTCCAAGTGGTGAGTCATAATCTAGCTTCAGCTTTAGACAATCTATGCGAGAATGTTAGAAATAATGCAGTTTTGTTAGAATTTTCTTTCATTGATTTTGATAATCTTGGAAAGGTTTAGAAGAATCAAGTGGAGGAGGAAATATATGCCATGATGGAAAATTTTAAGAAAGCACCACTAGAGATTGCCAACTCAATGCCTAAAAGCTTATATGAAAGAGTTGAGTAGAAATGGTATTATTGTTTAAACTCAGAAAGGAAAATGTGGGAGACATCAATTGCACAAGTTATGCCTAAACTTAGGAAGGCACAAATTGCTAAGGCTATGAATAAATATGCAGTTAGATTTGTTCCAAAATCTAAAGCTTTTAACATATTGCAAACAATATTGAAGATGTTGTGAAGAATTCCACATAGATGTGGAAGGTCACATATGGATTAGCTACAGTAAAAGCTGGTGAACAAGAGCCTATAGAGGTTAAATATGATGAAGAAGATGAAAACAATGAAGGGATATTTGAGGGAGGAACTAAAATGCATATAGATGACTAAGAAATAGCTGAAATAGAGTAGCAAGAAGAACAAAGTGTACAATATACACAATTGCCAGATGTCAACCCTCAACAAATAACAAGTGTAAACACTGAAATAGTAATAGTAAAGGATGTTTTTGATCTCACTTCTTAGAAAATTAACCCCCTAAATAAGGAAGATCTAAAAAAGAAACATGACCAATCTACAATATAGGAAAAATTGTGTGATAATCCTATATTAGTGAGTGTAGATGAAATCCAAAAAATAGTGAATAACACTACAAGGGGAGAGGTGAAAACACAAGAACCACCTACCATCACCCCTCAAGTCACTAATGTACAACCTTTGGATAAAATACCAGAAGTTACATCAGAAAAGGTTGACACAATTGGAAAGGACACAATGGAAACTCAAGCCACTACTAATACACAAAGTCAAATAGGTTTGATAGTTTCATCTGCACCTCCGACACAAGAACAAGGTGCAAGTCAAGATATTGTATAAACTAAGGACAATCCTAAAGAGACCAAGTTGAAATCAAAGCTGAAGGAGCAAGTAACCATTCAAGCCCTAGTAACTTTACCAAAATCTAGCACTCCTTCCAATCACACTCTTTAGAAATTGAGCATAGATGCAACACCATTGCAAATCTTAGTGCTGAGTCCAAGCACATCAAAGGTAGAAGAGGTAATACAATATGGAGATGTAAGCTTGAAAGAAGAGATTGTGTTACGAAAATATGATTATGACACAATGACAATAGAGTCAATGGGTATATTACAAGAAGCCCTAGCTAGAAAGAAGCATCAAGAACTACTCAAAAGGGAGCATAGGTAGAAGAAAGCTTTGCTAGATATCAAAGACATCTTTCTAGATACATTTAGTCTACCTTCTCCAGATGAGACAAAGCCACTGATTGAACAACTAACAAATATAGTGAAAATGGTAAGTGATGTAGACCTTGATACCAATGCTATATTATTAGAATGGTCTAAAAAGATATTTCAAAGTAAAGTGAATGATAAAATATCAGGTGACATAGCACCTACACAAGTTGCATTGGCAACTAAGGTAAAGATTGTGAAGAAGGGACTTGAGAACATTTTCTCACTATACACCAAACTATGCAACCCCACACTCTTCATATAGGAGATGAGGAATCACATCTTGAGCTTGGAGAGTAACATGTTATCATTAGGAGCTAAATTGCCCATGACTCTAGCTCAAAGTGAAAAACATTTCAGAGCTTCATTGCAAATACAGAGTCAGTTAGCAGTATTATTTATAGAAGAAGTCAACATAAGGGCCAAACTAATCTTCATACAAACCACTTTGACTCCTCACATGGAGATCATGCACAAGGAGTTAGGCTATGCATAAAAACTTATGAAGAAAGACCCCAATCTTTCTACATTAGATGACCTAGTCCACCTTGCTACCAAGTTGGCCATCCAAATTAAGTCTTTGGATGTATCATGTGAAAATTGGGATGCAACTCTTAAGATTATACTAGAGGTCCATAAATCTTTCTTGGACAGAAACACTATCAGTGTATATCCCATTGACATAAGTGACAAAAAGGGGGAGATGAAAAGAGAAAAGTGAGCTTAAGAAAAAGGGGGAGAAAAGAAAAAGGGGGAGATAGTAAAAAGGAGAGAAATAGATCTAAGCTTAAATAAAGTAAGAGCATGGGGAGAAAGCAAAGAATAGCACAAAAAGTATGAAATAAAAGAGTATCAGTTAAGGCATATCTACTTAGTAGGAGTGAATTTTTTTAGTAAAGAGCTAGAACTATCAACTTAGGGGGAGTTATCAAATTTTAAGGTATAAGTTGTTGCAAAAAAATGATATTTTAAAAATTTGTATAGTAGCCAAATAAGAGATGTGTTATGCTCATAAGATTAAGGATATTAATTCATGACCAAGTGTTTTTGACACTCATGTCAAAGGGGGAGATTATTGATCTCATATTGGTTTTGACAAGTGAGTGTCTATACACTTAAACCATTTACTTAGTTCAGCCAAACAAGTAGTACTTGTTGAGTCCATAGTGAGTGTTGAACCACTCATGTGCCAAGTCACTCAAGTGTCAAGCAAAAAATGTATGTTGAGTGATACAAGAGCTGAGCAAGTAGTGCATGTCAAGTCATTTAGATGTTGAGGCACAGTATAGAAATCAATCTATGTCAAGCATCAGATACTTCAAATGTTGAGTAACATAGTTTTGACATAGTTTTTTGTAAGGACACAAACTACTATACAAACCATTTTTGAGCCGACTTACATATTGAATTATGATATTTTGGCAATAAGGATGAATCTTAAGTTAGAATTCCAATGCATTACATGTAGACAATTAGGTAAAGGGAAGGTTTAAGCAGAAAAATGGATGAATCATAGCTATTGATTCATACCTAACCCTAAGTCACCTAAGTCTCCTTAAGGAGGACAAATCATAAACTTCATATGTGTGGAAGGAGTGAAGAGAGAAGTTTTTATGTGCAAATAGAGCATTCATGGTGGCCAAGGAATTGGGAAGTGAAATTGTATTACAGAATCAGTTAAAGGAGAACAAGGAAGGGAATAGTATATAATAGAGAGACATCTGATCCAAAAGGATCAAGAATACATCAATTTAGAGGTGATTTGTCATCAAACAATAGAATGTTAACCACAAGATCAATGTTGAGTCATTCTAATAGGTGAATTAGTTACTTAACAAAGTAGTCCTAATAGGTTGTATTGAAATCCTCTAACAAGGTGCTTACTTATTTATGAGTTGAAGTCCTTTAACAAGGCACACTTCTAACAAGGTGTTGAAATCAATCTTTGTAAGCCTTTAATAGGGTAGACCTTTCACAGGGTAGATCATATTTCACAATCAAACATTCTAACCTTCATTGGATACACTTTGTTACTATAGTAGTGAAGATTTGTGGGTGTCATCCCCACTGTAGTTTTACCTTCTCATATAATCATATCTAGTGTCATAATTGTGTGAATGTTTACTAGTTTACATGATTTAGATGTACATGCTTTACATGGTATTTCAATTTACTTATTAAATTTATGAAATGGATGTGTGGTGAATTTTTTATGGGTTAAAGTTTAAACCACTGATTCACCTACCCTCCCCCCCTCTTAGAATTTTACCTTTTCTATTGTAATTCCAACACATGCTTGGGTAGTGGGCTCATCTTGCATCTACTACACCACAACTCCTAATAGGGTTGGAATCTCCTAATAGTGATTCAAAGTCTCCTAATAGGGACTCTCTATACTAAATTTTCTCATTGAATTGTAACAGGGCCCATCCTCTAAACAAGAACTTATATATTGGTATATTATCTAGTGGGTATCATCCCCACTGGGGCTTTCCCTTGGCCAAGGTTTCTCTAGTTAACAAAATATGATGTTATGAGTTCTTTGTGCATGGTTACCATTACTATTCAATATTTCTTTATTAATTTGTTATGTATGGTTTGAAGTAAGAAATAATATCTAGTTGACAACTAAAGTTTGTAGATTACTAATTCACCCCCCTCTCAGTAATCCCTATTTCTAATGATTAGTATCAAAGCATAGTTACTTTGAAGAGGCTTGATTGATAGCTGGTTGTGGGATAAATGGATTGCTTTGTGGAGGTAAGGTATAAGATGGTTGTGAAGCTTGGGGAAAGGATCAGGGAGCTTGTGGAACTTGACTTTGGATTTGAGGAGTTTGACCAATATATGTGGGTTGTGCCCCCATTTGGGAGGGTATTTGCATGGAAAAAGAGGTCAAGTAATTGGTGGTTGGTGGTGGTGGATTTCCTCCTAGAAGTGGCATAGAAAAATAGTTAGTAATAGGAGGTAATGGATTAGTTGGTGGTGGGGGTGGTGGGAATTGAAAGCTTGGTGGCTGGATTTGAAAGCTTGGTAGAGTGGTGGCAAGAGCTTGGGTCACTTAAGAGCTTGGTAGAACATTGGTAGTAGCTTGTGGGGTTTGATAGCTTTGTGGAGTGAGGGCAGTAGCTTGTGGATTTGTGGCTAATGGCACTGAGCTCCAAGGACCTAGTGGAAATGATAGAATTTTTCTCTGAGCTGAGGTAAACAACCTGGGGCTGATCAAAGGTTGATTACTTGGCCCCATGGGTGGCATCCTAATTGTATATTGCTAAGGTTGGCCAAAGATGCTAGCACTGATTTGGGAGATGGGTGGATTTGGAAGGCTGGGTTGGAGAGTAGCAGTAGCAATAGTAAAGGGAGTGAATGATGAGGTGTTTTGGACAAAGGGGGTTTGGGATGGAGTGGTATGGACCAATGGTGGAGTGGTGGTAGCTGGATTGGCTTGTGGAATGGAGATTTCAACTTGAGTAGAGGCTGGTATGTTTGGGTCTGCTGGATCATATGAGGTGGGTTGAGGCTCTTCTTTTGTTATATACAAAGGATGATTTGGATCGTAAGAGCCTATGGGTGGTGGTAGCTACCCAAACAGAGGGTGAGAAGGATCTAATAAGGGAGGAGGTCTTCCAAAAGTGAGGGCTCCTACATTGTCCCTCTAAAAGTTAGCCATGATTGTTTCTTTGTTCTTGTCTATAATGGCATTCACCAATACTACATTTCCTAGTTGGTTCATGAAAGCTTCAATGTCAGTAGGTGATGGTATAGCATTCTCTGGGTTGAAGGATGGTTGAGTGCTCAAGGGGAGTGATGCTATCTAATCCAAATGATAGGGCTCCATTGTTTCCTTCTTCTTCTTGGCTAAGCGAGTGATGGGTGGCATGAAAATGTTCCTAGGGATGAGATGCAACAATGTTGATAGATGCAAAGGGGGGAGGCTTTTCTATGCAAATGATTTCCTAGGCTAAGGTAAAGCTATATGACAAACCTAAGGAAGACTAGGTTTGGGATTCTAACTTCAAAGATATGTTGCCAAAGCATGAAAGGTCTGCTTTCCTATGTGCAAGCTTGGTGGTGATTGTGTCAACTTAAGATAGACTGATGATCCCTTAGGAAAAACATGAGATTGACCACTTGTGGATCCCAACCTTTAGCTCAAGGTGATGAGGGATGACAAGTGACAAGGCTACATTACCCTAGACAAATCTTTATCAGAGGGATAACCTTGGTGAGACTAGTGGATTTGCAAGATAATAGGTAAAACAAGTTTTGGCAATGTGACAACAATTTTGAAGGCTTGGATGTGAACTTTTGGATTGTTGGCTAGATGGTTTGGTTCTAAGGCAAGGAACTAGATGAGATGGATGAGCTAAAATGCTTAAAGGGATAACCTAGAATGGCTAGTTTTCCTACAAAGATGACTCTAAAGTGAAACTTATGTAAGAAGATGTGGAGAAACAAGGGGGCCTAATCATAGAAATCATGCCTAGTGGGTAAGACATAAGCAGGGTTAACTCCTGGATGTTTGCTAAATCTGATAGTGGGATCTAACTAGGCATCTTGAAGGGCTTCGTCAGCAGCTTTGTCTTCTACTTTGTGGAGTTTGTTAATTTGAGGGCTTGGTGTTACTTCCTTTCTCTTGGATGAAATTTCTTAGTATACCTAAGATGGCTTGAGTTTGGCTTTGTGAAACTTCTGTTTGGGTTTAGGTTGTTCTAACATAAATTCTTGAATCTATTTGGCTTTGACAGATCATGGTTTTTTTGCTTCAACTTTGTTCAACTTCTAAAATAGGCAGTGACTACGCTAAGTGTACCCTAAGCTAGGATTGATCAAGTTTGGAAAACATTCATTCAACAAGTAAAAGATCAAGCAATAGATAGGAACAAGAAGATAGAAGTTTTGATTCTCAGAAGACAATAACTGCACTGTGGAGTGTGTATATTCTACAAATGTTTTGATCAATCACTTCAAACACATTAACATCCTAGATGGTTGTCTACAAGGCTGATAGTTGGTTTAGCTAGGGAGTCCTCAATATACCCAAGGTACATGAGGCCCAAATCTATAGATGAAACCAAAACAATGTCACACAGTCGAGAGGAGCGATAACCCACTTCTCCTCTTTCACTTCTCAAGGGTATAAAGTTCTTTGAGGCTTAGCCTGAGTGAAAAAATTTTGATCCCAAGAGAGGTTTCTTTGGATTCACCTCCCAATCTTTATACTCCACCGGAACGCTAGAGTTGAGGTCATCCCAAGGGGTGATGAAATCCCCAAGGAGGCCTCCTAAAAGCTAAGACAAGATTTTGGATCCTAATCTTATGCACCCAAGATGGCCTCGAAAGATGACAAGGGGAGAGAAGACTTGGATGATCTTGGGCTAAAAGACAGAGTTCTTTTCCAACTGACGCTTTAAGTTTTTTGATCTAGACCTTTTGAAAACACATGTGATTTAAGATGCAAAGGTTCAATTCCAATTTGAAATGCACCAACAAAAGAGAAGTGATTGAAGAATGTATACACCAAGAAGATTTAGGGTCAACAAAAAGTAAATTCGCACGCTCGGAGGCCCTCCATGTCAAGTATCGATTGATTTTCTTTAAGGCATTCAAGATTGAGTGTGAGCTTGTTTTAAGCCCAAAACAAAGATGTGTGTAAAGCTCAATTTTGAGCGTGCACCCGGAGGCCCTCCACATCAAGATTTATTCAATTTTTATGCCCAAATGAAGTGTTAGTGAGACTAATGTGCATTCAAGAAATTTTCTATCTTAGAAAAACCAATAAAAACTCAAGTGAGTGGAATTTGATTTTTGTAGAGAACTTAACACCTTCTTAGGTAGACCCATCCCCATATATGGCACTAATATTGCAACCAATGGTTAGAATGATGGGTGATTAAAGAGGGTGATTCCAACAACAAATTAACTCAAAGTGTCTTTATTTATTTTTATAACTTAGAAAGTTTCTAAAATGTGGATTCTTTTTATGCCCCCAAAGATGATTATTTGATCTATGGCATTAAAGATTGGATTTGTTGTTTTAATCATGCATTCATAAAAATTAAAAAAACTTGATTTTAATCCATGGCACTCAAGAGTGATTTTAGCAACATGCATTCAAAGACAAGTGATTAAACATTCAAGTTTTTTCCTTTGAGCATTCAAGATTGAAATTTTGTGTGTTGTTTTAAGAACTTTGAAGTGCTTTTTTTTAACCTTAGATCATACAAGATTGTTTTGGACTCAAAAGTGAAAATGACTCTTTGGACTTTGGTTTTCATTCAAGATTTTGTGTTCTAGTTTGCATGTTTTAAATCTAGAAAAATGATATTCCTAGATTGTTTTGATGCATGAAAAACCTAGGAAACATTCAAGATTTTGCAACAAGACATTTGTTTGGAACAAATAACAAAGCTTTTAAGACAATTTTGGCAACCATTTAGGACTCTTAGTTTTCATGAGATTTTTAAAAGAACTTTAAAATATTTGTAAATGAGGTTCATTTTATCCTTGATTGATGTTTTGAGTTTGATTTAGATTTTAGTGTGCACTTAGTGTTGATTTTGAACCTTTTGAAATGGAAACTTGAAGTTCTTTTCAAATTTTCAAAAATGAAGTGTTCCTAACTTTGCATGAATGCATCTAAAACCTTGATGTTGCAAGGATGCAAATGATTGGATTGGTTTAGTTTCACTTGTTAAAAGATTTTTTTTTTAGCAAATTTTTAGTTTTTAATAGATTTAAGTATGATTTGGGGGTTCATTTTAAGTACTTAAAAAAAGTGTGTATGATTTTGCTTCCTTAAAAAAAAAGGCCAAGATCCCTCAAGAAGAAGAAGAAGAAGTAGATGGAATAGAAGAATAATGTAGACAAGAAGAGGAAGAAGAATTCCAAGTGCTCCGTCTACCTATAAGCTTGAAAAATTTGCAAACACTATGAGATAGACTATGAGTTCCTTTGTCTTCTTTATGCTCATGTGGACTTGCAAAACCAATTTATACAATCCTACCAATCACAAAAACAAGCAAAATTAGCCAAAATTAGCAAATGACATACAAAACTTGACTAAAAAAGCTATGAAGATGACCCATGCAGGGTCCCACTGGGCATTCCAAAATGTATATGTAACTTTAGTATGTTAGAAACACTAAATTAAAACAATCAAAAAGCATTTGCATACTAATTTAACATAACTTCATGAGAGACAAAGTGAAGTCCTCAAATGAGAATATGAGCCATGGATAGGCTCTCTCAATGAGGATGATCACTTGATGTAGAGGTTTGTCTAATAGCTACGATGGCTTGATTATGTATGTATGCTCAAATGCTCAAATGGGCTTCAATGGAGGATTTTTGATAGATTTTGGTGAATGGATTTGATGTAAAAAATGGCTTCTCAAAATGGCATTATGGCTTTACTTTCTAGATTGTGTTCTTTTTACAAAGGGGAAGGATCCAATTTATAGGCAAGAGGCTTGAGGGATGGAGGGCTAAGATGGAAGGAAAGGAGAAAGCTTATGGAGGGCTCAGATTGAATGAGAGGAGAGCACATGGATTGTGCTTCCTTACAGCCAATCAAGGAGTGACACATGTCACAGGGTCATTGGTTAGAGCAAGAGGGGTTGAGGGGTCAACAAAGGAGGTTCAAAGCTCATAAAGACCCCCATAATTGCTTATAAGAGCAATGAATGGGCTTGTAAGAGTCATTTATGGCTTTGCGGGCTTCATAAAGTTTTATGGTTGGGATATTTGTGAGAGAGTTGAGATATTTTGACTTGGGTTGGATTAAGAAAGTCTTAAGCTTGACTTAAGAATGTGCAAATGATTAAGGCTTGGATTAGGCTTGGGTTAAGATTAGATTAGGCTTGTTAGAGATGTGCAATTGGCTAGCATTTAATGAGGGTGGGTGAAGGAGGAGATATTCGTTGGCTTTGGCTTGGGTAAGAAATTCTTAACCCATGTTTACGGAATGTGCCAAGATTAGGAGGGGATTAGGATTAGGATTAAAGATAAGGATTGACATCTTCTAGAAGAGTCTAGGCGTTGGATGAGGATGAAGACTTTCTAGAAGAGTCTAGAAATTCCTAGGATGAGGATTAAAAAGGTTTTTTAGAAAATAAATAAATTTTTATTTATTTCAGGGGTTTGGGTTAAGGAGATATTTTTTAAACATTTTTAATAAACATGAGGATTAATATTTAATCTTAATTAAATATTTTGAGTTGGGATTAGGGATAGGAAATGATGGGATTAGCCTTTAATCAAAATTAAAGAAGGATTAGAAGATTTTGGAAGAGGTTAGTGGTCTTAAGGAAATTGGCCAAGTTTTGGGCAAAAAATAAATAAATTATTTATTTTGAGATTTTTGGTCAATTTATTAATTAAATAATTAATAAATAAGAAAATAATGTTTAAATAAGATTTAAACATTTTTGGAAGGGATTCCTTAATTAAATATTTTTAATTAAGATAAAGGGATTTAATGGCATAAAAATAAATAAATTAATTAAATAATTAATTAATTAATAAATGATGATGTCATCAAGGACATTTTCAGAAAATAAAAATACTTTATTTTCTAAAGGATTTAGGTGTCTACAATGTGTACTCTATCTCACAAGCTAACTAAGGACATTGACAGTCAGATTGGAGGAAAAATGAGTGAGCTAGAAGCTTTATTTAGCCAAATATAGCATCTAGCTAGTAAAATTGATGATTTTGAAGGACAAGTGGCTAGTATTCATAAAGATATCAGGAAATTAGAACTTTGAAAGGAACAAATTTTGAAGAGAGTATCAAATTTCAAAGAGTATACTACTCTAAAAATTTCTTTTGTTGAGAAACTGTTGGAGCAATGTGTCAAGGATAAGGACACTTATTCTAACTTTTTATACTTTGACCCAAATACAGTTGAGATTGCATCATATGCCTTATGTAAAATTCTCACCTCTCCTAAATCTACCAAGGAAACATGGACTAAAGGTATGGATAGTCTGAAAGAAAATTTTGATGATTCCATGAAGATACTATCAATTTAAGGTAGATGTTTATAGAGATTTTGACAGTAGATGGATAGTTTTTGACATCTTAACCTTTGTCATTAAAGTCAAAGGGGGAGAAGATACAATATAAAATTGTAAGTAAAGAAAATAAAGAGGAGAAAATAATATTGTAAAGTATGAAATCATATTGTAAGGGGGACCATATGTAAAATGAACAAGTAATATTACAGTATTATTTTTGTTAAGTTTTTGTCACTTTGCCAATTTTCTCCATTTTGTTGTCATCAATTCTAAAGGAGGAGATTTTTGAAAATTGGCTAATGGAGATATGTTATTATTGTCATTTATGGCAACATATGATGTACATGCTTACAGGAAACCTTAGAAATAAAGATACTTAGCTTTTGGTACTTAGTTTTGTTTGTAACTTCTTGCTAATGTCATATTATGACTAGAAAAGTTAGATGGAGATAGTATACATGTTGATGATGATGTGTATAAACTTGGAAGTTAGTAAATACTATACAGAAAAGAGATATTCATGTTTTAATGAATCAGGATAGTGAAATTAAAGGAAAAGAATTATTTTGTTTACAAAATAATTACTTGTCCAATTAGGGCCAACATCCTCTAGATGTTTACTCTAAGTTGGAAAAGTGTATTATGGTCTTATCCAACCTAGTAGCAATTTATGAAAAGGCATGGTATTTATGCAAAGGACATCTTGTGAATTCAAGTGTGCTATCTTGGAGAAGTTATGTTGAGCAATTGTATGTTAACTTTTGTGGAAGTTATATATGTGAAGTTTGTGAAGCTATTTTTTGATCCAAGATTGAGCTATAGATCAGAGATTGGTCAAGGAAGAGGTTATAGTACCTACATTTTGAAAGTCTAGTTACTTGTTTGGGTAATGAACTCTTCTTTTAATTGAAAGTGCATGTTTGTGTAGTGGGCACATCTTGCATCTACTATATCACAACTACCAACAGGGTTGGCACAACTCCTAATAGGGTTGAAATCTCCTAACATAGATTTGAAGTCTCCTAACACAGACTCTCTATACTAAATTTGTTAGAAATTGGGATTACTAAGATGGGGGATGAATCAATAATCTATAAACTCTAGTTTCCAACTAGAAATTACTTTAAACCATGCATAACCAAGCAATAAAGTAATTTTGAACAATAATAGTAACAATGCACAAAGATAGCTCATAACACCATATTTTGTTAACTAGGGAAACCATGCCCAAGGGAAAACTCTAGTGGGGATGACACCCATTATATAATATATTGATATATAAGTTCCTTGTTAGAGGATGGACCCTATTAGGATTTCATGAAAAAATTCAATATAAGGTGTCCCTGTTAGGAGACTTTGAATGCCTGTTAGGAGTTGTAATAAATTCAAGATGAGCTCACTACCCAAACATGCACTTCTAATCAAAAGAAGAGCTCACTACTCAAGCAAGTAATCATACTTCAAAAATATAGGCATTATATCTTCTTCCTTTACTGATCTTTGATCTTTAGCTCAATCTTGGATCAAAAAATAGCTCATTTAAAACTTTGCATTTATCAATTTCACAAAAGTTTGCATACAATCACAATTACAAGATAGCACTTGCACTTACACTTCTCATCGTAAAATGTTCTTTGCATAAATACCATACCTTCACACAAATTATTATTTGGTAAACTAAGACCACAATCCACTTTTCCAACTTAGAGTAAAAATCTAGGACATCAACCCTAATTGGACAAGTAATTATCTTGTAAATAAAATATTTTTTTCCTTCAATTCTACTATCCAGATTCACGTCAAACATGATTATCTTTGTTCCATACAATCTTTACTAACTTTCAAGGTTATACACATCATCATCAACATGTATTCTTTCTCTATATAACTTTTCTTGTCATAATATGATGTCAATAGCAAGTTATAAACAAAACAATACACTATTATAAACCAAATTCTATACTTAGACAATTTTTTGATTACCAAACACTAAGTATCTATATTTCCAAGATTTCCTATGAGCATGTACATCATGTGTTTCCATAAATGAAAAAAATGACATATCTCTATTATCCAATTGTCAAAAATCTCCCCCTTTGGCATTGATGGCAACAATAATAGGGAAAATTGGCTAAGTGACAAAAATTTAACACAACAAAAATAAATAACACATTATAATACATGTTATTGCAATAATAGGGAAAATTGGCTAAGTGACAAAAACTTAACACAACAAAAATAAATAACACATTATAATACATGTTATTGCAATTTGGCCAACTTTACATATGCTCCCCCTTACAATATATTTCACACTATGTACTTACAATATTCTCCCCCCTTTGACAATTCAAGTATTTTCCAATTTTCTACTTTCTAATTTTCTGCAACTACTCCCCCTCTGACATTAATGACAAAGGTCAAAAAGTTAGAAATCTATCCAAAACTATCAAAAATATTGTCCTTCCTTATGCTGATAGGATCTTTGTACAATCATCAAATTTTGCATTCAAATTGACCATACCCTTAGTCCATGTCTCCTTGGTGGATTCAACTAAGGTGAGAATTGCACATAAAGCATATGATACAATCTCAACTGCATTAAGATCTAAATAAAAAAAGTAAAAATATGAGTTCTTGGCCTTGAAACATTCTTCCAATTGTTTCTCAAAAAAAAAAAAATTCAAAGCAATACACTCTCTAAAATCTGATATCCTCTTCAAAATGTGTTCCCTCTAAAGTTCTAGTTTCTTAATATCATTGTGGATGCTGGCCACTTGTCCCTCAAAATCATCAACTTTGCAAGATAGATGCTAGATCTAGCTGGATAAAGCTTCTAGCTCACTCATTTTCCCTTCTATCTGACTATTGATTTCCTTGGTCATCTTGATTGATAAAGTACACTTGATATACAATGTTTTCCCATCCTATTGACATTTCTGAAGTTCCTTGATACAAGATTAACCAAATCATTCTTGATGTTCTCACAAATGGTGCTAAACAAGTTAGCATCATGTTAGATTTGTGCCTTTTCTTCTACCACATTTAACAAGTTAGTAAATTCTTCATCAAATGATTTCAGCACTATTTGTGCCCTTTTTTCAGGATTTGATTTGGTGTGCTGCACTACCAAAGTACTGTATAGTCTATCAGTAACTTCCATCAAAATTTTATGTAAGATCTTTACTATCCTATTCTTTTGTATAAGCTTTGATGGGATGAGGTCAAATCTATTTGATCATCATCATCAGTAGCTAAACTAGCAAGAGAAAGTAGAGTAGATGAACTAGATGGTTTAGTATCATCCTTATCTAGTGGGTATCATCCCCACTAGCATTTACCCTTGGCTAAGTTTTCTCTAGTTAAAAAAATATGGTGTTATGAGTTATCTTTGTGCATGGTTGTTGTTACTATTCAACATTTCTTTATTACTTTGTTATGTATGGTTTAAAGTAAGAAATAATATCTAGTTGGCAACTAAAGTTTGTAGATTATTGATTCAACACCACCACCCCCCCCCCCCAGTAATCCTTATTTCTAACAATAATCATATTACATGCCACATATTCATGTTTCTTTTCTTCCTCAACTTCCTTAGGCTAGGTTCATTGATTTGTAGAAAATGATTGGGTAATAGCACAATAGTTAGAAGAATGAGGAGATTGGAAAATGATACAACAAGGCATTTCCTCCATCATATTCACAAAAGTTCTTTGTAATGGATCTAGTTTATTCTTATCCTTTAGGCCTTGGGAAGGGTTGGGAATGGGTCTTCCATTGTATGTTATAGGGATAAATTTTAAATTTCCCTACTTATTGTAATTACTATTGAATTGAGGCTTCTCACTAGAATCATGCTTATTTTCATGATGTACTGGTGGATTCAAATATTTAAGTAGATCCAAGACTTGATCCATTGTGTCTTTCTTAGGATTCTTAATTGTAACAAGCTTATCACCTTCTTTCCTATTTCCCCTATGATTGAATGACTTTGGATCATCTCTTCTTCCATGTTTTCCATATGCTTTCTTATTATTTCCAATATTGACAATAATTTTAAAAACATCCCTTAATATCCTAGGATCTTTATCTCTTAGAATATATGTCATCTTGTTGTCAAAGGTATTGAAATAGTGATGCACATAAGAGGTGTAATCCTAATTAGATAGCCTACTATCCCTTCTTAGGATCTACTTGAGACTAGGGTAGAGGTGATTAGTCTCTTCCACACACCAATTTCATCTTCTCAATTCTATCCCTATCTTCTAAGTAGCCTAAAGTGTTCAATAAGGGAAAAAAATTTCCACAAATCTCGCTCCCTTGCACCCTCTAGAATCTCAAGCTTACATACACAAACACACACACCAATACATCCTTCTCCACCATTCCACCAAGTTTAATGACCCTCTAATAGGTTTTGGGATTCTTCCTAAGCCAAATCTATAAGTTACACTAGGAGGCCTAATAGGGGTTCTTTCCTACTATCCCTATTTCATCAAAATAACACTAAACTCAAATAAATTCCAAGAAAAATATGCAATCCTTTATACAATCAAAATACCTAACCAATTCCAAAAGATGAGCTTTGGATCACCTCTTTTGACCCCTTAACCCTCGAGCCCTAGTTTTTAGGCATTTAGGCTTAAACACACTGTTTGGTTCTCTAGGATTCCAACCTTGAAACCTGCAATGGATTTTCTTGTCCCATCACTATTTTCAACCTTCTACCTCATTTCCTACCAAACCTCAAACCTCCATGACCTATTTCTTAACCTCTATAAAGTGATTTCAGACTATCAACACATTGAACAAATTAACTGAAGAGACTCAAATATTGTTGTAATACCACAGCCAAGTTAATATTTAAAGGATAAAAAAGATGAAAATTATCCATATCCTAATAAATTTCTTCACAATAATCACCAAGGGAAATGGGAGAGCTTAATTATTTTCATTCGAACCATCACTACAGGGTAGGGACACCAACAAACCAAAAAAAAAATTAATCCAAAATTGTTTTCTCCTATTCGATCAAAATAATTATTTCCTTCACCAATAAAAAAAAAATTAACTTTCTAAAAATATAACCAACAATTTATTGTCACCTTGCAAAAATAATTAGAAAGATACATTCTTGCTATGCACAATTTTCCCTTCAAAAAGATGTGTTATTTCATTCCAATCTGTACTATGTCATTTCAACCCAACTAGGTTGAAGATAATCAATTTATTGGTCACAAATATTGACCTTAAAACTTCATTCATCCATGATTTATCCAAATAATAATCTAATTTTTAGACTTGTAGTTTGCAAGAAAAGTTGCAAAAAATTTGTATGACAACTTTTATTGCAATTTTACAACTTTTTACACAAAATACTTCAAATGCCTACCAAACTATACCAAAGCATGCAAAAGGATTATAAAAAATGAAACAATTTTTTTGGTCAACTCTCAATGTTTGACCAATTGTTGAGCACCCTTTGACTTGACTATAACCTTATTACAACATGTAACCAACGTGCCTAAATGCATGTTTGAGATTTCCTAAACTATCTTGTGTCATCTTGGACACTTATTAACCTCTTATACTAGCCTCTTTTATGGTTGACCACCTTATTTATGACCTAGGGCCCCTAAACCATACTCCCCTAGTTTTAAAAACTCAAGTCCCTTGAGTTGCCAATTCCTGAAGAGTTGTGCCATGCTTGATGATGTCTTCCTCTATCATCTAGATTGCTTCTACCTAAAGTAGGCCTTGCCATTTCACCATATATTCATTTTATGTCTTGTTCCTATTATTCTTTATTATCTTGGTATCCAACATGCACTCCAACTATAATGGTTTTTTGGGTGGTAGGTCCTTCATCCATTCTACTTCAACATCTTCCCTATTATTGCTACTAGAATCCATGTTGTTGTTGTCCCCTTTGCATAATTTTAGGTCTACAACATTTAAAATGGGAGATATGCCTATCCCTTGTGGTAGTTCCAATTCATGTGCATTGTTCCCATATTTATGAAAAAATTGTGAGGACCTATCTTTTTCATTTGTAGTATTTTTCTTGGTCCTTTAGGTAACCTATCCTTGTTTACAAATGTTGTGACTAGGTCACCAACCTTAAAATGAATCTTCTTCTTCTTATTATTTTCCTTATTCTTGTACTTAGTTACTACTTTCTCCAAATGATCCTTGACTTGATCATGTACTATCTTCATTAATTCAGCAAGTGTCTCCCTGTGGCACTTCTAGACTTCATGTCTTGCAAATCCCTTACTTCCATGGGTCCTCTTTGATGAAAACCATACACTACTTCAAAAGGTGTCTGTAAGGAAACTTGGCAATAAAGAATATAACCGTTTCCACATAACCCATAATAAATTTGAAATAAACACGGAATTAAAATCCACATGCAAGAGAATAGACAACATACCCACAAAATTGTGACACAAGATATACCTTGGGAAACCCTCATTGAGGGAAAAACCCAGCCTCCAAAAGCATCTATCACCATATATTATTCAGCAAAAATACCATTTCCATACAACCATGGAAGCCTTCATGGCCATAGCCACAACTGAGCAAACTATGTGAACAAGCATGAATCCACACATCCCATGCCATGCTTTCAACCTTCACAAATGCTCCCTTGGCTAACCTGTCAAGCCTTGTCCCGCTCGATTCTTGCCTTTTGTCTTCTCCTTGTCACACTCACTACAACAACTACCCTTGTGGCTTCTTATATAGTAGCAAGTCTCACAAAACCACTAAGTGGTATTACATAAACCATGTGCTAAAACCATGTGCTACCTAACCCACTGACCCCACATTTAATATTGAGCATTTAATTCTTTTCCCCAATATTAAATAATTACATAAAATATTATCACAATGTTACAATACAACTCATCAAGAATATTCCATGGGAATCTTTACATGTTGCACATCCATCTAGGCACAGCATTACATAATAAAAAATAAAATAATAAAATAACAATATTATGCAATGTGTGCAACACCCATTATCTCAACAGTGTCATGCCTATTGATCTATTAATAGAATCATTGTATGCATCTTCAACTTGACTAATTACCTAATCCCAAACCAAACCATGTTTTTTTGTGAGACACCTAAGTAGATTTCCCAAGGTCTTATTCACCACCTCAGTTTGGCCATTAGTCTACGGGTGATAAGCTAATGAATAAGCCAAATGTGTCCCAAGTTTCTTCCACAAGGTTCTCCAAAAATTTCCAATTAATTTGGTGTCTCTATCAGTCACTATTTTCATAGGGAGTCCATGAATTCTCACTACTTATTTGAAGAAAAGATTTGCAATCTGAGATGCATCTTGGTTACTCCTGCAAGGTATAAACTGAGCCATTTTTGTGAACTTGTCAACCACTACAAAGACCATGTCTACTCTAGCAATTTTAGGTAACCCAAGGATAAATTCTATTCTTATGTTATCCCAAGGTTTTATAGGTATCAACAAAGGCTTATATAAGCCTACATTAGATGATGTACCTTTGGCTCTTTGGAAAATTAGACAACTTTCCACATACCTCCTAACTTCATTCTACAATATAGGTTGGTAGTAGAACCTTGCAACTTGTTCTAGTGTCTTGTCTACTCCAAAATGTCCTCCAAGAGCCCCATTGTGTTTTTCCTTCATGATGTTTTCCCTTATTGATGATTTAGGTATACATAATTTATTACCCTTAAATAATAAATCATCCTACAATACATAATTAAAAAATTCACCATGAAAAGTGTTAGCATACTCCAAAAAATTCTTATAGGTCTCTCTAAAATCATAATCTTCCTTATACAGATCCTTGATCTCCTCCAATCCCACACTTTATAGTTTGAATTCTTGGACTACAAGTACCCTCCTACTCAAAGCATCTGCCACCTTGTCGGTTGTTCCCTTTTTGTATTTTATTGAAAATGTAAATGCTTGAATCCACTCCACCCACTTAACATGTCTATCATTGACTTTATCTTTCCTATTTAGGAAACTAAGGGAATTATTATTAGTATATACTATGAACTCCTTGGGCATGAGATAGTGTTTCCATTTCTTTAATTCTTGAACCATGGAGTATAGTTCAAGGTCATAGGTGGAATGCTTTTACTTTGCTTCATTTATTTTTTCTAAGAAAAATGAAATGGGATGATTCTCTTGACTAAGGACTTCTCCTATATCATACTTGCTAGTATCACACTTTATAGTAAACACTTTTTCAAAACTAGGTAGCATTAAGGTAGGTAATTCAGCCACTTTCTTCTTCAAGAATTGAAAACTCCTCTCTACTACTTCAGTCCACCTAAACTTACATTTGATTCCTCCTTTTTTGGTGTCAAGTATGGGAGCTACTATCCCACTAAATCCTCTAATTAATTTCCTATAAAAGGTAGCTAGGCCATGAAAGCTCCTAACATCCCCTACTATCTTAGGACTTTGTCAATTTAGAATAGCTTCTACCTTGTTAGGATCTTTTTTAGGCATCCTTTGGAAATCAAAAAACCAAGTTAAAAAAATTCAAACTTAAGGAATTCATATTTTTCCAAATTGATGTTTAACTTCTCTTCATGAAACCTTTCATCACCATTTCAAAATCTTCTTTATTCCTGCTAAATATCATGATATCATCTAAATATACTATTACAAATTTGCTAATGAATTGTACCAAAACTTCATTCATTAATCGCATAAATGTGCTAGGTGCATTTCTCAAGCCAAATGGCATCACTAGCCACTCATATAGTCCCTCATTAGTCTTAAAATCTATTTTCCACTCATCCCCTTATCTAATCCAAATTTGGTGATATCCTGATTTCAAATCCAATTTACAATAAACACATGATTCTCCTAGATAATCCATTAGATCTTCAATTCTAGGAATGGGAAACCTATACTTGATTGTGATATTTTAATTTCTCTTGAATCAACACAAAACCTCCATTTGGCATCCTTCTTGGGTGTTACAACTAATAGACATGCACATGGGCTCAAAGTTTTCCTCACCAATCCTTTTTTCAACAAATCCACAACTTCTCTACTTACCTCTACATTCTGCTATGGTGTGAGTTTGTAGGAATGATTTTTGGGCAATGTTACACTAGGCACTAAGTTAATTTGATGACTTATGTTTATGATAGGTGGTAAAGATTTCATTTTCTCCTTTGCAACTATGGAAGGATATTTTTTTAATAATTTTGCCACCTCTGTGGGTATTGGTTCTTTACTTCTAACCCTCTCTTTTGGCTTGGCAATGGGAGCATACCCTTAAAAATCATCTTCTTTACGCATCTACAATAACTCCTTACCCTTGATTAGTTTGACTACTCCATCATATTGGTCCTTCACCATATGATCAAGTAAGGGATCCATCTTGAATTGTCTACCATTCTTCTCTATCAAATAAGTATTCTTTTTACCATTATGTTGAGCCCTTACATCAAACTACCATGATCTTCCTAGAATAAAATGATAAGCATCCATAGGAATGATCTCACATAGCACATTATCCTTATACTCTCCAAGCTCACATTCTAACCATGCTTATTCTTGAACCATAAAACTATTATTCTTGTTTAACCATGAAATTTTATGGGGAGCCACATGGGGTAGCCTCTTGAGTTTACACTCCTCATCCATCTCTAAGGATATTTCTTGATCTATAATGAAAAATTATTTTGCACAATTTGCAATATGCCTTACCTTGAGTTCTGAACAAGTATTTCCTTTGCGGTGGCTCTATCTTCGAAGGTAATTTCAGCATAGTCCTCCTTAACATCATATTTTCCCCATCAAAAACTAGGGTTGCACTCCCAACTTGTATGGAATTGTTGTTGTAGTAAGATTCATCAATCATTACCAACTAATTTCTTCTAGATATTTTCTGGTTAGGGGGATTTGTATTCTTGAGTAGACATTGAGCCATTATATTCTCTAGCTACCTACTTGAATAACACTTAATGATTCCATGCCCCCTTCCTTTTCCATCTTCATAACATCTACCTCTATTAAATGACCTCCTCTACCCTATGAATCCTTGATTCGCTGTCTGTGATTTCTCACCTTGATACCACCTTCACTATTTTTCTAATTATCATCTATCCTCCTTTGGAAATTTCCTCTTCCCCTTTTCTAATTAGTTACTCCTCCTTTACCCTTGCTATAATTTTCTTCTCTTCTTTTTATTTTCTCTTCAATCTTTACTACTAGCTAAAAACACTTTTCTATTGTGTTGGGGCATAGGACAAAAGATTCCTCTTGTATGTTATACATCAGACTAGTCAGATATCTAGCCACTTTCACATTATCTAGCTCCACCATTCTTGACATGATACAAAGCCTATGAAACTCATTAGTGTATCCACTCATAGTTAACTCTTTTTGCCTTAGATTTTTCCTTCTCATGTGCAATTGGATTTCATAGTCCTCTAGAACATATGTATCTCTTATCATATTTGACATTACCTTCCAAGAGGTAATTTTTTTCTTGCCTTCTTTAACTCTCTCCTCCTGAATTAAATTCCACCATGTGAGTGTTGCCCCTTTCATCCTTGATTGAACTAGCCCCACCTTCTTCCCTTTTTTATTCCATAACACACAAAGTAACTCTCAAGGGCCTTCATCCAATCCATAATAGCATCAGGGTCCATCTTTCCTCCAAAAATAAATTTACCAATATATTTACTCCCAAAGTTCTTTAGGGCCTTTACAAATGTTGCCTGATCTATGGGCATGTTGTCATACCCATCATCTGCATACTACTCTTTCTCTTCATCTATCTCTTCTTTACCTTTATTGAGGTCTTCCTCAATCTCCTTAATAGATTTCTCTACTACTACTATCTTTCTTTCCAACTCCAATAACCTATCTTTCAACTTTTGATTCTCATCTTTCTACTCCTAAAGTTCCTTGGCCAATTCCACATGTGTGACCATTTTTTCTATCCCTAATGTAGAACACTAATTAGGTGCAAACATCCAAACTACAAGCTCCAAGCTGAGAAATTATACCACTTATGATGTAAGTAAGATGTGTAATCCCAACTGGATAGCCTACTATCCCTTCTTAGGACCTACTCAAGACTAGGTTAGAGGTGATTGGTCTCTTCCACACACCAACTTTACCTTCTTAATTCTATCCCTATCTTCCAAGTAGCCTAAAGCCTTCAACATGGCAAAAAAAATTCCACACACCTCACTTCCTTGCACCCTTTAGGATCTCAATCTTACACACATACCAATACATCCTTCTCCACCATTCCACCAAGTTTCATAAAACTATGATAGGTTTTGGGCTTCTTCCTAAGCCAAATCTACAAGTTACACTAGGAGGCCTAATAGGTGTTGGAATTATAAGTAGGAAAGGTAAACTTTTGAGGGGGGGTGAATCAAAAGTTAAAACATGAACCCATAAAACTTTTCACCACTCATCCATCTCATGCATTTAATAGATAAACTGAAATAACATGTAAACCACATACATCTAAAATCATGTAAACATATAAGCAATCACACATTTTACACCTCATATGATTACCTAGAAACCCTCCAAAAAGAAGGTAAAACTAGAGTTGGGATGACACCCACAATTCTTCACTACTATGGCAATAAAGTGTAGCCAATTAAGGGTACAATGGATAGATCAAGAAACATGATCTACCCTATAAAAGGCCTGCCCTGTTAAAGGCTTACAAGGACTGTTAAGTCCCACCTTATTAGAGAATTTCAACACCTTTTTAGAAGTGTGCTTTTCTAATGGACATTAGAACCTTCACTTATAATGTCACCCTGCTAAAGGATTTACAACAATCTATTAGGACTACTCTACATAGGAGATTTAACTAAAATCATCTATTAGGATATTTCAGCATAGATCTAGTGACTAGCTCTAGTTGTTTGATTAGAGATCAAATCCATATAGTGTCTTTCTTGATCCTCTTTGATCTGATGTGTCAATGATGTATCCTCTATCCTTTTTTCTTCTAAAACTAATTCTACAATTCACTCTCTATATCTTCTAAGTCTCCATGAATGCTCTATTTTTTGCATGCAAACTTCTCTATACTTTCTCCTTCAATTCCTTACACACTCACATATGAAGTTTAGGGTTTCATCCTCCTTAGGAAGACTAGAAACTTAGGGTTAGGTATGAATCTATAGCTAAGATTCATCCTTTTTTCCACTTAATCCTTCCTATTTTCTAATTGGTTGCATGTAATTGCAAAGGGAACCCACATGAAAATTCATTCTTATCTTCAAAAGGTCATATTCTATCCTTTGGTCAGCTGAAAAATGGTTTGCATAGTTGTTTGTGCAATCATAAACAAATATGTTCAATCTATGTTTCTTGGCACTTGAAGTTATTGATGCTCAATACATACTATAATTTTGATTCTGACTTGGCACTTGAATTTCTTGGCATCTACTATTTAATTGGCACTTGAATCACTCAGCATGGTCTATCTACCTAGCACTTGAGTGACTCGGCACATGAGTGACATGACACTCATTGCAACTTGGCATAGTCTTGTATATCATACTTGGAATGCATTACTAGTTTAGCATTAACTTAGTAAATGACTTAAGTGTGTTGACACTCAATTGTCAAAACCAATCTGAGATCAACAATAGGGGCTCTTTCCTAGTAGCCTTGTTTCATCAAAATAACACTAAACTCAAATAACTTCCAAGAAACACCCCAAAAAAATTATAGAATTCTCCATAACATCAAAAGACCTAAATAATTCCAAAAGATGAGCTTTGGGTCACCTCTTTTGACCCCTAAACCCTTGAACCCTACTTTTTAGGCTTTTAGGCTTAAACACATTGTTTGGTCCTCTAAGATTCCAACCTTGAAACCCACAATGGATTTTATTGTCCCATCACTATTTTCAACCTTATAAATCATTACCCACCAAATATCAAACCTCCATGACCCATTTCTTTATGTTTGTGATGTGATTTCAAACTATCAGTACATTGATCAGACTAACTGAAGAGACTTAAATGTTGTTGTAATACCATAGTTAGGTCAAAATTGTAATACATCCTAACACCTTTCTTCAAAACCATTAACAAGTACTTTCACCAAGGGAAATGGGAGAGATTAATTTTTTTTTTTCAAACCCTCACTATAGGGTAGGGTAACTAGCAAACCAAACAAAAATTCAAATCTAAAATAGCTTTCTCATATTTGATCAAACTAATTATTTCCTTCACCAATTAAAAAAAATCAGCTTTCTAAAAATATAACCAATAACTTATTGTCACCCTACAAAAAGAATTAGAAAGATACATTTCAACTCTACAAAAAATTTCCTCCAAAAAGATCTGTTATTTCATTCCAAATCCATACCATGTCATTCCATCAAACTAGGTTGAAGACAATCAATTTATAGGTCATATCTCTTAACCTTACAACTTCATTCATCCATGCTAAATCAAAATAATGATATGATTGTTAGACTTCCAGTTTGTAAGAAAATTTTCAAAAAAGTTGCATGACACATTTTATTGCAATTTTTGCAATTTTATAAAATTTTACACAAACTTTACACAAAGGACTTCGAATGCCTACCAAACTATACCAAAACATGAAAATGATGATTTTTGTTCAACTCTCAATGTTTTTCCAATCATTGACCACCCTTTGACTTTCCTATAATCTTATTACAACATATAACCAACGTGCCTAAATGCATGTTTAAGATTGTGTAAACTATCTTGTGTCATCTTGGACACTTATTGACCTCCTATACTAGCCTCTTTGATGGTTGACCACCTTATTTAGAGCCTAGGGCCCCTACACCAAATAGGTGGTGAGACACACACTATCACCCAATCTCATTACTTGAAATAACTTATACATTCTCTTTTGGAATCTTACATTAAAATCAAATGTTTACTCATTCTACTTTTTCTTTATATTATTAAACTCATTCATCATAAAATTTGGATTAGTGTTATCACCATACTTCTCCTTAAATATATTCTCTAGATCATCCCAAGAACCAATACTATCATTAGGTAATCTTCTGAACCAATCCCTTACATCCTTAGTAAGTGAGTAAATAAACAACTTCATAACCACGTCCTCATGCTCCACTTCGTAATCATTTATCATATGAGTGAGTTTTCTGAGATGTTCTTCACTAGTTATAACATTATTTCATAAAAAATTAATGACCTTATCTTTGAAATCATTTGAGATAGGATGAGGAAAACTAGGGATACCTACAAAGGATATTTTCTCATATTTCTTGATATAGATAGGTCTCTTCTAGAAACCTATGGCATTCAAAGTACTTGGTCCCATCCCTTGGATCTATGAAGGGATTTGAGCTTGTTAAATAGTAGATATTTGGCCATTATTTGTGGAAGAGGAAGTTAGTATTGACTAAGACAAATTTTGGCTAGCCACTATAGCTCCAAAATTTGGAACAGAAGGCACAACTTGTGAGGGTTGGTTTGGTCATGATACTAGGCTAGAGGTGGATTTGATAAAATGTATATTTCTTCTTGTCTCTATGGCATGAGCCTCATTTTAACCTTTTCTATTTCTTTAGCCAGATCTTCCCTTTCTTTCTTTTCTTTTTCTAACTCTAAATCAAGTTTGGACATGATAGGGTTTTTAGAGGCAACTTGGGGTTCATTGATTTGTATCCCTACAACATTTTTCTTTCCTTTATCATGGTTCTTAATGGTTAGATCTATGACATTTTCCTCTATAGGTTTTTAGGGTTAGACTTGTAGATGGCAGGTCCTTATTTCTCTCTTAGAAGGCATTCTTGGTCTTAGATTTTTTACCTTTCTCTCCAACATCTCCAAAAATGTTTAATTGCAAAGAAAAATATCTTTCCTCTAACTTTCTATTTTTCTCTTTTAGAGTTTCCATCCTTCTAAGTAGAGCATCTCTCTCTCTATGAGATAATTCATGGTGATTGCTTCCTTTTCTTTTTCCAGATGAATGTGTTTGACATCTTCTTATGCAACCTTTTTTCTAAGGGTTTTAATTTTTGACAAAAATTCATCAAGGTCTACAAAAGTGGTCTTTGAATCTACTAGATCATCTAAATCTATGATGTTTCTCTTAATATATGGAACTTGTCCAAGATTTGGTCCAATATTTAGAGTGTTTTTATACCCCCACCTTTGGTTCATGTCTTTTTAGACACTATGCCTAAAAGATATGTCTCCTGTAGAAGAGATAGTTCTATCCTAGTAGATCATTTCTTTAGGTAGTGGAGTTATGAATATCTCACCCAGAATTATAGTGTTCTCAAATTCAAAATTTAGAGATGAAGATTTTCTCTCTGTTATTAGTTGATAGTGTAACTAGGTAGACACACTATCTCTAGGCTTCCATGTGTGATTGGGATATCCTTTTTTCTTTGTCTAGTTCTTCCTATTGACATGAGGTAATTATGTATACAGAGGCACTTCTAGATTGGCCTTTGTGTATGCCCTTTTATTTTTCCTTCTATCTACCATTTTGAAAAAATCACTTAACACATATAGCAATAGCTACAAAAACCTTTGACCAAGTTGCCACCCAACTAGGGGAAAAATAGTTTTAACATGGCTAGAAGATAGGAAAATATCTTGAGAAAAGAATGCCTAAAAAAATATTTGATAAAAGGGACCAACACAAAATAACTTTAATGCAATGTGCTTTGGCAAAAGTAAACTCTGTCTTGTAGACAAGGCACTATTCAAACAATGTACATCATGTAACTCTTGTGGTATTGGTAAATAGGCCAATACAAGCATGAGAAAGACACACCAACTCTAGATGTATAATATATACTAGAGACTCCATAATTTAAATAATGAATTTCTTTACACATTCCCCATTATAGTCACCATTTTTTTGGAGTTTTAAAACTATAGGTTTAAAAACAACACCAAAAAACCACATAAGGAGATACCTAGGGATTAGCTGCTTCCCATCTAAAGAAAAACCTATTTGGATATGGACCAATTGAACAAAGAAATAGTGCTTCCTAAACATTAGGCTCTACTAAGCAAGGTGGATTTACCTAGGGATTTCACGATCTCTCCATATTTTCACACTACACATCCCTTTAAGTTGATTTGGTCTCTTAATCTTCTTGGAATTGAAAACAAGTAATGAATTATCGAAGCTAACTATAGACTCAAAATATATTAAAATAAGTGAATGAACAACATATAATCCATTGTCACAACTTAAGATATTAATTTAATTTTAAATATAATTTGTGGTGTTACAAGACTACTTTACTTTTCACTTTAACTAATGATCAATGCCTTATCCATTGGACAAAAAGGCATATTAGTATTTTTTTGATGTATTTAATTGACTTGCAACTAAATATATTAATTATAATCCTAAATCTCATTCTTATGATAGACCTTCCATACTCTAAGATACCCTATCAATTCACAGAAAGATTTACTTAATTTCTTGAATTAAAAGCAATAATGAATTGATATACAACCTATCCAAGCTACATTAAATGAAATGAAATTTATTCATTTAATATCAGAATGACAAACATATGAAAACAAAGATAGAAATTTAGGACACAGATATTCAATAACTTTCTTTTGTATTAATCTTCTTGAGAATGATATATTTATCTGATACAAGACTCAAGCTATAACTTAGGATATTACAAGCATTTCATTCATTCAATATGTACTTCAAATAAAAAGTTGAAACAACATCAAAATCAACACAAAAATTTGGATAGACTATGAAATAGAATTATCACTAAAATGAAATAGGACTTAGACCGTTACTCCACATCTTGGAAATCCTTTTATAGAAACAAGGATTGTAACAAGATTCAAATGGGAGGACACATGTTCAAAATTTAGTTACAACTTTTTTCATATAAGACAAAACCATTACAAACAGAATATTGGAGATAACCAAAATTTGACCAGTTGTTAATTGTGATATTCAAGATTAAATCTGAAATTTGCAATAGGAGCACACCCACAATAGGAGAACCAAAAAGATAAGTGTTGAAAGGAGATTGTTGAAGTGAAGATGATTGGTGAAATCTATCATGGCATGATCATTATTTTGTCACTAATGCCAAACTTGCTACTTGTTGGTGAGATAATTGCTTACTTTGGTATGAATGCTATCATTTTTTTTATTGATGAAGAAGATTTGAAAAAAAAGGATAACAAGAGAACCTAAAGAAAGGTTGAGTTATATTTTGTATAAAAGGAACCCTTATGAAAGGATACTTGAGAAAAGACTTGAAGAAGGCTAAGTAAAGAAATGTGCCTACTAAGCCTGACCAAGAAAATAGTGCAAGTCATGAAAAGTTAGTGCAAGCCAAGTGAAAAATTAGTTGAAGCTAATTACTAAGTTCAGTGTGTTCTGAGAAAAGAGACATTAGTTGGTGTTGAATGAAGTCTAGTATGTGTTGAGCATCAGAAGATAGTGTTTGTCAAGAAAACAAAATGTTATTGTTGAGTGCCAGTAAAATGTTAGATCGAATATTTAACAAAACTAAGCCAACAAAGATGATTTATTTAATTGTGTGAAGCATGTGGAAGATGACTGCTATGAGCTAGTGGCACATAATTCAAGATAAACTATTTTGAGGAATTCAAAGAGGATTTTAGAGGAAGTTTCTAGAAGGGAATAAAATGGAAAGATGGGTAGATTCAATGAATCTATCCTAACCCTAGAATAGACGATTGTGGTTAAGAAAAAAAAGACCTAAACTCTCTATATAAGGAGATAACGGGCTATAAGGAACAAGTTTCATGTATGTGAACCTAAGAAAGATAAGAAGTCGAGGGTGTTGCTTCATATGGTAGCCAAATATGAGACTCTACAGTTGGCATATAAAGCAAGAAGGTTGTTGACCGAGTTTTAGTTCATATCTTTTTTTCTTTAGGGTTTTGAATTAATTAAAGTATCAATGTCTTAATTCTGAGTCTAGATTACCCATAGGATGGCCTTTCTTCTCATCATTCCTTTGAGCTAACCTACTATGGGAATCATATAAGAAATGCATTAGTCCAAAGCTAAGTGATTATGGTCGAGGAGGTTTTTATGTGTCATCTAGATGAGAAGAAGGTCTAGATCTTCTATTGATTTGTTCCTAACCATGATGAAGATAAAGATTCAATGTTACATTGTGGTTTCCATGGAAGACATTGTAGATGAGAAAATTCAATTAGAAGAAGTAGTTCATATAAAAGAAAACATTCAAAACCTTCCTAAAGTCAAAATATGAAGATAAGAAAATATGTGTTGTTGATTCAGTACATGAATAGTTTAGATGTGATCATAATAAGATATGTGGTGGAGAAAAGTCAAATGAATGAAAGAATGCACACCATTAGCCAATTGATAGGTCAAATGGTTTAGAAGAATAAATCCAAATCATCAATAAAGGCTAGATCAATAGATGATGTTTTAATGATGGAAATAAAATATTCAATGATGCATCTTGTAGACTATCAGATCAAAAATAGATCTATGCATGTCACTATGTTGTTATAAAAATTTGCATGAAGAATAATCCTAGTGACATAATGATAGAATGACACATGCCTTGTGGGCCATCAAATTTCATGAGATATAGTTAGAACCTAGTGACAAAGTGCCATGAAGTAAAGAAGGTCAATGTTAGGTTCTCCAAGCAATGGAATGGTGCCATCTGTCTACCATGACATGAATAGCTAGAAAGTGGACCCGCATCACAAAGTAAAAGGGTTAACATTGTATTATTGTCACTATCAGATCAAAAAAATACCTATGTTCAATGCTATGCCATTATAAAAGTTTCTCAACTATTATTCATAGCAACGTAATGATAGTTCAACATGTGTAGGTAGAGGGACCTGTGGAGGAAGTTATAAAGGAAGGGTTATAATGTTATAATCATGATCATTGGTTTAAGATCGACACCTTAAATTCAAAAATGTAGTGACCATTGGAATATGAAATACATAGGCTTGGCAGGAAACAATAGAAGATGAAGAAAATAGTCATTTTCTATAGGATTTTATGAAGATTGCAAGAAGATGAATAGTCATCAGATGTTTTCAAAATCATCATGGATTCAAAATCATTAATGGAGAAGATGCCATGTGTTCATATGACTGGATAATTTCATATTTTATTTCCTTTTTTATTTTGTGACTATTTCTCTATTGAACTAAGGGATGATAAAAAACTATAAATGTAACCTCATTTAACAATACAGAGGTCTAGAAACTTGATGGTGAATTGGTTTGTAATTCCATTTACCCTATTTTCTTGTCATGTTTTGTTACCCATGTATAGATTAGTTTTGTATTAAAATTTGAAAGACAATCATATATGATTATGTGATAATATTATGGATTCCATTTCATTTTGGTAATCACAGTAAAGGTGATTCCATTTACTTTATTCATATATAGTTATGTTTCTTCTATTTTTATTTTCATATCATGTTAGATAGTTTCATTGGGAAATGAAAGATAAATGTGTATGAATCTATTAGTTCTTGATTGGTTTCCATTTTATTCAAGGTTGATAGTGAAAGCAATTCCATTTTCCCTCATGTGCATATCTCTTCATTCCTCTCCTAAATTTAGATGGTTAATGTGCATTTAGAATGGAAGTGGTAAAAATCTCAAGATAATCTACTATAGTCATTCTACTGGGTGTGATAGATTATTCAAATCCATCTTGCTTGAATTATTTGGGCCTACAAAAAATTTGGTTATCTTTTACTGCTCTCAAGTTAAGAGCTTATAATTTCAAAAACTTTTGATCTTGTAAAAACATATTCATTGCAAATCATAGGGAGTTGTACCTAATAATTCAGAGAGTAGTGAAAGAATTCTTGCACTATCCCATTTGTTGGTAAACATCCTTTTGTCTCTCTAAAACATTGGGAATTAAAGAGTTAGGTTATAAAATCTAATAGGAGGACAAACTATTGACTAACAAAGGCTTAAGGTGATGAATGGTGGAAGGGTGTACAAGCTGTCAGAGGTGAAGAGGATGAATTCGAAGTAGAATGAAGGACTGAATATGTAATCTATAATTTTCAAGTGTGTTGTTTTATTATCAGATGAAGTCCTGTTGTTATTCTCTAACAATTATATTAGTCTAGATAAATCCTTTGGACTAAGGTTGATCGAATAGTCATTAATAAATCCATTCATAGGGTGACATACTAATGGAATGTTCTAAAGTCTTCTAACAAGGATCACTCCTAATAGAGTGATTGAAATCCTTTAACTAGGTCACATTTAACAATATTCATTATAACGTTTAATAGGGTTGGATACTCAGAAGAGTGAAAGTTGGTAGCATGTTAGTCATGGTTTTTCCCAAATTGGGTTTCCACATAATATCCTTGTGTCAAAATGTGTGATTGATTTTGTGGTATTTCATGTTTACATTATTGTAAAGTTATTTTAACCTCAGACAACAATATGCATATGTTTAAGATATTGAATGATCAATGCATGCATAACTATAATTTGAGGCAATGAAAGTTTTATTGGTATATTTGGACCTTGGATAACTGATTCACCCCCCTCCACCCTCTTAATTATTATAAAGTGTTCCAAAAATTGGTATTAGACCTCAAAGTGCTTCTGAAGAGAAAGTTTGAAGGCACTTAAAGCTAAAGATCAAGATGTACTGAAAGGATGTGCCTAGCTTAAACAAGGAAAAATTTCCTGCATGAAAAAGTTTGATGAAGATACATCTAGGTCTTGGAGATTATGCATAATCAACTATCACCACTAGGAATGGTGATCCAACTGGAGCCCCAACTACTAAACAATTGAAATAGAAGAAAGAACACAATCAAGTAATATTGGAGATTGCATCTACCCCAAGCTATTCAGAGTTTGATGATATCAAAGATGTGATTCTACTAAGAAGATGGGGATTCCCTACAAAAGATCTATGAAGGAGACAAGAATGTGCTAAGAGCCAAAGCTAAAAGTATCAAAGGAAAAATTTGATGAAATGAGAATGCAAGAAGGTAAGACTATAGTCCATTATTGTGAACGGATCAAAGATGTTCTTAATGAAATTCAAGGATTTGATGGAAAAATTGAAGATGAGACTATGATTAGAAAAGTATTGAGAACTCTTCTTCCTATCTATGTTATTAGAGTCTCTTGTATACAAGAACTAAGGTGTACTCCTAGTATTAATCTGAGTATTGAATCTACTTTCAAAGCTAAGATGACACCAAAAGAACCTAAATATAAGAAAAAGAAAAAGGTCAAACTTGGTGCTAGTGATAGTGATATAGATGATGAAGAGCTAGAAGAACTGGAAGCATTGTTAGCTAGAAAATTTCATAGAGGAAAAGGAAAATACAAAGATAAGTTACATATCATATGCTTTAATTGTAATGAGGTTGGTCCTATTGTAGAAAGATGTCCTGATTACTCAAATAGCAAGAATGAAGATAAATTTAGAGGTAGAAAATATGATAGTAATCAAGGCTATAAGGACAAGGGAAAGAAGGCCTGTTATATTGTTGAAGAAGAATCCAATGAGGAATTTGAAGATCATGGTGATGAAGTTTTCTATGTTGATATGAAGGATGATCCTAATAAAAATGAGGCAACTATATTGATATCTTATGTGAACAAAAGTGATAGATGGATCATTGATAGTGGATGTTCACATCACATGACTAGAGATAAAACTAAGTTGACTACCCTTGAGTATTATAATAGAAATAGTGTTATATTTGGTAATGATGCACCCTATCTAATAAAAGGAAAAGGATCAATAAGATTAATAGAAAAGATCATGTGTGACAATGCTTATTATGTGGAGGAACTTAAACTATAATATGTTGAGTTTGTCACAATTGAATAGTTTAGGTTTCAAAGTTGAATTTGATAATAGAAAGGCTAAGATTTATGACACTGATGGAAAACTACTTGGAAGTGGAGATCAAACTTAGAGGTAATCTATTTTATCTTGACATGAATGAGGCTACTTGTCTTGTTCATACTAATTTGTGTAGAACAATAGATGTGAAAAGCTATAGAGGTGATGAGTGCAATGTTGATAGTATTTTTTCTAAAAGAAAAACCTAATGCATTTCAAATGTCAAAGATTTATCTGGCAAGATTTGAAAAGGAAACTAGTAAAATCTTAAAGTGTTTGAGATTTGATAGAGGTGGAGAGTTTACATCAAATGAATTCAAAAACTTCTATAATGACAAAGGAATCAAGAGACAAACTTATGCACCTAGGATTCCTCCACAAAATGGGATTTTAGAAAGAAGGAATAGATCTATAATGGATTGTGCTAGAACATTGATGATGGAGAAGAAATTTTCTTTCAAATACTAGATAGAATCTATCAATATAACTGTTTGTACCTTGAACTGAGTACAAGTCAAGAAAGGTACAAATTCCACTCCTTTTGAATTATCGTATGGATACTCACCCAATGTCAAATATTTTAAGGTATTTGGGAGCAAGTTTTACATTCTTAAGGATAAAAAAATGGAAAACTTGATGCTAAAAGTGAAGAAGGTATATTCCTAGGCTATTCCATAAGAAATAAAGCTTATAAGTGTTTAAATACTAACACTAATAAAGTTGTGGAAAGTACAAATGTAAATTTTGATGAATATTGTTGAGTTACATGATACTAAAGTGCATAGTGAATCTGAAATTGAACTTCATGAAAGACCTATTGTAGAAAAAAGAGCTAAGTCAAGGTTGTCAAAAAATGTCAAAAGACATCACCCTTCTAGAAAAATATTTGGAGATAGAGAAGACAAACCAATGGCAAGGAATAGGTTGAGAAATGACACATGTTTTTTATGAATGCATGAGCCTAAGTCAATTAAGGATGCATTAGAAAATGAAGACTGGAATCAAGACATGAAGAAGAAATTGATCAAATTGAGAAGAACAAAACATGGGCACTTGTACCTAGATCTGAGAACAAGAACATGATTGGAACCAAGTGGGTGTACAGAAATAAACTGGATGAGAATGGTGAACTCACAAGGAATAATGCAAGATTAGTTTGCAAAGGGTATGCACAAGAAGAGGGAATTGACTATGGAGAGAAATTTTCCTTAGTTGCAAGATTGGAAGGAGTAAGAACTCTACTTGCTTCGTCTTCTTACAAAAGTTTCAAAGTTTATCAAATGGATGTCAAGTCAAAATTTATAACTGGTATACTAGAAGAGGAGGTTTACATAGAACAAGCTGAAGGATTTTTTGATCCAAACAATAAGAACATGGTGTGTAGGTTGTACAAAGATTTATATGGTTTGAAGGAAGCTCCCAAAGCATGGTATGAAAGGCTTCACAACTATCTTGTGAAGATTAGTTTTGAGAGGACTAATGATAAAAATAATTTTTATTTTAAGATAGAAGGAGGTAAAAGAATTTTACTAGCTGAAATATGTTTTGATGATATCATATTTGTAGGATAAAATGCATTGTGTAAGACATTCACAAATGAAATGAGGAAAGAGTTTGATATGTCTATGTTTGGAGAAATAAAGTTCTTTGTTGGACTATAAGTATATCAAATGAAATATAGTATTTACATCATTCAATTCAAGTATGTAAAGGAAATCTTGAAAACTTTTTATATGGAAGATTCAAAAACTGTTAGTACTCATATGGTGATAGGATACAAACTATCCAAAACTAATGATTCTTCTAAAGTAAATCAAACATTGTACAAGTCTATGATTGGCAAATTGTAATATTTAGTTCATAGAAGACCTACCATTTCACTAGCTATTGGGATTGTTGCAAGTTTTTTTTCAAATTCCAAGGAAAGTCATTTAATGACTATTAAAAGGATTATGAGATACCTGAAAGGAACATAAGACTATGGTCTAGACTACAAGAAAATTAACAAGTTTGAATCAAGAGCCTATACAAATGTTGATTGGGCTAGAAACATTGATGATAGAAAGAGTACAAGTGGTGGAGCATTTTTCTTAGGGAAAATATTGGTCACTTGGACTAGCAAGAAATAAAACTGTATTTCACAATCTACTACTAAAGCTATATATGTGGTTGTTGCAGTGAGTTGCACAAATGTGGTATGGATCAATTAGTTACTCAAAGGAATGAAGGAGAAAATTATTGAACCTTTGGTACTCTACTATGATATTACAAGTGTTATAAACATATCAAATAACCATGTGATGCATACAAAAACAAAGCACACTGCAATCAAGTATCATTACTTGAGAGAATTGGTTCAAGATAGAGAAGTGAGAATGCAATATATGAATACAAAAGAACAAATAGCTGATATATTCACAAAGGCTTTACCTAAGGATGAACATGAATATCTTAGATGTAAACAAGGGGTGATACCCCTATCCAAAGCTACTTGAAAAGTAAGAGTAGTGTCCTGCATCAACTGTGTTAAATGGTAATTTTTATGACTTGATGTAGTGGATCTTACTTTAGGACTTTCCTAAAGTAAAGAAGGAGCTCAAATAGAAGATTTATAGTCACATGTAAGGTGAAAAAAGGAGAACCTTAATTGATTGTATCTACATGTATAGATGACAATTCTTTGGCATTTTTATCAAAGAGGGAGAGTTTACTAAGAATATATTGAGGGAGATATATGAAAATCGAGGAGATATCAGAGAGAGATCAGATTAGGGAAGACCAAATGAGGGAGAAATCAAAGGAAGGCACACATACTGCTAGAGGGAAAGATTTCAATACAAAGTATTAAGTTTATTTTTTGGTATTGTTGTTGGTATTAGTTTTTCATCAATGTCAAAGAGGGAGATTATTGAAAGGAGATTGTTGAAGTGAAGATGATTGGTGAAACCTATCATGGCACAATCATTATTTTTTCATTGATGTCAAATCTGCTACTTGCTGGTGAGAAAATTTCATACTTTGGCCTGAATACTATCATTTGTTTGATTGATGAAGATGATTCAAAAAGAAAGAATAACAAGAGAACCTAAAGAAAGGTTGAATAATTTGGTGTATAAAAGGAGCACTCAGACTAAAAAGATATTGATGATATAGTTTATTTTTTATCTATGTAAGGCTATAATGAAAGGATACTAAGAAATGTGTCTGCCAAGCTTGACCAAGAAAATAGTGCAAGCTGAGAAATGTTGGTGCAAGCTGAGTAGAAAATTAGTTGAAGCCAAGAAATAAGTTCTATATGTGCTAAGCAAAAAGAAATTAGTTGGTGTCGAGTGAAGAAAGTCTAGTATGTGTTGAGCATCAGAAGACAATGTTTGTTGAAAAAATAGAGTGTTATTGTTGAGTGCTAATAAAATGTATCAGATCAAAGATTTAATGAAGCTAAGCTAGCAAAGTTGTTTTCTTGAATTGTGTGAAACATGTAAAAGATAACTATGATGAGCTGGTTGTACAAAATTCAAGATAATTTTTTTTGAGGAATTAAAAGAAGATTGTAGAAAAAGTTTCTAGAAGGGAATAAAATGGAAAGATGGGTAGATTCAATGAATCTATCCTAACCCTAGAATGGATTATGGTTAAATGTAAAAGACATTAATTATCTATATAAGGAGATAACAAGCTAGAAGAAACAAGTTTCATATGTGAGAACCTAAGAAAGACAAGAAATCTTGGGTATTGCTTTATATGGTGGCTGAATAGAAGAGGTTGCAGTTGGAAAACAAAGAAAGAAGGCTTAAGGTGATGAATTCTTGAAGGGTGAACAAGTTGTTAGTGATGAAGAGGACGAGTGCCAAGAAGAATGGAGGACTGAATGTGAGATCTATAATTTATAAGTGAGTAGTTTTATTATCAATGCAAATCCTATTTTTACTCTCTAACAATTGTATTAGTCTAGATAAATGCTTTGGACTAAGGTTGACCTAATAGTCATTAGTAAATCCTTTAATAGGGTGACATTTTAATGGAATGTCTTAAAGTCCTCTAACAATGTTCACTCCTAATAGGGTGATTGAAATCCTTTAACCAGTTCACATTTAATAGTGTGTATTGTAACCTTTAACAAGGTTGGCTCCTCACAGGGTTCACTTTAGAAGTGTGAAATTTGGTAGTGTGACACTAGTGGTTTTTCCAAATTTGGGCTTCCATGAAAAATCCTTGTGTAAAAATGTGTGATTGATTTTGTGGTATTGCATGTTTACATTTCTGCAAAGCTATTTTGACCTTGGACAACAATATGCATATATTTAAGATATTGAATGATCAATCTATGCATAAGTATAAGTTGAGGTACTAGAATGTTTTATTTGTACATTTGGACCTAAAATAATTGATTCAACCCCCCCCCCACCATTTATTCTAAATTATTCTAACAATAAGGTGTCTCTATCAAATAGTTATCCTCCATCTTGATATTCTTTGACTTTTCTACATGATCAGTCACTATCTCCAGATGCCAAGGCTTTGATCCCAGCTACAACTTCCCAGATGGGAACGTCAATATGAATGTTTGGCTCAGTGGCATATTTGATTAAGTTCAGCTCCTCTAGGAACTTGTTCCACTTGTCATATATTATTTCCTTTACCTCTATAGTAACTTTTCCCATGTCTGACTCAATTATATATAAAAGATGAATCATATCATATACAGCTATGACATCTATTTCATTATTCTAATATGTAAAAAACCTCAAATGTTTCAGAATGTCATCAAAAGGAGAAGACCATTCTATCCATTCCCTTATGTTCCCATTTTCATCAATGATACTTGATACAAAGTTGGCAATCCTTGTGGTAATTGTCTTCATTTTATTTTGAACTAATTGTAATTTCCCAAGGAAAAAACCATTCAACTCTTTAACTCTATTAATCAATTTTCTAACAAGTATAATTACTTTGTTAGGTAACTCCTTATTTTGTATTTGCATTAGTAAAAGACTATCAAATAATTGTGTGTAGGATCCCCATGTTGCAAATAAAGGGGATAATAAAAATAATGCCTCTAAGCATTGAAACTTGGCTTCCTGCAAAGCAATAAAACTGGTATGTATATTCTGTGAGGAGTATTTTAGAGCACATATTTTGTGCATCAATAGCTTCTATATTGTCTTGATTTCTACCTCCTTTGCATCATCCATCTCATCAATCTCCATTTGTTGACTCACACCCACATCTATTGTATCAGCTTCTACTTAAGTTTCTTGGTCCTTGATCTCTATAATAAATATTGTCACATTTCTCAAATTTCTTACCTCATCCTCGAGGCTGGTCATTCTTTTTCTCCAGCACATATATCCTTTTGAGCTCCTCTTCATAATTTTTCCTAGCATCAATGAATATGATGTATGTCTAGTACAATTTATCTTCAAGCATATCTATTTTTCTTTTCTCCATTAGTGATGTCGTATTCATCAAGTTGTGTATCTAGTCACTTGAGATAATAGTAACATTCTAGAATATCATATTTCCTTTGGGTGAATCTCTAGCCTCCATAAGCATTGGATTATCAGATTTAGGATCCATGCTCCACACTACCATTGTCCTACTATCTAAATTAAACTCCAACCCTTGTATCTCACCAACAATATTGTCTCCTCAAATGAGACTGATTTATCCTACATCCTAATCTATTCAAGCTTAAATGATAAGTTGAGCTCCCATGCTAGGAAAATTAACATTCTACTTCTTTAAACTAGCTCTCTAGCCTCATCAATAGTGAGAATCTCACTACTTTGGTCATACTCTTGCAGTTTCTACACTAGTTTAGTAGTCTTCTTAGGTAAATCTCCTAGTTGTAGATGTAGTGTACATTTATAATGTTTGACTTTAAACAAGAATTACTTGATTTCCCCTAAATTTATGAAGTCGTCATCTTTCATAAATTCCTAATCTTGGACTATTCTTTCATCTAGCATTTTTTTTGGAAGTTCAATGTTATTTAGGATTCATTCATGTTGGCCAGCTTGTCTTATTAAAAATTTGTGCCTAATATTATCAAAATATGTTGAACCTCTTAGCAATATTTGCAATGCCTTCTCCTTGGCCTTATCTAGCATCTCTATAAATTTTTCTTTATTTATGTCTCTTTAGGCCCATGGTTAACTTTTAGGTTGATCATCCTTAATCTCTATCTCAATCATATCCTCTTGCTAAGGAGATTGGGACTCTACTCTATCCCTTTTTTCTATAGGTACATAGGACATTATTGCATCAAAATTTTCTAGGCACATGTTGTACTTGTCTAGGTATCTCTCCTCATGGTTAAAACCCTTGAATGAGGGATTTTCTATCTTCATGGCCTCTTCTACCCTCATGATTTTCTCCACCTTATGGTTATGCTCCTACAATTCTCTATCTCTAAATAATTCATTATTACATCCTTATCCCAACAAGGCTTGCTATCTGGGAGAGTGTACTTCCTCATTTGTTTAAGGGCATGCCTAACAAAATTATTTGGATCATATGTTCTTGCAAGGGCTGAGGGTAACATGAATTCACTTATACAGGGATCTAACTCCTCTATTGCATCATTCCCTATAACAAGATCCCCTATCTTTGCATAACTAGCAACAAATTCCTATAGAACTGCCATCATATTAAGTACAATAAAATGAACGAGATGCAGAGATCAGAAGGGCATGACAATGAGATGGAGAGATCACAAGGGCATGAAAAATGTGCTTTAAGAAAGTATCAAATGGACTATAAAAGATATCACATTAATAATTCTCATAATGTGGTTAAGTGGTACAAAACACATTTTAAGGTGCTAGCAAATACAGATAATATTTCATCGTCATGTAATGGATCAAAGGGGGCCATAGGTCAACCTATGACCCCCTTTGACCCATAAGAATGATTCTAATATGTCCCTAGGGGTCCTAGGATCCGTACGGTCATATGTCGTATCATTCCCTATAACAAGATCCCCTATCTTTGCATAACTAGCAACAAAGGAACCCATCTTAAAAGTGGGAACTAAGTATTTCTTATTTATCATGATGAATTGCCAAAATAATTCTAATTTCCCCAACCTTTCTAGGATGTTTTGGCTTTTGAATTAGTAGCTTTTGAATAACCTAGTGGAAGAACATTTACACCTAGGGGCAGCTAACTCCCATCCTCAATGCACCTATTTAGACACCAGGGTCAACTATAAGGCTATTTAACTCTCCTTCTTCTTCTTCAGGCTTTGCAAGACCTAAGTGGGTGGACCTTAGATTCTTTATGTGGTACTAGTGTAAAGGCATATAGTTGAATCTTCTATGTTTATGGAATCACTCATGGACATGAAATAGCTAAAAATAGAGCACATGAATTTGATAAACTAAGTGAGAAAAACTCATTCTAATCTTCAACATAAAGGGAAAATATATTTGATTAATGATTGAATCATCAACATAACCCAAGTATGCAATAGAAAAAACATGTAACCTCTAAGCTAATCAGTCCTTTATCCATTGGGCATAAACTAAGTCTTGACACACACATGGATATCCAAAATATATGTGTATATTTAGACATATGATCTATCTATCTACCTTTCAAATAGACATCAATATTCAAATGAAATTCATACTTATCAAATCCTCCTATGATTTCTATAGTTTTGGTAATGCAATATCAAGAAAATTACTCAAGTCCTTGACCCAACAGCAAGACACAAAGTGGCATACAACTTCAAAATAAGATACAATTAGACAATATGCACTCTGGGTATATATAAATAGAAAACTACAAACCCATAAACAAGGAGAAAAATTCAAAATGAACCTTTCAATGAAGCTCTATATTCATTTCTTTAAAATCAATACAATATGGTGTATACAAAACTCAGAAAATAGATAACAAATGATTGTATAGTTTGAATACTTCCAATAGTTACACTATTTTTGTTCAATATAGAGGAAAATATGCTAAGAATGTGGAATCACAATTCTAGAACTAGAGCCAACCTTACGGTCTCACAATCATAAAAATTGGAACCTTTACAAAAGAGGAAAGAAAAGAGATTTATATAGAAGAAGAAAGCTCCTGGATTAGATCCTAACAGTGACATGTGTCATGTTGAAACTTCTTCATCCTATTTTTGTTGAAACTAAGCTTCCTTCATCTATCGGTAATCAAATCTCACTAATTCTACCTTCAAAATATATGATATATCTTTCTTAATGTTAATGAGAAAAGACATCCTCAAAATGAAAATCAAATATGCATCAAAAGTATGTAGGAGTTTGCAATCTGATCCTGATTGTCCCCATCTATCTTCTCCATGAAACTTCAACTGTATTTGTCGACAAAACCTTATCTCTTACAACTACTCATTTAACATTCAATTTGACCTTTATATCTACTCAAGGCACTTGGTCACATCAAAATTTGATCAAATCTACATTTTAAACTGAGGATGTCTCAAAATCACAAATCCTCTTATAACTTCTACTGATGAATACCTCTGTAAAAACTAACTGTAGAAATGGATAGTACATCTTCTCTCATTTTGGCACTATATTATACTATATATTTTGGGTGAAGATGCTATGATTCATGAAGAGTAGGTGCCATGTGGTGGATTACATCTTCCCTACAATCCACCACATGGCACCTACTCTTCAATATTTGGATGGTCAAAATAATGTTGACTTTGTCATTCAACTAACCTTGGTGGGCCCTTCCACATGATCTTTGCCTTCAAAAGTTGGGTGTCTTTTCAAACACTAATGATTTGATTATTTAGGTATAAAAATAAGAAAAATCTTCCTCACACAATACATGTGGGATAAACACCCTTGGTCCATTCCTTACACTGTTTGAAATCTACAGTGCTTTTCAAGAAACTTTACAACAACTTCATCTCCTAATGACATTTAATAAAACCAATCTCTTTGTAATAGTTGTGGAAGCACTACCTACAGTACATGATACCATTCTTGTGAATGATCCCATGAGGATTTCCACAGACCTGATGGGTACAGCTATAAATTCTATGGTAATAAGTTCCTTTGCCCATTCTCACAACATGACAATCTGACAACAAAATGATGCCTACACGAGAACACAAAGAGTCCACTTCAAAAATATCACACAACTTCTTCATGTCATATTATGCTCCCTTCTTGCATCAATTATTCTCCTCTTCATCTTCTGTGGGTTGTTCTTCCTTTAAAACATGGGTGTTCTTCCTTCTCACATGGAGGTGGGTGCTCTATTTCATGCCATCTACATGGGTTTTTTTTATTTCTCCTTTGTTCTTAATTCTTTGACATCTCCCAAGTTATTTATCCCCATTCCCATATGTGTGGGTGCTCTATCCCTCTCCACCATGACTTGTTCTCCCTCTATGTCATGGGTTATTTCCTACATATCTTTATATCTCTAATGTGGCTTTCTCCCATACATTTCAAACTATTCCTCCCCTATTGTGTCGAGGAGCTTTTTTCTGCTCCTCTTCAACACCCTCTATCTTTGATTCATTCACTTTCAAAATTCTCCCACCAAATGGTTTTAATGTCTGCATATTACATGAGGGCTCTTCCTCACGGATTTGATGGATTTAGGCCTTTTTTCCTTCATGAGCTTGGACTAATAGTATCAATTATTCATATTTTTTTTAACCCTATTGGCAGGTTCAAGACTATAGGTGGCGTCCCCAATAATTGATACTATTTCTTCTTATTTGAAAATTTTTTGAAATATAACTAATGAATGTCCACAAATAGCATAATTTACCACTAAATAAAACTGAAATTTGTCTTTCCTAACTTCAAAAATAGGTCAAAGGGTGACCCCAGTTCTTAAAGGTACCTTATAAGATTGTAGATTCAAAAAAGAGGGGCCAATGTTTTTATACTTAAGTAGTTGTAAAATTTATGTCACCCAGATATGCACTTTCTCTTGCAAATATTGAGTGATAGCTCATTGTACCAATAGATGGGCCAACCATAACTCAATTTTTCCAATTCGAGTCTGCACTGCTTATAAGAGAGGGATTGTAAACTATCTCAAAAGGAATAACCATTTAATGAAATGGAGCATCTTTATAAAAGATCAAGCATTGTGAATCAATTCTTTCTTTTATTATTCACTTTATGTATAATCCATACACCCTTTGATAATAAAATCAAAAATCATAACCATGTTTTGACCACCACAAACATCATAACCTCTAAATGAATCTTTTGACCACCCAAATGCCTTCCCCATGTGTTGAAAATAGCGAGGCCCCAAAGCGGGTTAGGCTAAAAATAATAATTAAACTCAAACAAATTACCTTCCAAACCAATCCATAAATCACTTGATATTGATTAAATCAAATTCAAGCACTGAAATATCATTCAAAACTAAGTTTACCCTATTTTCACAAACTGTGATGTTTCGATAAGAAGGCCTATAGATTGGCTTTAAAAAAATAAACCAAATAGATAACTTATGACTACTTAAGGGTCAAAAGATATTGATCATCAAAGTTGCCTCCATTTAACTGTCTACAAATAAACATGTTAGAAAATAGGGAAAATGGATAAATGAGGGCTTGAAAACTAGGGAATTAGTTCACAGTCATGAGAAGAATATAATTTTTTGATTTGGGCTCATGATGAATAATAGAGAAAATTTGGCAAGCATGCAAAGTGAAGTACTCAAAATTGAAGAATAGTGAACATCAATAGAACTATGGTTTTCACAAATGAAATGGACCTAGGAGAGTATGTAGATGGATTGGTCAAAACTAGAAAACTAGCACAATTGAATAGTTTTTGGTGTATAATGTAGTGGTATAATCCATTATATCTCATCTATCATAGATTTGGAGTTATAGAATCTTGAATAGGGGTACTGATCAATCTGCATTTTATGACACCAATAAAAGGTTATAAATTAATGCATTCAGAATCTTGTTTGAAAATTGATCAAACAGATTCATCATAAGCTCAAATATAAAACATATAAAGTGTGTGACCTTTGGAATGCAATGAAAAATAAATTTTCTTAGTAGGGTCAAACTAGGTCAAAGTTACAACTGCTCAAATAGAGCCTTCTAGAATTTAGGGCAATTTGCATTAGTGTGATAGAGATAAGTAACCAACTTTGAGGGGTTCGAAACCTAGTCAAAACATATTGAAATGACATGAAAATTGAAAAATATTTTTTTAGATATGCATACTAAATGCTCCTAAAGTGGGAAGTCATGAAACATAATCAGGTGTGATATTCAAATCCAAATTAGGCCTCTTGTCATTGTTTGACACTTGGGCAAAAAATGTAGAAATGAACATTGCTCAAAACAGAACTTCACAAAATGACTTGATTTGATAGTTTATCATTATAGGACACATAGACATACTAAATGCAAGGTGTTAGAAACATTAAAAAACTCTTAGGCCTCACAAGGACAACCAAGTACATAAGCAATAAAATGCATTCATAGTGCTCAAAATGACTCAAGATTTTGGAATCCTACTCAAAAGGGGAATGCAATTTTGATTCCCATCAGGATATATCTAGGTAATACATAAGGGGATTGAAGGCATCCAAAAACCCTTATTAAGGAAATTGTTTTCAAAAGAAATAGACTAGCCCAATCATGGCTTAGTCTTTTATCCCCATTTGGGCATGCAAATAATCTTATTAACATTCTTAACCCCCTAGGAACACTCTATTTTTTCAGCTAGCATATTAGAAATAGGAAATACAAAATCATTATAAAAATAAATGGTATTAGTGTATTGATATGCCCTATATTCTCTCCATTTTCCCTAGTTCCTTCTAAGAAGTCAAGCATGATATGCCCTATATTCTTGTAGAGAATAATATGTATCAACAATGAATAATGATGGAACTTGAAGTTCCCCATCTCTCCCTTTTGGGAACAAAAAATTTCATTGTACATCATACTAATTATGTGTCTCAAAAAAGCATACCCCACACTGTGGTGTGAATTGTGGATGTTTAGGGCCATAATGTAGATATATCCTAGGACATTCATCTTATCATCTAGTCAAATAACTTTATCAATTCCAAATACACTGTACTAGACATACCTACTGAAAAACTCCAAATGCATGAAGTCGCCTACCTTCTTTGGTAGCTCACCTTTATCCTTCTTGGCCTTGTGAATATGTCTTCATGCAACCTTTCCACTGAACATTTTATTTTTATTTTTTAAAGTCTCATTTATTTTCTCATCTTTAATAGGCCTTGTTATTGATCCTCCCAAGCCAAAGACTTCAATGGAAGTCTCTTTCTCTAGTTAACATATTATACTCATGTATTTCTTATGAAAACCATGAGTAGTTGGATTAAAAGACTTTGTTGACATAAAAGCTTGCACCCTAGTCTAAGAGAATACTTCTCATATAGCCTTGTGTAACATGGAAACAACCTCCAAGTGTGGGACTTGCACTCTAGGGCTAAATCTCTAGAGAAGGTTAGCTTCCTTTACTATCAAGATGCACCTAACTAATCTTCAAGAGAAAAAGGGAGAAGAAGTTCATGTAAGACAAACTACCTAACCTAATTTAGAGGGTTATGCACCAAAATAGTATGTGAGTCTACTTCTTTTCTGATGAATACACTAAAAAATTAATAGATTTCTCAAAATATAACATTATCTACACCCTTTCAATATAAATATCATAATAAGCCAAAGAAAACATAATCAAAGAAGGAATACAATGGATTCACTTCATCTAATTAGTCACCAAATATGAACATGATTATATGATATTTTGATTGTCAAACATATTCAGCAAGTAAAGCCATAGGGGTATGCACACACTTAGCCAACAAAGAATGGATATAGAAGATAAAGTCTCTATTGAGCATAGAGCGAATTATAGCAAAGCTCTAAAACTTCAAAAATAAGAACTATCTAAAAATTGGAAAAAAAGAGAACCCTTGAGAAAATGATAAAAATTGCTTCTATAGTTCAAGCATAACTCCTGATTGCTTCACAATTCCATTCATGCATTTAAGACTGTTAGAGGATGATCAGATGAAATCTAGGTAATAGATTGGATTTGATATGCCTTTTAGAATCATGGAAATCATCAACCCTAATTGGAAGAACCCTAATACTAGCATGAAACAATGCCCTTCAATGCAAAACCCCCTTTGAAATGGAGAACCAAGAGGTAGGCAACATGTCTTTCGTGTCCTTTAAGCACGACCATAACTCTGGAGTAGCTAGAATCAATTATAGAGATTAGATCACACAAGAATGTCATATTTCCATCCCTATCAACTCAAAAAATTAGTCAAAATTAGTAGATCAATCAAATCATACAACCAAGATGAGCCATGTGTATCAATGGTTTATATCTTTCTTTTTGCCACCTTATGGAGTCTTTTAGTGTCGACCATTATGATCTTAAGATCACCAATAATGTTGTAGCATTGGGAAAGTATCCTTTTTGGTTCACAATCTTGTGATCCCCTTTGGTGCTATGACCATATGATGCTACAACCCTATGATGCTTAGGAATATCATAACATCGATAGCTAGTAGGACTAGCTTTATGACCTCAAGCTGGATCATAAGATTGTAGCATAGAAATTTAGTCATGTCATTATACCTCTAACTTTTCACTCTTGTGATCCTACAATGAAAAGGTACCAAAGAAATAGGCCCACCTAGACATGTGGCAGAACCTCACTATGTCACTATAACTAAACGTAAATCATTTTCTCATAGCGACAATATGAGATCTTTTGATCTTCATCCATCTAACAGCCCAAAGCATGCAACCAACCTACTAACCATGCTAGAATCCAAACCAATCAAGACTCACTTTTACGCCACCTATCTGACCAATCTTTACTTTTGTGGCCTATCAAGGGAATGACATCACCAAATACACATGTCATAATGTCACTATGTCACCTTCCATATGATCTTTGTAACTTTATAAGGTGACAAGGTGATGACCATAGATGTTAGGAAGATCTGATGGTAAGTAAAATGCATTGAAGGAACTAGCCCACACCTTACACAGTCATCACCTTAGCCAATTAGAAACCAACCAACTACCAATGTGTTCTGACAAGAAAGGTGGTCCACCAAAATCCACGTGTTGATTTGTTGTTATGTCACAAGAAATAACTCACTTACATCTTTGCACAGTGGCATAGTGATGACCATAGATCATAAAAGATTTGACAATGGGAAAGATGCGGGCCTGTAGAAATATTAAAGTGTGCAGTCACTTAGGAATTAAAATATAACCTAAGGTTTTAGTATAAGGTATTTTTGTGCCCCATTTTATTTAAATTTTCAAATATATGAATGTTACTACATTTGATTTTAAATATGAAAATTTTCTTGGGAAGGCAAAAATGACCAACAAATCTGACGACTTAGGGGGGATGCAAGCCAGCTATGGATAGACTAGTAGCCTACATATCCATTTGGTAGTAGATTCATAGAAATTAAGAAGATTCACCCTACAAAACCTTAAGATCATAGAATACATACCCAAGAACCTTAAAACTACCTCTCTACAACTAAAACCAAGAACCAAAACTCTCTACAAAACACATGTGCTCATGCACTTCTTGGAAAGCAAGAACAAATAGGAAATAAACTACTCAAACTATGTATAGGAAACATCATTCTATCTTAGAAATAGGGTTTGTGATATATCCCATTAATTGGAATAGGCAGAATTTCACCAACAGGCCTGCTTAACTAGAAAGCATTGGCCTGCTTGCAACTAACAACCACATGGGGACCACTTTATAATGTATAAAATTTTGAGTACCTCCCTAGTTTTTACCTATTTTCATCCCATTTGAGAACAAGATCCCTTTCCTTGAAAACCTTAGCTTTGGTTTTTTTGTCAAAAGACCTTTTCATCTACTCCTAATGTGTCTCTAAGGTTTGCATAGCATGTTTCCTATTTTCCTCTAACTCAATTAGTTATTCTAATATTATTGTCATGGGGTCATATTCTTCTAGCTCCAATTGATGAGCTAACTCAAGAGAGGGGAACTCCAATGAAATAGGAAGCTTGGCTTCTTTTACGTATACTAGCATGAATGGAAGTTCCCAATAGCCCTCTTAGGTGTAATCATGCTAGCCCAAAGAGTTGTCTTTAACTTCACATGCCAACACCTTTGATTATCTTCAATTTTCCTCTTCATGATCCTAATGAGGTTCTTGTTAGATGACTTAGCCAATCCATTACCTTGAGGGTAGTAGTTTGAGGATGTGCTTAAGTAGATATTATGGTCAACTACCCATTCACAAATCTAAGCTCCTACAAAATATTTTGCATTATCTAAAATAATGGTTGAAGGGGTGCCAAATCTGTTTATAATTCCATTAAGGAAATCAACCACAAGAGCCTTTATTGCATCCTTTACATCCATCATTTCTTTCCATCTTGTGAAATAATTTGTGGCTATGAGAATCCACTTATGACCAGCACTGGAGGGTGGGTTTATTGGACAATTAAAATTCAAACCCCATTGAGTAAAAGTTTGATCAACCTTAATGGGATGGAGGGGAAAGGCAACCAATCTTTTCTTCCTAGAAAAGAAACACATTTCCTTCATTTCCTTACCCATTTATGATAGTCATTAAATTAAGGTTAGCTAATAATAGCCATCTCTCATTATCTTCATGGTAGTAACTCTGGCTAAGAAATGGCCACCATTAGGACCATCATGAAAATATTTTAGCAACCTACTAACCTTATTAGTCTGGATGCATCTTACTAGGACTCAATTAAAATATTTCCTAAATAATATTCCATCCACTAAGATGTAGGGAATATATTCCTCCTCTTTATTTTTTTGAAGTCTTGAGGATAGCTTCCTTCTAGTAAGAAGGTTGTCATGTTTTACAACCAATCAGACTTATGCTCATTTCCTACTAGTTGCTCACCTTGAATCAAGAGAGTAACCTCCTTAGGTATCTCAAAAGATGAAGCCATCTACTCATAAATTCATTTACCTCTTATCATCTTGGTGATCTTGATATCAATGTCATATTCCATGACCTTAGTAATCCATCCAACCCTTTTTTCATTAATATCTTTGTTCGAGAGGAAGTTCGTCACACCTACATGTGGGACTAAAAGCTAGATTTTGTAATGGGACAAGAGATTCCTACACCTTTTTAGAGCTCTTACAATAGCAAGGACCTACTTGTCTAAATAACTATATCTATTGTCATAATCATTGATCCCTTTGCTGAAAAAAAAAATGGGTTGTTCCAAGTTTCCATCATTTAGTTGTTTCAAAATTGCTAATATACTTGATTCTCCTCCAAAGGAGAAAAGGATGAAATATCTATCAAACTTGGGGTTAACAAAAGTGAGACTTGAGGCAATTGATTTCTTGATTTCTTCAAAACTATCTTTCCCCTACTTAGTCTAGGTGAATGTTAAAAAAAAATTTAACATGGTTGTCAGGGTTTTGACCATATTAGCGAGGTTTGGAATGAATCCTTTAACAAAATTAATCCTAGGAAGCAAACTTTGCAACCCTTTATTATGAGTAGGAAGTGGGAGGGCGAGAATTGCTTCTACCCTCTTTGGATCTATCCTCAATCCATCTCTTGATACAATATGTCCTAGGAGCTTTACCTACTTAGTGCCTAACACACACTTCTTGGGATTCAGGGAAACACCATATTCTCTATATCTAAAAAATACCTACCTTAATTGGTCAAAGTGATCTATTGCATGTCTGGAGAAGATAGTTATATCATCAAGATACACTAACCCAAAATTCTACATTACACCTTTGAAAGCCATCTCCATTGCCTTTTGAAATGTGGCACCTATATTAGTTAGTCGAAATGGCATCTTACAATAGGCATTAGTACCCCATTTATTTGTAAAGGTTGTCTTATGTTGGTTTTATTCTTGGACAAGTACTTAGTTATAGCCTAAAAAACCATCCAAGAAATAAAATCTTTTTGAACCACTAACCTTGGATAGGATTTGTTCCATAGAAGGAAGAAGATGATGGTCTTTAAGAGAAGCCCCGCTAAGGTCTCTAAAGTCTACACATAGTCTTATCTCTCCATTCTTCTTCCTAATAGGAACAAGATTAGCTACCTGTGAGGAATGTTTGATAGGGAAAATGATATTAGCCTCTATGAGTTTTGACAACTCCTTTTTCATTGATGGCTCAATCCTAGGATTAACTGGCCTTTATTTTTGTTTAACAGGCTTGGAATCTTGGTTCAATCTATAGTATGCTAAAATAAGCTTGATTCAAAGCCCTTTAAGTCTTCATACATCTATGTAATGAAATCATTAAAATCATTACATAAATTAAAGAGAAATTCATGTTCATCTTCAGTACATACCTTTCCTAAATTGAGAATATTTTCATCAGTAACAGTGATGGGTGTGTAGTCGTCTTTACTTATAGTTAGATTTTAACCCTTTCTCCTTACTTGATCATAAAAATTTAAAATAACCTCCAATATAATGAGACCCTTAGGTACTTTTTTAGAGTTCAAATCCATAATCTGGTCCCCATATTGGCTTTGGAGTTTGGATTGTTTTTTTGCAAAGAATTCTACCTTATTTTGCAAAAAAATTACAATTTGTGCATTAGAATCAAACACCTACCAATTTGTACAATTTTTAGGGACAAAACGTCTTACAACAATCCTAATTTGTTTCTCCTTCTCATTGGAAACATGCTCTGGTATATCATGGTGGGAACCAATGGCTACAAGCCTGTCAGCATATTTTTTCTTGTTCCTTGGAACACTCTAAATACTAAATGTTAGAAAATCTTCAAGTAGATCCCATACTCTATATTTATATGAATTGAGGAGAGTGTTCTTTGTCATTTTTTGATTCCTACCTTGATTTATAGTTAGCTCACTATCCCAACACACCTTTAAGAGTTTAACACCTCTCTTTCGCGCTAGTTGGAGACCTTGGATTAGAGCTTCATATTCAGCTACATTATTTGTGCAGCTAAATTGGAGCCCATAATAAAAATAATACTTATCCAATTCAAGAGAGATTAGCATGACACCAACCCTTGAATGATTTTTTTTCTTGAACTATCAAAGAACAACTCCCACAATACATTTGTATCCTCTTTTATTTTCATGAGATTGGAGATAGAAACACTTTCTTCAAATATACAATAGGTTCCAAGACCTATCTCTTCGGTTTTTTGTGTTAGATCAAACTAATAGGTAGTGGTCCATTCATCCAAAAGAAAATTAGGGAGCTCTATTAATGAAGTAGAAAGCTCATGGAATTTGTACACTTCTTCCTCCTCCCTAACTATACAATTCATGTTTATAGGGCTTGGAGTATAAGTCTCTATGTGGTTAAGGGCTAAAGGTTCTGCCCTTAGGGCAGCTCTTGCCCCATATCTTGGCCTAAAGAACATGCATGACCAACTTGCCAAAATATGACCCCCTATATGAGCAATGAAGTCTCTAAAAAGATAGATAACTAAATAAGGTTCTACCTCTACTATTGATATATCTTGGGTTATTGTGCAACCAGCACAAGCATGTAATGCCATCTTCACATTTTTTAGGACCTCTAAAGTCTTGACAAAGCTACCATCCAACTAAAGGACATCCCTAATCATGGGTTCATACTTGATACCAAGGAGATCAGCCACACTTTTGGGCATTATAGAACTACTAGCCCTTGAATCTATCATACAATTGTGGACTAGTTTATCTCCTATGATCAAAGAAAAATAAAAGGGGGGAGGCCTAATTTTCTTACTTGTTTCTCCTCCCTTTATTGGCTGCACCAAGCTCATTGCATTCTCTTCTCTACATAGTTGGTCCTTGGCATTTATGTTCTCTAAATCCTTCTACAATGGTATAGTGGCAACAACATCCCACATGGAAATATTTACATTGTTTTCTTCATCTACTCTACCACATTAAAAGGAGTTTTCATTACCTTGGTTGAAGCTTTGGGGATTGCATGGATAGGTGGCTAAGGTTGATTAAATTTAGGTTCAACAAGGCCTTTATTACTTGTGTTCTACTCCTACTGAGGAGTAGCATTAGATTGGACACTCATTATTGGCATCTGAGGAACAACATTTGAATTTGAAGCTTGACTGGGTGATAGGGGTATAACATCTTCAATAGCTCTCCTTTTTCTTCTGGTATTATGAGCTATAGCATCATAACTAACATGACAATTTTCCTCTAGTTGATGGTTCATAAAAGAACAATCATTTTTTTGTTGTAGATAAGAAACATTAGTAGGTTGACTAACACTATATGGTTACCCTACTACAGGCCCTTGGGTAGTTAATTCCAAATAAGATTATGCCTTCTTGCACATGCAATGGGCATAAGAATAGTTGCAAGAAGGGAAGAAATCTTTCTCTTGAGAAAAGATTGATTTGAGCAACTGAGGTTCTATCTTGATTTGTATTGGCAAGGGAAGAATGACCATTAGATCTATTTTGATTATAGCGAGACATAATTTGGATTTTGGTTTGGAGGCCTATTATTCATAAGGGCTTAATATTTCATTTGAGGAGCCTTATTCAATTGAGCTTGTTGTCTCTACAAAGTCACCACTTTATTACTCACCTTTTGAATCATAGAGAAACTATCATCCAACTTCTTATCTTGAATTTGCAACTTTTATCCAATATCTTGCATTAATGCCTTTAACTCTCCTAGCTCACTAGATGATGTGGAAGCTTGAGGGGCTAGAGCAATAGGTTGTGATGTGGAGGATGTTGGAATAGGGAGTATTACTAGTTAATGGTTTGGCATATTAGGGAAGGAAGGCATAGGAGGCCTTGGAGCTAGCTTTCCTCCTTGTATCAAAATATTATCTACCCTTATGGCAATCTCGTAAGCACTTGGTAGAGTATTCCCTCCCATAGTTTGGATTGTAGTGGAAATATAATTGTCTAGGGCTCTTAGATAGTGGAAGAAGGCATTACTGAGGGTAGGCTTCACTAAAGTTGTTATTCTATCCCATGTTTTTTTTGGAAGTTATAATTGAAGTCAATCATGTATTCATGGGGGCTCTTTTTATAGTGGTTAACTGCTCTAGTAGTGAAATGAAATAACTTTTATCTTCAAAGTGTTTGCATAGGGCTACTCCTTACCCATCTCAGTATATTATAGAGTTATGAGGAAATCCTCTTACCATTGAAGTTCTTTCCCTTTTAAAGATGAAGGTAGAAGCCTAACTACAACATTATCCTCAAATACACCATGAATATTACAAACATTTGAGAATTCTTGAATGTATTCTATAGGAGATATGGAGGTTTCACTAGTGAAATCTAGCATACTTTTGAGAGCTGATATTGGTATGTCATGTCTTTGAGTTAATAACAGGGGACTTCCACCATTAAAGGTGGTAATGTCATGAGCTCAAGTCATATAAGTGAGTGGTCTATTGTTATGATTTGATGGTATTCTAGGTTGAGATCTCACAACAAGAGGATTAGATATTAATCTTGCAGGTGTATGGATTTCTTATCTACTCCTAACTAGTGATAGAGACAATCTATTATTCCTTCTTCTAGAATTGAAAAATGAAAGCTCTTGATACTGAAAATTACCTCTAGAAGATGCCCTTGTTTTAGCTTTGGGCATGAATCATAGCAACTATGGTCTAAAACCAAATATGAAGGGTGTAGAGTTGCCAATTGCTTTGTAGAAAAAAGCCCCTTGAAGGCCTAGAATATTGAGGGTAGCACTATCTTCTCAGCATCAACTTTAAATTCTTCCCTTTTGACACTAGTAGGCTTGAAATCTTTTGGAATAGGTCCCACCAAGCATGTCAAAAATTGTTCACACAAAAGCTTACACCTTAGTCTAAGGGAATACTTCTTAGATAGCTTCATGTAACATGAAAACAACCTCCAAGTGTGGGACTTGCACACTAAGCCTAAATCTATAGAGAAGGTCAACTTCCTTTAGTATCAAGATGGACCTAACTAATATTCAAGAGGAAAAGGGAGAAGGGGTGCATGTAAGCAAAACTACCTATCTTAATTTAGAAGGTGATGAACCAAAATAGTATGTGGGTCTACTTCTTTTCTAATAAATGCACTAAAAAATTAATAGATTTCTCAAAATATACCATTATCTACACCCTTTCAATCTCTATATCATAATAACCCAAAGATAACATAATAAAAAAAGGAATACAATAGATTCACTTGATCTAATCAGTCACTAAATATGAATATGATTATATTATATTTCAATTGTCAAACATATTCAGAAAGTGAGGCCATAGGGGTATGCACACACTTAGACAACATAGAATGGATATAGTTGAGAAAGTATTTATTGAGCATAGGAAAATTTACATAAGAGCTCCAAAACTTCAAAAAAAGAACTCTCTAAAAATTGAAAAGGTCTTTATAACTAGGTTAGGTAGGTTAGATAGGTTGGTGTACATTCTTTCCTTCCATAAGGTCTTTATAACTTTATAAGGTGAAAAGGTGATAGTTGTAGATGTTAGGAAGATTTGATGGTAAGTAAAATTCATAAAATTCACCGAAGGAATTGGCCCACACCTTACACAGTCATCACCTTAGCTAATGAGAAACCAACCAACTACCAATATGTTCTAACAAGAAAGGGCATCCACCAATATCCATGTGTCAAGCCGACACTATGTCACATAAATTAACTCCCTTACATCTCTATACAGCGACATAACGATGATCATACATCAGAAAAGATTTGATGATGGGGAAGATGCAAGCCTACAGAAACATTAAAGTGCACAATCACTTAGGAATTAAAATATAACCTAAGGTGTTAGTATAAAGTATTTTTGTGCCCCATTTTATTTGAATTTTCAAATATGTGAATGTTACTACATTTGAATTCAAATATGGCAATTTTGGCAGGAAGGCAAAAATGACCAATAGGCTTTATTAAATATTTTACTAGGTCTACATCCAAGACCTCTGACATAATAAGTTTTATCAGGTTCTTGATCCAATGGTTATAGATAGGTGGCTTCTTGAATTTTTTATTGTAGAAATACCAAAATAGGTTGTTCCCATTTGTGTTAGGTATAGTGGCATCCCTACACAAGTTGTATGTGTCCTAAAAAATGTGAGAGTTCATCGTTTGTGCATGGGATGATCCTAGGAGAAAATAAACCTAGTCTTTAGCATATTGGATGGAAAATTTATGTTTATATTTCTCAACACCCTATGAAGATTCTTCTATATCTACTTGAGCAATTATATTTTCTTCTTCTTGTGCTATTGTTCTGAATTCAACTCTTCAAACAATCTCTCTACAACTGCAAACTCTAAAAATGCTTCATGCTGAATCTTTTTAGCTCTAAATTCTATGAATATTGTAATTAGAATTCTATTACATCATCCCTTAAATAGAATTTTGAGCAATAGAATATAATTTATTATTTCTTTATATCAACATGCATGAGAATTCTTAAAATCTCCAAAAGCATCAAAATTTTCTTGTACTGCCAGCATTTTGAAATCTTTCTTGCACTTTTTTAGATAGTACTTACCATTTTAATCATCATGGACTCTCAATAGTCATTTTAATATTAATATCCTATGTTTTGACCATGTGAACACTATAAATTATTTAGTTATTCATGACTTTGCAAGTCTCTTTTATTGTTTGAAAACTTTTCTTGTGATTGTATGAATGCCCTCAGTCATTAATTTTTTTTAGCTTGACCTCTTAAGCTTGCAACCTAGAAATTACTACTTCTAAGCCTCATCGCTGCTTCATATCCCTTTTAATGCTTTATACATTTAATCATGTGACTGTGCACCTTCATAGATCTTATCATCTACTTAACTTAAGCATTTCTTTCTCACAACCATGCAAAATTGTTTATATTTGATTGGTCGCTTGGTCATTGCCTTTTGATATTTCTATTTCTTTATAATCACAACCATGTGATCATTAAGTTTTTAACAAGCTCTTAACTTATTCATCTAGTCACAAGCTCATTTTTATCTTTGAAATTTAACTATGTGACTAAGCAATTTAAGCATTTCTTATGCTTTTATTTTGATTGCCTCTTTTAATGTTGTGACCGCATAATCAAAGGATTCGCATGGTCATAGGATTTACTTCACTTTTCCTATTAACAACCTAACTGCATGATTAAGCAATATTTAATAGGCTTTAAAACTTGTTTCCTTGTCATGGATTTTATCCTTTTTATCTTTTAAACATTGTGACCATGTCATCAAAGTTTTAACCACTCTCATTGATAGTTTCACTCTTTCACTACTATTTCTAAATGGTATGTTTTTTGACCTCAAACCATGCAGTCACACGTAGTCATTGAGGTGCTCCATCACTGTAAACTTTTTATCTTTAAGAAATGAAACAATGAGTAGCACTTTGCTAACCTTCATCACATATTAGTGCCATAAAATCACTATTACAATCTACAAGCCTCCTCAGATGCCTCCATGTGTCAAGATATTTTAAGTGTCAAAATTAATATGACTAAGACATAACCTCATTTTGTATGATTTCTACTTCAACTTTTAACATCATTCTTAACTATGCAACCATGTGACTACTACTTAACCATTTTGGTCAATTATTGTGCAAAATGTTCCTTTGTAGCAAACCACTACAACTAGGCAATCAAAGAGATTTCTAACCCTTTCACACGATCACAACATAAAATGATAAGAGCTAAAAATAGGCTATGACCATGTGATTTGTTGAAAACAATTGTTAAATTGTATATTGTCTTTGTTAGGTAGTGTCTGTCGAGGTCACTCAAGCAATGAACATAGTTTCTAGTGTCTATTGAGAATTTAAGAGATAATCATGTTTGAAGACAGTATCTGTCAAGTTCACTCAAGCACCAAAGGAAGTTTGTAGAGAAACAAAATATTTTGAGTTTACTTAGACACCAAAGGAATTTTGCAAGGAAATAATGTCTATCAAGTTTACTTGGACACCAAATGAAGTTTGCAAGGAAATAGTGTCTTTTGCATTCACTTGGATGTCAAACAAAAATTGGCAAAGAACTAGTGTTAACCAAGCTCACTCAACTACCAAAGGAATTCTCTTTAGGATGCATTGTTAAGTGAGTTCACATGGTTAATAAAGGAACTCCAAAGAAAGTCTTTTCTAAGTTAGTGTTTTCCGAGTTGGGTTGGCTAATAAAGGACTTTCTTAAATCAACATATTTAGTTTGATGAATTAATTTTTTAAGTATATCCAACTTAAGGGATGAATATTGCCAACTTGACTAGGCAAAAGAAACAAGTATAAGGTCAAGTTTTAGGATTGAAAGAGAGAACCATGAGATTGAAAAGATAAACCAAGGAAGTGAATTGGAAGGATAGAAGAGTATCCTAAGTTAACTAAGCTACAAAGTTTTATCTGATCAAGGAGGATCAAGTATTCAAGCTAGAATAGAGATCTAAAATTAGTAATATAGTTGCATCAATAATCAGGTCATATCATTGTTACTCTCTAACAATTGTAATATTGTATCAAATCTCTTAACAAAGTTAGCTTAATAGCTATTTGCCAAATTCTCTAAAAAAGTGGTGTTTCTAGATTGAAGTGTCTAAAGACCTCTAACAAGGCCACTCCTAATAGGGTGATTAAATCATTTAATAGGGTCACACCTAACAATGTATTTTATAACCTTTAATAAAGTTGTCTCCTAATAGGATTCACTTCAAAAGAGTGAAAAATAGTAACTAGTTGCAATTGGTGGTTTTTCCCAAATTGAGTTTCCACATTAAATCTTGGTGTGATATGTGTTCATGTTATTTTATTTATATTTCTAAAACTAATTTAATTGTGGTTAATAACATTAAACATCTTAAGAAGAATTTAGTTCATTAGTTGTCGAGTAATAGATATTCTTAGTGTTTTCTAAGTGATTCAGTACTAATTGAGTTATTGTAGTATTTTTAGTTTTAGCAGAGTTTCATTTTGATTTGTATTGACATCTGAGGAATTTGGGATTTATTTTTGTGGTAACTAATTGACCCCTCTCCTCTCATTTACTCCTCTTATATTTTCAACAATTGGTATCAAAATCTTTTCAAAAATTCAAATAGTAAAGGCTAGAGTAGAGAAAGAAATAGGAAAGAAACAGAAATGTTTGAGATAAGATAGATAAGGAGAATTCATTTCTAATTAATTCAATGAATTCTGCAATGAGAGAGGAATTAAAAGACAAGTGTTTGCACCTGGCACACCTCAATAGCATGGCATTATTGAAAGAAGGAATAGATCAATCCTGGATTATGCAAGGACCCTAATGAAAGAAAAGAATGTTGCTATCAAATACTAGAAGGACAAAATCAACAATATAGTTAATACCTTGAACCAAGTTTAGTTGATGAAGGATTCAAATCAAACACCTTTTGAATTATAGTATGGCTATAGACCTAATGTGTGTTACTTCAAAGTATTTGGCAGTAAATGTTATATTCTAAAGGAATCTAGAAAAGTAAATTTTGATGTGAAAAGTGATGAAGGCATATTACTAAGATACTCCAATAAGAGAAAAGTATGTAAATGTTTGATGTTGAAACTAGATTGATACAAGTATGATAAATGTGTTTCAGTCATTTCTTTTTTATTGATGTCAAATCTACTACTTACTGGTAAGACAGTTGCTTATGTGATTTGAGTACTATCATTTTTTTGATTGATGAAGAGGATTTGATCAAATGAGGTAACAATAGCACCTAGAGGAAAGGTTGAGTTATAATTTGAAAAAGAAGTACAAGGATCAGCTAAGACAATGATATTATAGTGTATTGATAATCTACTTAAGGTTGCAAAGGATGTTTACATTGATTATGTTTAGAAGAACATGTTAAACAAAGTATGTCTACTAAGCTTAACAATATACATAGTAGGTGCTGAGAAAACTTAGTGTAAGCCAAGCATAAAATAAATTGGAGCTGAGCAAAGTCAATTTCACTGTAAGATGAGTAAAATAGTATAAGTTGAGTAATGTTTAGTTGATGTCGAGCACTAGTAAACTTTAGTTCATGTTGAGTGATTTGTTAGTTGATGTTGAGAAACACAGTATGTACTAAGCATCAGAAGCCTATTAATTTCAAGTGTTAGCACTATGAGAAAGATAGAGAATTTGATGAATCTGAGCTGACAAGTTTGATTTCTTGGATTGTGTGAACTGTGTGGAAGATAAGATTGATGAGCTAGTGGCATAGAATTCATGGTGAACTATGTTTAGGAAAACTCAAAGAGGATTGAAGGGAAGTTTCTAGAAGGGAATGAAATGAAATGAGGGATAGATGCATTGAATCCTACCTAATCCAACCTAATGCAAAAATGGATGAAGGAGAATAAATGAAAAAAGATCTTAATTTTCTATTTATAGAGATGGTTGGTCAAAAGCAAAGATTTTCATGTGTGAGAACCTAAGGAAGACAAGGATTCTAGGGTATTGCTTCATTTGGTGACCTAAGAGAAGAGACTGCATTAGCACGCAAAGAATGAAGACTTAAGGGTATGGTTGCTTGAAGGGTGAACAAGCTATCAGAGCTTGAAGTGTGTGAAAGCCAAGAAGAATGAAGGACTGAAATGGAGATCTATAATCTATAAGTGTTTTGTAAGCTGTTATCAGATCAAGCTTTATTATTACTTTATAATCATTGTACCAGTCTAGGGTAAATCCTTTGGATTAAGGATGACCTAGTAATCATTTGTAAAGCCTTTAATTGGGTGACATTCCAAGTGAATGATCTAAAGTCCTATAACAAGGCTTATGCCTAATAGGGTGATTGAAATCCTTTAACCAGATCATATTTAACAGTGTGCATTGTAACTTTTAACAGGGTTGGCCTTGTAGAGGGCATCACTTCAGAAGAGTGAGAATGAGTAGCATGTTATTGTTGGTTTTTTCCAAATTGGGTTTCCATGTTAAATTATTGTGTCAAATGTATTATTAAATATATTATGTTTCATGTTTACATTTTTGCAAAGTTGTTTTGATAGTAACCTACAAGTTTAAGTGATTGCATAATCTGATGGATGTGTGCATGATGAAAATGTTTTATCGATATGGGTTCACCAAGCTGTGAAAAGTTATAATCATACATCTAGATCTTGGATAACTGATTCATCAACCCCCTCAAAATTGGTATCAATGTCATCTTCTTAGGTGGACTAGTTTGAAGATACTAGAAGAAAAAAAATCAAGATGTCAAAAAGAGAGGTACCTAAGCTTAATAGAGATAACTTTCCTTGATGGAAAATTCTAATGAAGATACACCTAGGAGGTCTTGGAGATCATGTACAATCTACCATTGTTGAGCATGTTGGTCCTACTAGAGTCTTAACTATTGAAGATCCGAAAAGAAAGACAGAACACAACTAGAAAATCTTGGATATTTCATCTGCCCTAAGTTATGTTGATTTTGATGATATCAATGGATATGATAGTGCAAATAAAATGTAGGATAATCTACACATTATCCATGGAGGTGACAAAAATATTCTAAGAGCTAAATTTGAAAATCTTAGAGGTAAGTTTGATGGTATGAGAATGCAACAAGGTGATAATATTGCTCAATATTTTTCTAGGATAAAGATGTTGTTAATGCAATAAGAGGAGATACCAATAAAATAAATGATGATATTGTACTAAAAAAAGTTCTGATGACATTATTTCCCATTTGCACTATTATAGTATCTGTAATACAAGAACTGAGATGTATGCCAAGGAATGATCTAACTCTTGAAGGTTTTGTAGGTAGGCTCACTACTTTTGAGCTATCTAATTTTGATAATTACAAACTTAAAAATGTTGAATCTACTTTCAAAGCTAAGCTACCATTAAAGGAACCTAATGAGAAGAAGAAGAAGAAGAAAAAGGTAAAATATTTGTCAAGTGATAGTGATACAGATAAGGAAGATATAAATCAACTTGAAGCACTACTAGAAAGGAGATTCTATAAAGTAAAAGGAAAATTCAAAGGTAAGTTACCTATCATGGGTTTCAATTGCAATGAGGTTGGTCATATTGCTACTAGATGTCTAGAGAAGAAGAATTAAAAAGGTGGAAATAAGTACAAAAGTAGAAGAGATGAATACAGCAAAGATTACAAAGACAATTGCAAGAAGTCTTGCTACATTGCTGAAGAAGAAACTAAAGATGTATCTCACAATCATAGTGATGATGTGGTGTATATTGTAATGAAGGATGAGGAAACTATACTAGTTGTTAGAAATAGGGAATACTGGGGGGGTGAATTAGTATTCTACAAACTTTTGTTGCCAACTAGATATTATTAATTACTTTGAACCATGCATAAGAAAGTAAACAATTAATGTTGAATAGTAATAATAACCATGCATAAAGAAAACTCATAACACCATATTTTATTAACTTGGGAAACCATGGCCAAGGGAAAACCCCAATGAGGATGATAGCCACTAGATAGTATACTGATATATGTGCTCCTTGTTAGAGGATGGACCCTCTTAGGAGTTAATAAAAAAATTCAATATATAGAGTTCCTGTTAGGAGTTGTAGTAAAATGCATGCAAGAAGAGCTCACTGCCCAAACAAGCAACTAAACTTTGACTTTCTCAAATATAGATGTATACATGCTATAACTTCTTCTAAGATGATAATTTATGTAGTGTCTCTCCCATTTGACTTCTATAAGTCATCCTAATGGATGCAACCTTGTTGATCCCTTGTTGTGATGGATCATGATTGTGACCATGAGCAGCCTACACCATTGAGGTGATTTGATTTATGTTTTTGTATTAGTTTTTTTTTATTATACTTATGACTAATTTATGAGATTATAATGTACTTTATGGTTCACTGAGGTTTGTGCCAGTGGTTATCAGGATTGATGTGGTATCATGATGTTATTCCGTGATTACCTTGAGATGTGTACAGAGATTGCACTATGTTCCATTACCATGCTACACTAGACTAGGTTCTTGTAGTAATGGTTAGTCATGTTTTTTGATGGTGTTTTCTTATGTGTTTTAAGTTCCTCCTTGTTTTCATTTAAACAACCATTATTAAATGCATAATAATTAGAATGGATTGTCCTTCTTGGATTCATTGGTTATGTGTTGTGGATATCTACTTATGTTATGTTTTACTTTGAGATGACCTGAAGGTCAAATGTTATACCTTGATTTTAGTATCATAGATGTTAGACTACTATGATGTTCAGTTGAACATATTTAATGATGATGCCATTATGAGATGACAGTGTGTTTTATGATGATATCTAGTTATCTAGTATTTGGACATATCACTGATTATGTTAGGTGATAGATTTAATTCTATGGTTATTTACTTCATTCCTACATTGTTATGCTTTATGCGAATGTGAGTGATGTAAATAGATTATTTTAATATAATTAAATAAATGGCTAAATTAGGTGATTTAATGCATTTATTTCTTTGGCTATGTTATTATATGCAATTGCACTTGATCATGTCATTTAGTGTGCAGGATTTATATCCCTAGAAGTGACACATGGAGTTAATGATTCAGCTATTCATATTTTACCAATGTCATCCCTTTATGGTCAATGTATCCTTAATTAAATGTCTAAATTAAACCTTTTAGTGATTATTAAATTCAAACTCATTTGCATTATGTGATTAGACCAGTGAGCATGTCTGTGCATTTAGAGTTTTGCATTATCATGAAAGTTATTAAGGAGATTTATGTGTTTTTGGGTTTCAGGCTTTTTAATTGATTTATTTTAATTTTTGGCAACTTTTCCATAGATGAATTCCTATTTCTAGGAATAGCCTATTTTCATTTGAGTCGATTTAGGGTTAAACTAGGTTGGTTGGTTATTTGCCCCAATCAATTATTCACTCAAAAAGTGAATAAATATCCCTCACTTTTGAATTAGAAAGTTGGAGAGTAAAACCCAAAATCTTCTTGATGAGGATTTACTATTTTGTTTGTTATGGGAGCTATGAGCATGGGATCATCTCGAGGTTGAGCTCATTGGATCCAACTTGAGGAAACCTTGGATTGCTATGATTTTTAGCTACTTCTATGGGCTATTTATTTTATGATTTAGATTCTTATTTTGCCCTTTTGGCTGTGAGGTAGGGTTTTCCCATTTTATTGTTTTGGCTATGTTTCTGCTTCTATTTTTGGTAGTCATTTGTTTAGAGGCTAAGAACTAGTGTTCCCCTCCATTTATGTATGCTAGCTCTACCTAGTTGGACAGGTACAAGCATTTTCCTATTCTTTAGGTTGAGGGTTTGGGGTTTTGCACCATTATGCTAGCCATTTTTGCATACAGTGTCCAAACTCAATTATTTTTGGATTTTTGGGGTTTTTGTACCTAAAGGTCAAATGGGTTTTAATTTTGAAGTTTTCCAAAATTTATGGGTTTTATGGATTATTGCCTCATTTTGCGTGCCACCTTATTTTCTTGGGTTTTCTTGGCATGAGTTAGTTCATGGACTTGGATTATCTGTTTGGATATCATTCAAACCTTTGTTGCACTTTTGAGTTTGCATTGGGATGTGTGTCACATTCGTACTCCCAATTTTGTGTTTGGTTGAGTGATTTTATACCTAGTGTTATGGTTTCTTTTGGACCTTTACTTTTGTTTCGTGGACACTAGGATTCATGTAGAATCCATGCTCCCAGATTGAGGCTGATTGGGTGAGTTCATGATGTTTGGTCTTGTTGCATCATTGGGATTCATGTAGAATCCATACTCCTAGGTTGAGGTTGGTAGAGTGATTTCGTGATGTATGGTTTTATTGGTTCTTGGGATTCATGTAGAATCCATCCTCTAGAGTTGTTTTTGGTTGAGTGTTGTTTTGCATTATTTTTTCATGTAGTCTTTGTGTTATGATCTTCGTGATGGTGGTGCACCACACACGAGTATGTGCGCATACATTTCTTAGAGGACTTGTGGGTCTCGATCTTCCATGGTACTTCTAGAAGTTATGATCATTGGGGTTGGGATGGGAGTATGCATGCCCATGAGCACTTGTCATAGGATGAGCATGGGTAGGGTAGGGTAGCATATGGAGGGGCTTTTATCTTACAACCTGGTGACTATTTCTTGGTTGGTAGAGGAAATTTTATAAGTGATAACTGAATATAATGTGTGTTTGGTGATAAAACTTATGATAATTAATAAGAGGAATTGTGCACCTTCTGTTGGGAAGTTGATGCTACCAATACTGGCTTGGGCTTGTCGATGCAAAGCAACTCTCCATGATGTCAACCCCTACTTAGTAGCCTTATGAGTGTCTGAGTAGGACTTGTACTTCTTGCATTGTGTTAGGTTCTTGGTTATAGCCATCATACTATTTGGCATGAGTGTTAGCCATGGATGATTGTTTTGTGTGTTTTTGGTTGGATCATTATCTCCATCAGCATGATAGGTGTGGACCTACCAATGCCACGTGGTTGGGAGGTATAGCTATCTTCATCACTACTAGGGACCAGTGTACAAAGATGATATTTTGTCCTAGTATGACCATTGCTAGATTTTTTCACTTGATACTTCAAGTTTCGGAGTATGCTTTCTTGTGATTTATAGTTTCATTGGAATGTCTAGATATCATGTTTAGATGATGTTAGTTTATTTGACAGATTCCTATATTATGATGTTTAGCATATGACTAGATGATGTAAATTGTTGTATTGGATTATCTATTGCTTATTGGTTTATCATGTTAGATTTCCTTATGATCAGCATGTGATAGGTGATGTTATCTACTTGTAGGATTATCTTATGCTTTACTACTAGCATGTTAGATTTCTTTATGCTTATATTATAGCATGTTTTAGTAGTGATGTCCCTATTATGATAGTATCAACAATCTAGTTGGTGGTTTAGGATGTTACGCATGGGGGATGGCTAGGATCCATGATGGTCTTATGATGCTATTGATGGTTGGGAGGAACCACATACTTAGTTTGGTTGTTTTTCACATTGCGATGTTGTTTTTAGTTATTGTGATGTTACTTTTAGTGCGTTCCTTTACTACTATGGTTTAGATGGATAGATGTTTCTCTTTCTAGCTTCTTGGCATCTTGTTGTTGTTGCACTCGAGTGTTCACTCCTCGATCTATGTGGATTTGGTACTCCCCAGTGTGAAAGTTTTTTTTTTCCATTTCATTCCTCATTTTGACCCTTAGAGTAGTTGTCTTGCTTTCCTAAGCGACCATGTGTCAGCATGGTGTGATAGAATAAAGTATCGCATGCCCATTGGAGTTCTGTTGTGCATTCCTTGATTGTGTCGCATGCCTCTTGGAGTTTTTTCATGCGATACTTTCCAATATCGCACCCCCGTTGAAGAAGTATCATACGATACTTGTAAAGTAGTGTACAAACTTAAGATAAGTGTCTTCGGTTTGCTGAAAGTGTCACCCTCCTTCTTGAGAAATGTTGCATGATACTTTAAAGTATCACCTGGCTTTTGTGAAAACCTGTCTGGGTGGATAGCAGGCAATTTTTGGTAAGATCTAGACTCTTCAGGAAGAGTTTTGGGTACCCTCTTAGGTTTTCTTTAATCCTTTGGTGATGCACTTTGAATTCAAAATATTTCGATTTTAATTTAGTTATGAGTCTCCTACTATCAGTAATTTTGTTCAGTAGTGGCATTTGCAGATTTGTTGGTTGCTCAGATTGTTGGTGAAGTCTTTTGTTGTGATCTGTGTGATCCCTGTATGATTTTGTCATGTGCATTCATACTTGTAAAATATATATATATATATATATATATATATATATATATATATCTTTGTTTCAATTGAATCCTTGTTCCAAGGATCTCTGGGTGGGGCATTACATCTAGTATCAAAGCCCATGTTCAAACATTAGGATCTCTGCATTTATGTTGCCCTTTTGGTTTTCATTGCATTGTGTGAGTGTGAGTGTCTTGGTGAGAACTCGTGATCCTTGTTGCTTTGGTATCTACTTGTGGTGGACCTTCTTGTCTAGTAAATGTGACTAGAGCAGTGTGTGGAGAAGGAAGTGAGTCTTCCCTTGTTTTCTAAATGGAATCCATATGCATTTGTTTGGTTGGTTGTGTATGTGACTTTTTTGGATGGAACCACTTATTGGTGTCCATGTGTTGGCTTTGAGTGCAGCTTTTGTTTCTCCTTGTGGAGAAACGTGCATTGTTTCCCCATTTTCTCCTAATTGTAAGTAAATAAATGAATCTTATTTTTTATTCTATATTATATCATTATAGTAAAGAAATGGTTCCTTTCATTGAGAAATGAGTGTTTATTGTGAATCATTGCAAAGGAGTAGGTTTTGTATTATATCCTTGGGTTAATGACTTAAGTCCCCAATCTTATTACTTCTTAAGCTTATGAAAAATTTGCATTAAATTGATGAATATTTAAATATTGCATTGCATGGAAAAATAATTAAGAAAATTATTGGTGTATGCATATGCATGAGGCTACTGATGGTAGACTGCTTCATGTGTGTGAGTCTGTTCTCTAATGTTGTTAGGATGATGTATTCCTTAGCACTATGCAATGATTTATCCCTTTTGTGTGACTGTTCTCAGTCATCACCTATAATGTGATCTATTTGATGCCTTATTTTATTTGGTTGGAGGTACTTTCTCATGTTGTTGGGCTAGTATTGGTTTTCAATATTTTCCTCTCTTGGAATAGTCATCAAAATTTTATCTATTGCTCTCTTTGTGGCAGTTGTCACATTTGACTTATTCTTGAAATGTGCACTTTGATATTTACTATTGGAATTAACAATTTCCCCATTTGGGCTTTTTGTTTTGGTTCTTGATGACTATTCTTAATGTGTTTTAGTTGTTGCCCAGTTGTGTGTTATGACTCTACCATGTTCATCTTGAATCTGTGGTAGTACATATAAGGGATAATATCATGGAGAACATGCTATTGTGTCTTTGATAGATTTAAAGTTGTTAATGTAATTGGATGGTTTAAAAGATGAGTAAATGTAATGTTAATTCTTGAAAGAAATTGAAAGATATGTACTTATTTTATGGTGATTCTTGAACCCTTGGTTTGGAAACCTTTCAATTTCATTATGCATTAGTGCTTGTGTTAGGTTTAACTAATTAAATTATGAAACAAAAGTAATGATGGTTTCAATGTGTGAATTACCTTTCTTTTCATGCCTTATGTCATTATGGACATATCTTCTCTTTGGTTTTTTTTGAGGTTTTGTTTATTGCTTGTTTTTCTAATTGAGACAGTTTGAGTTACCTTTTTTTTTTCTAAGTGGTGATTAAAACTCTTAGGTTTTAGGATTCTATAAGCTCTATCATGTTGTTGTCCTCATCATTATCTTTTTGACGATCTCTAAATGGAGTCAATTTGATTCTAAATGTGAATGTTATGGCCTCTAGAGTGAAGGTATTTTTTATGCTAATTTGGAATTTCGCACAAGAATCTAACAATCATGCATTTTCTCACCTGGTGTACTAAGAAACTTTGTGTGAGATTGTGCTAATGCAAAGTTTCACTTGGGGAACAAGAAGTGACTCTTTCGCACTTCTAGAGTTGTTGATCAATGTTTCAAGTACTTTTTTTTAATAGAGGCCAATTCAATCATGACATATCATATTTATGGCCATTGGAGAAGTTTAATTCTTCGTGTTGTTCTTAAAAGAAGAGTTATCTAGTCTTCATAATCTACTAGGTACTTGTTGGAGTTCATGCTTGGGTTTGTGTGTTTCCTATTACACTGACCCACCCTTGTGAGGTGAAGTGTGGTTTGTGAGCATTCCTTGTTTGAGGATGATGTTGCCTTATCATTTGGGAGTGACTCAATTCCTTGATGAGTCTAGATTCTCCTTTTTGGATGTTGTCTTTGGCACATCTCCATATTCTTTTCTCTCTTGAGAGAGTAGGAAAATGTGGTTATGCAACTAGCTCAGTTAGTGTTTTCAAATGATTCTATTGATGGTTGGTGGAATTGTGAGTCCCCTAACGCATCTTGGGCTGATTTAGTGCAGAGGTTGAGAGAGACTCCCTCTCAGTCCTAATAATCTATAGTTCTTTCTCCCTAAGCTTGTTTCTTCAAGAGGGTTGTCTCAGTCAAGTTTTCTCATTAACCATTGACTTGAGGCTGGAGATTGAGTTTAGCAGTAGGTTGGGTTTGGTATGCAAACATTACATGATTGTATCCACTAACGAAATTCTTTGCAACCTTCTGAAAGGTGATACCTTTTCTAGTTGGGTTGTGCAACCCTAGTTCCCAATGGTTGTTGAGCTTTGGAGAGGCATTGTGCTCCTATGCTTAGTGATTTGATGTGTTGAGTATCCTTTTTGGAGTGTGTAATTTTGTTAGTAAACTATCATCTACTTTTTTCTCAGGGTGATTTTACATGGATTCAAGGACGCTCATGTGTGACATGGTTCTTCCCCCTAATTCCAACTCTTGTTGGGAGTGTTGTGTTTTAACCTTGATTTGTGGTCACATAGTAGGTGCATGGTTAGTTGGGCCACCTGTGGATGAGGTAGAGTAGGTTTTTCCTTACCTTGTATTGTTGACTTTTTAGCTAGATGGGTTTTTCCTAGCACCTAGAAGGTTCCTTATTGGAGGACCTTGTGTAAATGTGACACCCATTCTATTGTGGTTGACCTATTTGGGGGTTGACATGCTGGTTTGTGAATGCTAGAGTGATCTAGATTGACTTGTGGAGAGTTTCTTCAGTCATTCCTATTGCTTGGTTTTGATTTTGGTTCTTGATGTGTTTTAATTTCTATTCTTGGATTGTAGGCTTCCAGGAGTAAGCCCAGTCTTTTGGGGGGGGTGATGTAGTGCCTCTCCCATTTGACTTATGTAAGTCATCCTAATGGATGCAACCTTGTTGATCCCTTGTTGTGATGGATCATGATTGTGACCATGAGTGGCCTACATCGTTGAGCTGATTTGATTTATGTTTCTATATAATTTTCTTTGATTATTCTTATGACTAATTTATGAGATTATGATGTGCTTTATGGTTCATTGAGGTTTGTGCTAGTGGTTATTAGGATCAATGTGGTATCATCATGTTATTCCATGATTACTCTGAGATGTGTGCAGAGATCGCACTGTGTTCTATTACCATGCTACACTAGACTAGGTTCCTATAGTAGTGGTTAGTCATGTTTTTGACAATGTTTGCTTATGTGTTTTAAGTTCCTCCACGTTGTTGTTTAAACAACCATTATTAAATGCTTAATAATTAGGATGGATTGTCCTTCTTTGATTCATTGGTTATGTGCTATGGATATCTACTTGTGTTATGTTTTACTTTGAGCTAACCTAAGGGTCAAATATTATACCATGATTTCAGTATCATAGATGTTAGGGTACTATGTTGTTCAATTGATCATATTGCATGATGATGCCAATGTGAGATGAAAGTGTGTTTTATGATGATATCATGTTATCCAGTATTAAAACATATCACTAATTATGTTAGGTGATGGATTTAATTGTATGGTTATTTACTTCATTCTTGCATTGTTATGCTTTGTGGGAACGTGAGTGATGTAAATAGATTATTTTAATATAATTAAATAAATGGTTAAATTAGGTTATTTAATGCATTTATTGCTTCAACTATGTTATTATACGCAATTGCACTTGATCGTGTTGTTTAGTGTGTAGGATTTATATCCCTGGCAATGGCTCATGGAGTTAATGATTTAGCTATTCATATTTTACCAATGTCATCCCTGTATGGTCAACATATCCTTAATTAAATGTTTAAATTAAAACTTTTGGTGATTATTAAATCCAAACTCATTTGCATTATGTGATTAGACCAGTGAGCATGTCTATGCATTTAGATTTTTGCATTGTCATGAAAGTTGTTAAGGAGATTTCTATATTTTTGGGTTTTAGGCTTTTTAATTGATTTATTTTAATTTTTTGCAGCTTTTTCATAGATGAATTCCTATTTCTAGGAATAGCCTATTTTGTTTGGGTCGATTCAGGGTTTAACTAGGTTGGCTTTTTATTTTCCCTAATCGATTATTCACTCAAAAAGTGAATAAATATCAAAAAAGGAACTTAATTCCTCACTTCTCACTTTTGAATTAGAAAGTTGAAGAGTAAAACCCAAAATCCTCTTGATGAGGATTTACTATTTTGTTCATTGTGGAAGCTATGAGTGTGGGATCATCACGAGGTTGAGCTTGTTGGATCCAACTTGGGGAAACTGTGGATTGCTGTGATTTTTAGCTACTTCTACGGGCTATTTATTTTATGGTTCAGATTCTCATTTTGCCCTTTTGGCTATGAGGTAGGGCTTTCCCATTTTATTGTTTTGGCTCAGTTTCTGCTTTTGTTTTTGGTAGCCATTTGTTTGGAGGCTGAGAACTAGTGTTCCCTTTCATTTTTGTATGCTAGCTCTACCTGGTTGGGTGGGTATGAGCATTTCCCTATTTTTTAGGTTGAGGGTTTGGGATTTTACACTGTCATGTTTGTTGTTTTTGCATACGGTGTCTGAACTCAATTATTTTTTGATTTTTAGGGTTTTTGTACCCAAAGTTCAAATGTGTTTTAATTTCCAATTTTTCCAAAATTTTAGAGTTTTTGCCTCGTTTTACATACCACCCTATTTTCTCAGGTTTTCTTGGCATGAGTTGGGTCATGGACTTGGATTATCTATTTGGATATCAGTCAAACTTTTGGTTCTCTTTTTTGTTTGCATTGGGATGTGTGTTACATCTATACTCCTAATTTTATGTTTGGTTGAGTGATTTTATACCTAGTATTATGGTTTCTTTTGAACCTTTGATTTTGTTTCATAAACACTAGGATTCGTGTAGAATCCATGCTCCTAGATTGAGGCTAGTTGAGTAAGGTCATGATGTTTGGTCATGTTGCATAATTGGGATTCATGTACAATCCATACTCCTAGATTGAGGCTAGTAGAGTGATTTCATAATGTATGGTTTTATTTGTTCTTGGGATTCATGTCGAATCCATCCTCCCAAGTTGTTTTTGGTTGAGTATTGTTTTGCATTTTATTCTCATCTAGTCCTTGTGTTATGATCTTTTTGATGGTGGCATGCCACACACAAGTACATGTACGTACATTTCTCAAAGGACTTGAGGGTTTTGATCTTTTGTGGTACTTTTAGAAGTTATGATCATTGGGGTTGGGATGGGAGTATGCATGCCCATAGGCACTTTCCATAGGATGAGCATGGGTAGGGTAGGGTAGCATATGGAGGGGCTTCTATCTTGCAACTTGGTGACTATTTCTCAGTTGGTAGAGGAAGTTTTATATAAGTGATAACTAAATATAATGTGTGTTTGGTAATAAAACTTAAGATAATTAAAAAGATAAATTATGTGCCTTCTATTAGGAAGATGATGATGCCTAGAATTGTGTGTCTTTCGTTGGGAAGTTGTGTTGTCAATACTAGCTTGGGCTTGTCGATGCCAAGTGACTCTCCATGATGTCAGCCCCTACTTAGTAACCTTATGAGTTTTTGACTAGGACCTATACTTCTTGCATTGTCTTAGGGTCTTGGTTATAGCCATCATACTGTCTCGCATGAGTGTTAGCCATGGATGATTGTTTTGTATGTTTTTGGTTGGATCATTATCTCCATCAGCATGACAAGTGTGGACCCATGAGTGCCACATGGTTGGGAGGCATAGCTACCTTCACCACTACTAGGGACCAGTGTATAGAGATGGTATTTTGTCCTAGTACGATTGTTGCTAGATGTTTTCACTTGATACTTTGAGTTTTGGAGTACTCTTTCTTGTGATTTATGCTTTCATTGCAATGCTTGGGTATCATGTTTAGATGATGTTAGTTTATTTGATGCATTCCTATATTATGATGTTTAGCATATGACTAGATGATGTAAATTGTTGTATTGCATTATCTATTGCTTATTGGTTTAGCATGTTAGATTTTCTTATTTTGATGATTAGCATGTGATAGGTGATGTTATCTACTTGTAGGATTATTTTATGCTTTACTACTAGCATGTTAGATGTACTTATGCTTATATTGTAGCATGTTTTAGTAGTGAGGTCCCTATTATAATAGTATTGATGATTTAGCTAGTGGCTTGGGATGTTACACACGGGGGATGGATAGGATACATGATTGTTTTATGATGCTATTGATGATTGGGAGGAATCATGTACTTAGTTTGGTTTTTTTGCACATTGCAATGTTGTTTTCAATTATTGTGATGTTGTTTCTATACACTGTGATGTTTCTTTCAGTATGCTCCTTTACTACTATGGTTTAGATGGATAGATGTTTCTCTTTCTAGCTTCTTGGCATCTTGTTGTTATTGCACTTGAGTGTTCACTCCTCAATCTATGTGGATCTGGTACTCCCTGGTGTGAAGGTTTATTTTCCTTTTTCATTCTTCATTTTGACCCTTAACATAGTTTTCTTGCTTTCCTGGGTGACCATGTGTAAGCATGGTGCGATGCAATAAAGTGTTGCGTGCACATTGGAGTTTTGTCATGCATTCCCTGATTATGTTGCATGCCTCTTACAATTTTTTCGTGTGATACTTTCTAGTATCACACCCCCATTGAAGAAGTATGGTACGATACTTGTAAAGTATCATACACCCTTAAGAGAAGTTTCTCCCAATCCTTGAAAGTGTTTCCCTCCTCCTTGAGAAATGTTGCACAATACTTTAAAGTATTGCCCAGTGCTGATTTAGAGTATCACATGGCTTTTGTGAAAATCTATGCGGGTAGATAGCAGGCACTGTTCGATAAGACTTGGACTTTTCGAGAAGAGTTTTGGGTACCCTCTTAGGTGTTCTTCAATCCTTTTGTGATGCACTTTGAATTCAAAAAAAAATTATTTTGATTTAGTTATGTATCTCCCGTTGTCAGTCATTTTATTTGGTAGTGGCATTTAGAGAGTCATTGGTTGCTTGAATTGTTGGTGAAGTCTTCCGTTGCAATCTGTGTGATCTCGATATGATGTTGTCATGTGCATTCATAATTGCAATATATATATATATATATATATATATATATCTTAGCTTGAATTGAATCCTTGTTCCAAGGATCTCTGGACAAGGCATTTACAATTTACCTTAACCTAATCCTGGATCACAAAATTAGGTTCTCAAAAACTTCACATATATCACTTCACAAAAATTTTGCATATCACTTTTCATATCAAAACACACAATTAATCTCACAAGATATTATTTGTATAAATATCATGCCTTTATACAAATTGTTTCTAGGTTAGCTAAGTCCACAATATATTTTTTCAACTTAAAGTAAACATCTAGGATGTCAGCCCTAATTGGTCAAATAATTATTTTGTGAACAAAATAATTCCTTTACCTTTAATTTTGTTTTTTTTTTTAGTAGTAAATTGTGAATATCTCTTTTTCATACTATTAATACTAATGTCTAAAGTTGTACACATCATCATAAACATGCATACTATCTCCATCTATCTTCTCTAGTCATAATATGACATTAGAAACATTTTGCATATAAACAATGTACTGATGTAAACCAATTTCGCACTTAATTTTCTTAGTACCAAAAGCTAAGTGTCTTTATTTCTGAGGTTTTCTACAAGTATGTAAATCATGTGTTTCCATTAATGACAAGAATTACATCACTACATATAGATAATTGTCAAAAATCTCCCCCTTGGCATTGATGGCAACAAAGTAAGGAAAATTGGCTAAGTGACAAAACCTTAAGAAAAACTTGCAATACTTATCATCTATTATATTGCATATACTTCATATTACAAATGCCCAATTTCTCAATTGCTCCCCCTTTGGATATGATTTCTACATACATAACTTACTACAAAGATTTCTTCTACAACTTCTCCCACTTTGACATCAGTGACAAAGGTTGGAAAGTCCAAAAATTGTCAAAAAATGTTGTCTATCTATTATTAAATATTGTCTTTCTACCTCAAGTTTCTAATATCTTCATACAATCATCAAAATTTTCCTTTATACTATTCATAAGTTTCTCCCAAGTTTTCTTTTCTACTTCAACAGTGGTGAACATTTCACATATGATGAAATCTCAATTGAATTAAGATCATAGTAGGTGAAATATGCATAAGTGTCTTTTTCATTGACACATTCTTCCAACTGTCTTTCAACAACTAATATCTTTAGAATAATAGATTCTCTAAATTTTGATAGTCTTCTCAAAATTAATTCTTTTTCAAGTTCCAATTTCTTGATGTCTGTGTGAACATGGGCAGCTTGTCCTTCTAATTCATCAACTCTGCAGGAGGGTTGTTTTATCTAACTACTTAGAGCTTCCAACTCACTCAGCTTCCCTTGAATCTTACTATCCAAATCTTTGGTAAGCTTGTAAGATAAAGTGTATTTGATGTACAGTATCTTGCCAAATTATTGACATCTTCAGAGTTCCTTGATACAAGTATCAAGACTCAACAAATCATTCTAAATATTCTAAAAAATGGTGCTAAAAAGGTTAACATCATGTAAAATTTGAGCCTTGGGCTCAACATTCAATAAATTTGCAAAGTCATCATCAAATGATTTTACAACTACTTGAGCTCTTTGTTTGGTGGCCACTTTAGTGTATTTGATTGTGAGGGTGTTGTGCAATCTATCAGTCAGCTCCATTAATGCTCTTTGTAAACTTTTGACCTTTTTGTTCTTCTCAAATAATTTTGTCAAGGATGAGATCAAGTTAGATTGATCATCATCATCACTTGTATGGTTAGCAAGAGATATAGGAGAGGGTAAGCTAGATGCTTTCACCTCATCTTCCTTTTGTTTCTTCTTTGTCGCCTTCTTTGATTTTCTCCCTTATTCTTCCTTCTCTTCTCTTTCTTTGATTTTCTCTTTCTTTCTTTTCTTTTTCTTTCTTTTCTCCTTCCAATGTTTTCTCTTTTCCTTTGTCTATCCTCTTTTCATCTTCTTTCTACTTCTTTTCCTCTTCAAGAAATTATAGTTTTTCTTCTTCAATCTTCTTCTTTTCTTCTTCTAGTTGTCATTTCTCTTCTTCAATGAGTCTCAACTAATCCTAAATATATTTTGAAAGGGGCTCAGGCTGATTGAATGGATCTTCATCAATGTTAATAGTAACATTTTTCTGATCAATTTGTATAGTATCACCACTTACTGATACTTCTAAAGTTTTCTCTACAGTTGTAGGTTTTTCCTTTAACTCACTCATCCTTTAATTGATGGATGTTGTAGTTTCACTTCTTATAACTTTTTTCTCTCCTCCTATGAACAAAAATGGCCTCATATTACTTCACAAGTAAGGTGCTAGTTTCTTCATCAATTTCTTGATTTCATCTTCATCATCTATCTTGCACATAGTACTTACCATTGACTTCTGATGTTCCATGTCTTCTTCATGAACTAGTGCCTTCTTAGCTACAATTCTATCATAGACCTTTTGATTCATCATGCCTTTAATACTCTTAGGTTTCAAGTTATTAAGAATCATATATCTCAAAATAGAGATATCTATTTGTTCCTTCTCAATGTCACTGTATAAATCATAGAACTCGTTCATCTACACAAAGTTTCCTTCATTGAAAATGATTGTGTTGATTTTCTCTATCTTTGGTTTCCATGGTTGTCTTGTTTTACCTACTAGATGCTTGGAAACAATGACTTTCTCTGGCTATTTGTCTTCTTCTTTCTCTTCTTCTTCTTCATCGCTAAAGTCTTCAATTGTCAGCAATGTCTTCTTTCTTTTCTCTAGTCTAGTAGCTTGCTGCTTAACTCTTTTAATATTGTGAGTCTCTACTAACCTTTTAGACTTTCTCTTAGGTTCACTTGGTTGCTTAGCTGATACAACAACATATGGAATTCTTCATTCTATAGGTGTTTTTGTAATAGATACATTGGATGCTTGGCCAACTGACAAAGGTTTCATATACATTACACCTTATTCACCAGTTTGTTTCATTCTGATGATTATTTGTCTAACTTCTTGTGATTCTTCTTCTGACATACAAGCCTCAAATAGTGATTTCTTCATTATAGAAACAATCTTTTATGAGATACCTTTTCTAATGATTCCTAGTAGGCTGACTAGGTTATATATTCATACATTCCAAATCTATATGATGCTTGATCTATATCAAATTTCAATATTAAATCAATATAACTAATAGCTATATCATCACTCAATTCATAACCTAAGTGCTCAAGAAATGTTTCTTGAGGTTCTACTACTTCAATATAGGTTAGGTTAGTATCCACCATAAAACATATATCATTCTTAAATTTTCCAACAATAACAAGGGAAATTTTGTATCTCTATTTCATCTCATTCTGAAATGTCCTCATAATCAAATTTACACTATCCAAGATTTGCTCTACAAGATGCCTTATGTACACATCTATTATCTTGTCCATATGCATCTTTCACTACTCATAATATTGATACGTAATAAAAATAGAAATCTCTTAAGTACATGAATGAAAATATGATTAATCAGAGACTAAAATAGGAATAAACCATTCTTAGTTCTCTTAATTTTCTCCAAATTCTCAAGAAGTTCTACTCTCAGAATCTCACTTAAATTCACTTGTTCTTTCTCAACACATATATTATAAGTTGCATAAATGAAACTTGCTAACAACTCATCACTTTTAGAACTTGCACAAATAGAATATGTAATGACTATGCTCAAGAACCTTACATCATGTTGTCTAATGGTGTTGATCACCATTGCTTTACCATTGTAAACTGCCTTACTATAAATTTTTAACTATTTTCTCACCAATAGGTACATTTTTTTGTTTGCTAAGACTAGTGACCCCATGAATAAGCTCGACAGAAATGTCAACTACATTGTCTCACATCCAAATCTTTCCATTATGAATTCTTCTCAATATGATCTAAGTCCATTCTTTAGTATCAAGTTCATGGTAAAAATAATATATAACTAAGTCTAAGTCTTTTTTATGCTCATATCTAGGCTTAATAGTCATATCATGATTGAAAACTATTGTGCAAAACCCACAAGATCTTACCTAGATCTAATGCTAAAACAACAAATGTACAGAGCTCGTGAACAATTCCCTTTTCAAAAACCACTTTCTTAGAAATTGACTCCTCCAAATTTTGGTATCCAAAAATGAACTCTAATTTCCTAATAAAGAATTTTTCCCCAAATTAGGGCTTCAATTGTGCAATCATGTGAAACACCTTTTTTCTTAATTACTTTATTATATTATAATTTTCATGTGCAACCTTTTTACAATTTAATTAAAATATCTTTATCAAATCAAATTATTTCTCACTTTGATTAATTCTCAACACATTTTTGATAAAATATTTATTAACTTAAATAGTAATAATATTTAGAGTTTATTATAAAAATAAAACTCCTAAATATATTAGTAGTAAATTAAATATATAATTTAAAATTAGAATTTTAAATATATCTTTAAATTTAATTCTTTGATTTAATTAATTTCTCAATTAATGAAATATAATTAAATATTGAATTTTATTTATAATTTTTTATTAAATAAATAATCAATACCTATTTAATTGAATTTAATTATAACATAAAATCACAATAGACTTACAAGACGAACTACGAAAACCCATCATAAAGTATAGAACACTAGATCAAACTTAAGGATCTAATCATGTATTTATGTCACTCGACAAATTTGAAAGGGTAAACAACTTAGATACATGTCCTAATTTCTAGTACAATTGGCTTAGGGTTAGGATTTGGACTCAAGAATTATTTATCCTCTTTTACCATTGAGACACTATGATAGAGCACACTCATCCTAGAAATTCAAAGATGTCAATGCCCAGCACCTGCAATCTACATAAAATCTAAGCATGTACATACACATATGATCTAAACTAAATAGACAATAGAGAGGAGTGGTTCATCATGTAGATCCCAACTAGCAGGTGACTACAACTACCTCCCTCATCCACATCAGAAATGTCAAACATAAAGTATAACATACAAGTACACCATACACATGCAAGTATAAGGTAAGTAACCATAGAATTACATATAAATCACACATCTAACTATCATCATGAGATAAATGAAATCATTGTATGAACATACATGTATCATCATAGAAATAATCTTGAACACATGAAATAACTAACTCATCACATAAATCAACTGAGTATGAAATAACATTTAATCAAATCTAGTAACCAAGTACTGATAATCAAAAAATGTAACCATAAAAAATGCCTAAGAGAATCTAACAATCCAACATGAAAAGTCAACTAGGGGTAGGCATTACAAAAGTACAAAATTAAAATACCTCTAATCTATTTTTCTTGTGAAGAAATTGGTCACATTGTTGCAAGGTGTCCAAACAAAGAAGGAAAAGAAGAAAAGAAACATGATAAGTACAAACACAAGAAATATTTCAAAAGCTATAAAGACTACAAGGATAAAGGTAAGAAATCTTGTTACATGGCTAAAGATTATGATGGTAGTGATGAAGATGAAATGGTTTGCATTTCTTTAAAAGATGAATCAGATGATGAAAATGATAAGATGGCCCTAATTTCTCATATTAGCAAGAATGATACACGGATTATTGATAGTGGTTGTTCTCACCACATGATTGATGATAAATCTAAATTTGACCACTTGGAACACTATTATGGTGGAAGTGTTAGATTTGAAAATGATGAACCTTGTTATGTGAAAGGAAAAGGTTATATTACACTGACTGATGAACTCATATGTGACAATGTTTTTTGGGTTGAAGGATTGAAGCACAATCTACTTAGTGTGGCATAGTTGAACAACATTAGAATAAAGATAGAATTCATGAATGGAAAGGCCAAGCTACTGGGTGGGAAAGGAAATCTAGTTGGGACTGACAATCAAACCAAAGGTAATCTATTCTACCTAGATCTAAATGAAAGTTCATGTTTCCTAGCTCAAGTAGAGAAAAGTTGGTTATGGAAAAAAAGTTTGTGTCATGTGAATTTTGATAACCTAGTCAACATAAGAAAGAAAAAAAGAGTGAGAGGCATTCATAGTCTAAAGAAAACTTACATGGGTGTGTGCAAAAATTGTCAAATTGGGAAGGTGGGAAAGAAAAGTTTCAAATGAAAGAATTATCATTCTGAAGAAGTTCTAGAGCTGGTTCATATAGATCTTTGTGGACCCATTGGCATAGAAAGCTACAATGGACATAAGTACTTTATTTTATTTGTTGATGATTATTCCAAGATGATGATAGTTATATACCTAAAAGATAAATTTGAAACATTTCAAAAATACAAGTGGTATCTAGCTAGAGTAGAGAAAGAAATTGGAAAGAAACTAAAGTGTATAAGGTCAGATAGAGGAGGAGAATTCATCTCAAATGAATTCAATGAATTCTAAAATGAAAGGGGAATCAAGAGATAGGTATTTGCACCTGGTACATCTCAAGAGAATTGCATATAAGAAAGAAGAAATAGATCCATTATGGATTGTGCAAGGACATTGATCATAGAGAAAAATGTTGCAATCAAATACTGGAACGAAGCAATCAATATAACAATTCATACCTTGAACCGAGTTCAATTAAAGGACTTAGATCAAATACCTTATGAATTATGGTATGGGTATAACCCATTGTCTATTATTTTAAAGTATTTGGAAGAAAATTTTATATCTTGAAAGAATCCAAGAAAGGAAAATTTAGTGAGAAAAGTGATGAAGGAATATTCTTGGGATACTCCAACAAGAGTAAAGCATATAAATGTCTCAACATTTTTACTCACAAAGTCGTAGAAAATGCACAGGTGAAAATTGATGATTTTTCTAAAAAGAGTGAAGAACAAAGTAGAAAAGAACTTCAAAACTATAGAAAACTTATTTACTATGAACTTGGCACTATATCTAAAGTTCAAGAAAATGCAATTGGAAATCAGTAGTCTTTACACGCAAGACCCCTAAATTTCTTGTTCAGTTGACCTAGGTTGTAGCCAGTGCAACCTGAGTCATAGTAGTAAGGAACTAAGTCATAGTCAGAAGGACTCGAGTTTTAGAAAACCAAGTTGCAATCTGATGGACCTAAGTTACAAATAGTGGGACTCAAGCATGATTAAAAAGATCAAATTTTGAGCATCGTCAACCAAATGAATTTAGAAAGAAGGTATCTATACTTGATAGATATGTCAAAAGACATCATGCACCAAATAAAATCATTGGAGATCAGTCCAAAGGCACAATGATAAGGAATAAATTAAAAGTTTCATGTTTTCTTACTAAGTCTAAACCTAAAATTGTTAAAGATGCATTAGAAAATGAAAGATGGATAGAGACAATGAATGAAGAGATTGATCAAATTGAAAGGAAGAAAACTTGGACTCTTGTTCCTATACCCAAGGACAAAAATGTAATTGGCACAAAATGGGTATTTAAAAATAAGTTGAATGAGAATGGAGAAGTTTGAAGAAACAAAGCAAGGTTAGTTTATAAAATTTATGCTCAAGAAGAAAGTATTGATTATGGAGAGATTTTTTCTTCTATTGCCAGACTAGAAGGTGATAGAACACTACTTGCTTATGTTTCTCATAAAGGCTTCAAAGTTTATTAGATGGATGTCTACATTGAGCTACCTAAAGGTTTCATGAATCCTAGCAAAAGGGATATGCTTTACAGACTACACAAAGCTTTATATGGTCTCAAACAAGCCCCTAGAGCCTGGTATGAAAAATTGCACAATCATCTAGTAAATATTGGTTTTCAAAGAACAATTGACAAAAACAGTCTATACATCAAGGAAGGAATAGAATATTGGTTTTCAAAGAACAATTGACAAAAACAGTCTATACATCAAGGAAGGAATAGAGAAGAAGATAGTGTTGGTAGAAATATTTCTAGATGATACATTATACACTAGACATGATGATTAATGCAAATCTTTTTCTGAGGAAAACAGTAAAGAATTTGGAATGTCAATGTTTGGAGAGGTTAAATTCTTTATTGTCTTGCAAATTCAATAGAAGATTGATGGTATCTACATTACTCAATCAAAGTACATCAAGGAGATATTGAAGAAATTTGGAATAGAAGATTCCAAACCAATTGGAACACCTATATCTACTAGACATAAGCTTTTCAAAAATGATGATTCCAAAGAGGTAGATCAGACTACATATGGATCAATGATTGGAAAACTTTAGTATGTAGTACACACAAGACCTGATATTGCATTAGAAGTTGGTATGGTGGCAAGATTCTATGTTAATCCAAAGGAAAGCCATATGATGGCAATAAAAAGAATTATGAGGTATCTAAAAGGTGTGAAATATTATGGTTTGTGGATAAGAAAGGAGAAAACTTTGAATTGAAAGGTTTCACTGATGCTAACTAGGAAGGAAGTATTGATGATAGGAAAAGAACTAGTGGTGGAGTATTCTTTCTTGGAAAGAGGCTAGTATCTTGGACAAGCAAAAAGCAGAATTGCATCTCTCAATTAATAACTGAAGCAAAATATGTTGCTATAGTAGTTACTTTTTTCCACATAATTTGGTTGAAGCAACTGATGGTAGGTATGAAGGAAGAAATCAAGGATCCAATAGTTATCTTCTATGATAATAGTGCTGCAATTCACATTTCCAAAAATCCTATGATGCATACCAAGACTAAGCACATTGCAATAAAATATCATTTTCTGAGAGAATTAGTACAAGAAAAGGAGGTGAGATTGGAATATGTGAATACAAAGGAACAAATTGTAGACATATTTACCAAGTTATTACATAAGGATGCATTTGTGTATCTAAGTGGTAAGCTAGGGGTCATTCCCCTATCTAAAGATCACTAATCAGATTTTAGTGATGCATCAACCAAGCACTTTGAAGATCAAACAAGTTGATACAATATTATTAAAGAAGCTTACATATGAATGAATACATCAAGTACATAAAAAACACATTGATTGTTGTCTTTGTCATGATGTGTCAAAGAGGGAGAGTTTGTTGCCATATCATAGAAATTTTGTATCAGTAAAGATAGAGGTTTTTTTTCAGAGGGAGAAATTGGAGTTAGAGAAATTAGAGAGTCATACCATAGAAAGAGATTGATGTCAAAGGGAGTTCTCAGTGATAGAGGGAGTTCTCATGGATGTGAATCAAAATAAAGCTAAGGATATTATCCTTACTTCTATTTTGCTCTAAAATTTCATTACACTATGATATATTTTGTTGCCATCAATGTGAAAGAGGGAAATTACTAAAAACAATTATGCAATTGTATGTTGTCTTTGATATTACACAAAATTTCAAGCCTTATTGAGAAAGTTAGTGATTGTCGATCTCACTCAATCATTGAAGATAGTTTCTTGTGTATGTTGAGCATTCCAATTATAACCATGTTCTAAGTTAGTTCTTACCAAGCTCACTCAGACATTGAAGGAAGATCATGTGTTGACTATGTTCACTCTATCACTAAAGGAAATTCAGTTCAAAATTAGCATTGATTGGGTTGGGTCAATAGGTGACCAAGTACTCAATTCTATGTTAGCCGATTGATAGCATATTGAGTTTAATTGATTTATTGGTTAATGATAGCCAACTTAAGGGATGAATTTTTTTGTTCAAAACTATATTCAAAGTTGGCTTGACAAGTGTATTCATATAAGTATAAGGTCATGTTTAGGATTAAAAAGAGAAGCATTAGATTGGAGAAGATAAATTAAGGAAGAGAATTGGAAACATATCAGAGTATATGAGTTGACCAAGCTCCAAGGAATATTTTGATCAAGGAGGATCAAGTATTCAAGCCAAAACTGAGATATGAAATTAGAAAAGACAATTGCATCAGCAATCAAGTCAAGTCATTCTTACTCTCTAATAATTGTAGCTATAAATAAAATCTCCTAACAGAGTTAGCCTAACAGATTTTTCCAAATCCTCTAATAAGGTGGTATTTCCAACAATTTTATCATTTAAAATAAATTGTATCATTCTTCATGCAACAAATCTATCTACAGATGTAATTTTTTTCTCAATGGAATGCAATCCTTCCTTAACACTTTCAACAATATATTTTTGTAGTTTAGAAGCCCTCCTCTTTTTAATACTTGTATCTATACCCAATAGTTTCAATGGCTCTTGCAATTCATCTTTAAGAAGTGAAATTGAAAATAATATAGTTTTATCCACTCTATCAAGATTCTCAAATTGTACAATTATTTCCTTAGAATTTTTATTCAAGTGTCCTCTTCGTAGTATGTGTAGGTTGACTATCATATTCCCTCAATATTTTCACATCCATTTCAATCAAATGATCTATGTTTCTATGATTAATTTTTCTCTTCAATATTTGAGCTAGATTAACATTCTCATTGGTTGCTTAATCTTGAGCTGTGAGATTTTTTTTTTAAAGTCTTAAGATATAGTCTTCTTATGGGTCATATATGCACATACATAACTTGAAATATTGTATAATTTTATCTAAATCCTAACATTTAAAAATATTATAAATTTAACTTTTACCAAGCTAAAGAACTTGATGAACATACTTCTTTGAATTTGTGATGAACCTTCTTCAATATCTATCGCTTCAACTTCAATTTCCTCCTATCCAAAATTTCCATCATAGACTATTTCACACATGATAACAAAAAAAATCAAGCACTTGTATGGGGAAGGTCTCTAAAAATTAAAATTAAAGTTATAAAGCTTGCCTACATAGAAATCTCTAGAGACATATTGTACTTGCAAAACATGTGTATCCCTATTTGAGCTTGGGATGACCCTTCTCTAACCTCAGGAAGTTTTTATTGTTGAGTACATTCTACACATGTACATGTTTTAATTTCTAAGTATTTTAGTCATGTTAAACCACTTTGAATCTTAACAAGTTATATACTAAATTGAACCCTAAACCTAATACTTTTAACCAAATTATCTACCCTCGCATAAATTAAATGGACCCCTAACCATAACTCTAAAATGGTGCATTTACTTCACATAAAATTAAAAATATATATTTAAAATGATAAACTCTAACTCCAAACAAGGTGATACCTAAGTTAATAGTAACCCTAATTTAATAAATCATATTCCTAGTTCAATAAACACTAATCCTAAATATATAAAACTCTAGAATTAGATTGTACACTGAAAAAAAAATGTACTAGAAAAAACCATGTACATGGGTGTTCCTTACCTCCTATAGTATCCTTCTATAAAAAAATGATGGTTTTCATCTTCTTGTTCCTTCATTCCTTTTTCATACAAGCTTATTTGCTCTTTTATTTTTATCTCCCATCACAAATTCCTTTTGTAAAATTTGAAAAAAGAAAAGCTAAATATGTTTCCTCCAAATTGAAGTGTAAAATATATCTTATTTATTTTTATTCTAAAATGAAATAATTGATTGTTTATTTATATGGGAAACACAAAATTGCAACAACAAAAAAACTCAAAATTCAATCAAAACTATCTGAGTTTCATTTACACCATGTTTAACTAGGCTAGACAATTTCGATCAAAACTACCTATAATTTGTTTTGCTCAAAAAAAATTTGAGTACTTTTGACAAAAAGTTAGTTTCTATTGAAACTAGAAAAACAAACATATTTTGCAAAGGCCATAAGATTTTTAATTATTTTCTATTAGCATGAAGTTGATGATATTCCTATGGGGGAGTATCCTAGCATTGTTGGAGCATTGGAAAGATTGATAACATGACTTTGTGTCGCATTCATGACTATGTTTGTCATTAATGTCAAATTATTGAGAAGATTGGAAAAGTAGCAAACAACATTTCAGAACATATGATTCGAGGATTGAAGATGAGTCAAGCGTAGTTGGGGACATGTTCTACAGAGTATCCTAATGATGTGGTTAAGAGCACATATAGAAAGTCAAAAACCAATGAGAATTATTTGAGATATACAAACCATGTTTATAGAAAAAGTTCTTGAGAAGCAATTTCTAGAAATTTTGTTATATCTCCTAATAGAGATAACATCTAGTTGAGTGTAGTTAGAAAAAGATACAAGACATCCTAATGATGACATCAACAACTGGGGTGAATGCACCAAGTTGTGGTGCCAAAAAGATGACACAACTTTAATTTTGAAACTTTTAAAAGTGTGCACACACTTTTTTTTAAAATTATATATTGGTTGCAAACTTGAGGCCCATTCCATTTTTTCTTGTATCATTTTTTTGGTGCCTTCTTTTTCCTTAAAAGTGCACGTGTATTTTGTAGAAGTTGAAGAATTTTTGCACTCTCCTCATCAAAATTCTTTGGGATCATCAACTATGTATTCTACTCTTGTTTTTGCATTGTTTTGTATGTATTTTTAGTTTTACTTCAATTTTTTTTTTAATTTAAAATGCAATTTTTTTCTTATCAAGAAATGTGAATAATCTGTTGGTGTTTGAAAGTGGTGTAGGTTTTCAATTACCTCGATGAGAACCAAACATATCTAGGGGTAGTTAACTCTCATTTTTGACATATCCTTTCAGACACTGGGCCAACTATAAGGCTTGAATCTTCTTCTACTTCAGGCTCTGCAAAACCTAGGTGGGTGTACCTATACTTTAATCAATATGGTACCAATTCAAAGACATATTCTTGAATCTATAACAAGCAGATTTGAGACCCTTATATCTCCTAATAACTCATGCAATCACACAAATCTATAGTAGCTAAATACAAATCTATGACATTCATAAGCTGAGTGAGGGCATTCTATTGTAGCTCTTCAAAATGAAAGGAGAAATGTTTGATAAACGATGTTAATATCAGCAAGACCCAAGTATAAGTAACAAAACCTAATGATCCTATCTCTAATCAATGCCTTATTTATTGGGAAATTAAATGAATTACAACCATACATCTTCTAGAAATCTCAGACATATTGCTACATCAAGATTCTTGATCTATCTTTCACGTTGTGCATAGACATCTGTATCAAAATGAATCCTATACTTAGACTATCCTTTCATGAAATCTAAAAACCCTATGATAAACATCAAGCAATTGCATGGTTCTTTGTTCCATCAGCAAGATACTTCAATCACATACACCTCTAAACAAAATGCAACCTAGTTTATGCTCTTTGTTCACAAACTAGAAGAGATTATAGATCCACAAACAAGAGACATGATTCAAACTGAATTTAAATCCCTTTTTTGTTCTTTATTTGTTTTCCTTGAAACCAAATAAATGAAAGATGTACAAAAATGACTCAGAAATCACCTAACAAGTAAGAACTATCTACATAAAAACTTAAATGTTGTTCATACAAGAAGACATGCTAAAAAATGGTGTCTCTGTAGTGAGTGATTTTCTTCTCAAAACTGGAACTCATACAATGGATGAAAGAAAGGAAGATATAGCCAGAAGTGAATTCTTGGATCTGATCTTAGAATGACATGTGTCCACTTGGAATTCCATCTTCTATTGTTGAAAACCTCTTTCATCTTTCTACCATTTTGATCTAATTTTGTTTTCATTATTACTTAGTAACAAACTTGTAAATATCTTTGCTCAATGATGAAAATCATTCTGCAACCAAATTATCTAAAAACCTTATGAAATGCCGATGAAATCTCCATCTAACTGACTCAAAAGTGATCAAATTCAATCCCAACTGCATTTTCATGTTTTTTACCCGTATTCAAATCATTACCTTACCAGAAATCAGAACTAAACTTTGACACTAGAATACAGTTGGAAATTAGGAATCTGGGAGAAAACCTTTTATAGCTCAAACAAGCTACTTCTTGTGCAAAAACTAAGTTCATAATCAAAAAATTTAGTTTATCCTAATTTCAACAATATATAATATCACTATGTTAGCCTCTCAGAAACTCCTTAAAAGTTAGTTTGAAAAATGCCCTCTTGGTATGAAACTCAAGTCTACAACTATTTAAATTTTAAATTTTCAAAAATTTAAAATCATCTAAAGTAAGAACTTTAGAAAAATAACTCTTTTGAATTAAAAAAACTGATGTGAAAACCTTTTTTGAGAAAACAATTTTAAAATGAGATTTTAATATCATTTATTTTTCCCCTCACCCCCTGAATTTGAGGTCAAACCTCCTTTGATCGGGTGCCATGTCGCACTTCATGATTTCTCCACCTCTACCATTGGGTACCACATGTCATCTGTTGATTGGCTTGGAACTTATATCTGTCATGTCATCATCTAAGCAGGGCTCACTAAGATGTGTCAGCATCTCGCTTACCCACATTATTTAACTAGTGTACATCTTCAAAATGTGGGCATGCACTGGTCATCAATTTAGACACATGGTAACATCTTTTGTGTTACATCTGAACCTGCTCCTATGGTGCCACCTCACCACCAGCTGGGACCCACTTCCACATGGCAGCATCTTGCATTCCTACATTTTTTATCCTGTGAGCACTTTGGTTTTGTAGGCGTGTACTAGCCATCCATCTTGCCACATGTCAAAATCTCATGGATGGCTCCCAAACCTGCCACATCATTATGTATGAATCTTTGCGTAGAATTATATTTATGTCACATCCAGGTCAGCTGCGAGGACCCACACGAGTTTGTGGCTTATAAAAGCCATTGTCTTTTAGACATTTACATATGGTGATGAGTGGTATTTAAAAGCTTTTAAACTTTAACCCATAATGAATGTGGGATAATTTTTATGCCCATTTCCCTGCTTACTATTGTGCCTACAACTTGTCTAATTCTTTTACAAAGCTACTTTTTCATCCTTTAATATGATTGTTGACTACTTCCTTTTTTCGAATGGGTGGTTACTCTATTTATTGGTGTGCACAACCTTTTAGTGTGGGATTCCTTGCTATTTGGTAACTATGGCTCTGTATTTAGCATGGGTTGTCTTCTTCTGACCATAATTTTCTCCTTCATAGCTTGCTCTCTTTATTAATTGCTGCTCATCCCTTGTGAGTGGCTTTTTGTGATGTGTAGGCTTTCTTTCTAGCATGGCAGACTCTTTCTGACTGTCACCTCAGCCTAAAACAACTTCTCTCTATCATACGCTGATGGAGACTTCTCCTTTATTGCATAAATGGGTTTCAAATTTTGTCATGCAGGTTTTTTGTTATGTCTTAGGTGGGTAATTTTTTTGACATTGCAGCCCACTCCTTCTTCTACTGCAGCTTCCTTAGCACACTGGCCTACATTAGTACTTGTTTGCTTTTGTTTAGTTGTTCTCCACTTTTTTGATGCAACCTTCCTCCTTAATTGCATGGTGAAGGCTACTCCCACTCTTTAAGATGTTGCCCCTGGTGTGAGTTCTATGTTTGCAACAACTTGGGCATTTGAGATGGATTCCTTTGCTTCATTTTGGCATGAGGGTTTTGTTCCCTTCATATAACTTGGCATCTTGATATGTTTGGCATGACTGTTGTTTTGGTGAATGTTTGTGAGCATTATTCATATATCAAAATTTTCATGCTGGTGTGGATATTCATATAAGTATACCACTTCCTTGGTGCATATGCTAGATGAAGACAAGTGGACATGCTTATGATCTCTAAGCATCTCTCAATGACTAGCCATCAATTACCCATGTCGTGCAAATTTTCTAGTCACCATAAAAACCTTCTCCATGTTCAAGATGATATGTCAATGCTAGGAACGTAGTTCTGCTTCGCTTCTTCTTTTTACATGGTGTTAATTCCATACATCAAATCATTAATTCCCATAAATGTTCCAACACCATACATGCACTCACCCAAAAATTCCCCTTCACAATTGCTCCTTAGGGCCATGAAATAAATGGTGAGGGGGATAGTGAATTCCTCAAATTATTTAGACTAAACAAAATTTTGTCATTTATAGCTGAAGAGGGAACTATTGGTGACAAAGGAAGTGGTTGCTTTTTTTGAAATATCTAAGTAATAGCTAAAGGCTTGTTCAAACTTTGGAATCCATCCCTTTAACGAGGAATGAGTTGATAACAACATATTTATAAAACACTTGAATTCAATTGCAATAAAATACTTTGATGCCACCCTCATTGAAATGAACCATATATCATCGAACAAATATGTCCATCCCTCATTTGATATTCTATAGTAATGTATCAAGATAAGTTTGAAACATTGTCACATCTTTTGAACACCCCCAAATTCCAACATCTTATCAATCTAGTGAAAATTAGTCAGGCCCCAAAGTGGGTCCAGCTAAAAAAAATTTCATTCTCGAATAACTAAGTCTTCAAATTGATCTATTGAACACCTTGGATTGATTAGAATCAAAATTGAGCATTGAATTATTCTTTAAAATGTATTTTTACCCCTTACTACCCACTGTCAATTTCATGCCAGAAGGTCCTTTTATTGGCCTTAAAAACTGATCCAAACACCTGATCGGGCTCTAAAAACTGGCATATTGATTTTTTGTTCCACACACTTGCACCCCATTGAATCTTGTCTCATGATGAATTCCTAGTCAAAAGATATTGACCATCACCTCTAAGAACTACCTACAAGAAAACATGTCAGAAAATAATAAATTAGGTTCATATTTGGCTTGAAAAAATGGGTAAACTCATACATGGGATAACAAAAACTGAGGCATTGATTCTTCATCACGAGAATATGGATCTGTGATTTGGGCTCATGATGAATAACAGGACACAAATGGTGAGTGGTCAAAGTGGGCTACTCAAAATTTGCAAATTGAAACAATGGCAGAAAAGCAATTTTTGCAAATGGAATTGACCTGGAAAAGTGTGCAAATGGATTCGTCAAAACTTAAAAACTAAAAAACTTGAAGTGTTTTTGGAGTACAAAATATTGGTACAATCCATTTGATCTCACCTATCATGGATTAGGAGTTATAATATCATGAATAGGGGTACTGACAAATCTGTAAGTGCTGACACTAGTAAAAAGATAGAAATTGCATTTGGAATCACGCTGGGAAATTGACCAAACGGATTCATCATAAATTGGAACTTGAAACATAACAAGTCTCTGACCTCTATAATGCAAGAAAAAGGAAATTTAGCATTTTTGTCAATTGGTCAAAAGTTATTATAGGTCAAACAAGGCTTCCCAAAATTCAAAACAAAGTGTATCAACATGACAACAGTAAACTACCAACTTTGAGGGACTTAAAACCTAGTCAAATGGATTTGAAACAACTTGATATCTAAAACATAGGCTCTTTGATATGCATACTAAACATCTCCAAAGTGGTGGGTCATGACACATTCTTAGGTAAAATATATTCAAAGACAAACTGGGCCTCTAGTCATTGTTTGACACTTGGGCATAATTGTGAGTTTTGACACTACCTCAAAATGGGACTTCACCGAATGACTCAGAATGTCAGTTTAACTTCATGAAACAAGTTGATGCACTAAATTAAATGTTTTAGAAACATTAAAGACCTCACAGGGTTCAAAGGTATAGCCGGGTACACAGGCATTAAAAAGCATTTATAGGGCTCAATTTCTTCAATGGTACTCAAAATCAGGAAGGCAATTTTGAGTCCCAACAGTGGCTCTATCTAGGGATGCATGTCCCTTGCGGGCATGGCAAGGATTTAGATATCTAGAGGAAGTAGGCCACTCACAAAAACTTCAAAAACTTCCTCTCAAACAGCTTTATTGAAAACAAGAAACAACTACCTCTACTATGTACACACAATGACCCCAGGCCACTGAACTTTAACAAAATTGCTTACTTCTGTCATAAATCTGATTCTCATCTAAAATTTCATAAGGTAAACTAGAAATACTTCCCTTATCAGGTTCACTAGTTAGATTATCATTTTGAATCAACTCACTTAGCAAAACTGAATATAAACCTTGACTTTCACAATGCATATAAAAACTTGCTTCATTTTCTACAACTTTCTCATTATGAAAGTTTAGATCAGTATGCTTAAACATATCAGACTGAAACTAAAAATCCTATTCATTTAATTACTCATGCATGCTATAATTCTCGAATATGAAAGCTTCATATTCAACTTGGGGAAAGGGATCACACATACATTGAAAATGTGTATTCTTATGCATAATCGGATGATATTCAAATGAGCAATCAGATTTTTACTCACATATATCATCAATATCAAAGTCCAAAACTAATTTGAAGTCCTTCAATGATTCTTCACAACCAACAAATGGATTATTTATCACATTAAAGTATTCATCATAAAACTTGCTACAAGGTGCATGCTGATTTTCACTAATAACTTCATCAAACACCTTATCATCCACATTATGAGAGGTAACATCATCATAATCATTATCATATTCGAAAGAAGAAGAAAAATTTGACTTCTCATAATAGTAAGACAAGGTATCATCATTAAACTCATCCTCGGCTAAATTTGAAACTTCCATGTGCTCTTCAAACAATGGATTGATAACTCCAGGTAATGATCCCTTTTGAACATTATGACAAGTGATGTGTTGGTCAACATCAAACTCCTCGCCATATAATGGATTAGTGAAAACTTTAAAACCATTTCTAACATCATTATCATGGAGACTCTCAGCATATGAGGAAAAATTAGAATTATATGAAGACTCACCATTCACTCTGTCAACAAAGCATGTAAAATATAAATCAATATTACTTGCATTATCTTCATCAAGGTGATTCAAATGTCTTACAAACCAATCATCGTTAGGTGCTGATGCATTAACCTCAAAATCATTTGCATATTTCTGGTTACTATTGCATACCTCCTCAAGACATTCATCTACACAATTAGGTAATCCGTCTTTATAGATAATCTCTTTGTCTTTACATTGTGTAGATAACTCCTTTTCACCTCTTTCAACCTCATGCTGATTTGCATAATTCTGAACAAGAAATTCACTTTCAGATTTAGAAATAGTACTCATACCTTTACTAGCAAAAGAGTACTCACTTTCGTCATTACTTTCTTTTTCCCAATTTGCATCTGATTCATATGAAGATAAACATGTGATAGCACTTTCCTCTTCTTGACTCAAGCAACAACCCTGGCCATTGTCTTCACATGATGCTTCTTCACAATACATTGAACCAACAAGTTCACCTTCATCACTTGAAAGATCACTTTTTCCTTCCTCGTCCTCATATTGAGATTAATATCCTTCAACTTCAAAGTTTACAACATTCTCAATAGAAGGCATATTATCATTAGGGGAAGAAACAACTGAATTTATTTCTTGCATATTTAACTGATTTGGTGAAGTAACTTTATCATCTAATGTTGTGATATTATAAACATGTGCATTTAATTCAGCAAGAAGGGAATCATTTCTTCTTTGCAACAAAGAAATTTTATCTACACATGTTTCTAATTCTGAAGATTCAACAAGATTTTCTACAACGGTAGGGGTACTTATTTGCTGATCTGAATTTGAACATTCTACATGACATTGATTTCTTATTTGAACCTCATCTACCTAGAAAAAATTCTAAGAAAAGTGACTCTTAGTTCAATCATATTTTATATTCTTTTCAATCTCCATTACCGTCATGAATGCCTGATGCAAAGTCTTTGGTTCTTTACCTCTCAACAGATAGCTCATCTTCTTATCAAATCACTGAGATAAACCACTAAAAAAACTTGATCATCCAGCTTATAACTTTCAAGAATGTCATTCAAAACTTTTGCAAATATGATATTAAATTCAAGAAATAACTCACTAATCCCAATGTGGATATTCAAAAAATTATCAAAATAACCAGAGATACTTATTCTTTTCCCAAACTTATCAAAACAAATACTCTCAGAATTTATTAATTGCAGCAGATCTAGAGTTCTTTCTACCACTTCAAAACTTCAAACATACTTCAAAATGTAAACGCCCTTTTGCTGAATCTACTTTCCACAAAGTATGTTGAAATGTACCAAACCAATCTCCTATTTAATGCTGGAATTACCACTTGATGGAGAAACTTTGTAAAGCTTACTTTCATGGAAACAAAATCACATGAAAGTGTAAAATACCTTTAGTGTTGTTGTATGAATATAATGATCTACTGATTGGCATAGGTGTTAGTCTGAATTCTTCACACCACTGATCAAATCCTTGTAGGGTCACCATCTCCTTGAGGAGAACTAAATGAAATCACTATTGTGATTCATTTTAACTTTCAAATTTCTTATGAAAGTAGATCATATACAAAACTTCAAATCTTTTCAGTCAAGAATTCATATATTCTTTCTTCTTGCTTACAACTTAACATAACTTTCAAATCTGCACAACTGAATTGAAAATTCCTGAAAACATTTAGATGTAACCGATCTACACTAGTTCAGAGATCTCTTAGAGAGTCACCACTCATAATTGTGAGAAAGATTTAAAGCATATGATTTATAACATGACAGATCTAAACTGGACTTCCAATTTGTATAATTTTCAAACCATCAAACACTTAGAAGAGAGAAACCATTGTTAAACAATTCTAACTTTGAAATTAGAATAGTACTTTGGAAATAACAACCGATTGAATTGGCTGAAGATGAATACCTTTTAGCAATACAATTTACATTCAACCTCAAATTTATTGCTGCAAATGGATAAAACTTAACTAGGGAAAAGGAAATCTTGCATACAAAACACGAATATGCATAATATATATCAGAGATTTCTAGCTCCTTATCAATGAATTCCTCCATAGACTCCCCAACAGAGTTTCCATTTTGTCGGTGTTTAAAAATGTTTTAGGTTTCCAATTACCCCAATGAGAACCAAACATATCTAGGGGCATCTTACTCCCATTTTCAACATATCCTTTCAGACACTAGGCCAACTATAAGGCTTGACCCTTCTTCTACTTCAGGCTCTGCAAAACCTAGGCAGGTGTACCTTAGATTCAATCAATATGGTACTAGTGCAAAGACATATTCTTGAATATATAACAAGTAGATTTGAGACCCTTATATCTCCTAATAACTCATGTAATGACACAAATCTATAGTAGCTATAAGAAAATCTATGACATTCATAAGCTGGGTGAGGGCATTCTATTGTAGCTCTTCAACATGAAAGGGGAAATGTTTGATAAACAATGTTGATATCAACAAGACCCAAGTATAAGCAACAAAACCTAATGATCCTATCTCTAATTAGTGCCTTATTTATTGGGCAATTAAATGAATTACAACCATACATCTTCTGGAAATCTCAGACATATTGCTACATCAAGATCCCTAATCTATCTTTCACCTTGTGAATAGACATCTGTATCAAAATGAATCCTATACTTAGACTATCCTTTCATGAAATCTAAAACCCCTACGATAAACATCAAGAAATTACATGGTTCTTTGTTCCATCAGCAAGATACTTCAATCACATACACTTCTAAACAAAATGCAACCTAGTTTATGCTCTTTGTTCACAAACTAGAAGAAATTAAAGATCCACAAATAGGAGATATGATTCAAACTCAATTTAAATCCCTTTTTTGTTCTTTATTTGTTTTCCTTGAAACCAAGTACATGAAAGATGTATAAAAATGACTTAGAAATCACCTAACAAGTAAGAACTATCTACATAAAAACTTAAATGTTGAAGAATGGTGCCTCAGTAGCAAGTGATTTTCTTCTCAAAACTAAAACCCTTACAATGGATGAAAGAAAGAAAGATATAGCCAAAAGTAAATTCCTAGATCTGATCTCAGAATGACATGTGTCCACTTGAAATTCCATCTTCTACTATTGAAAACCTCTCTCATCTTTCTACCATTTTGATCTAATTTTGTTTTCATCATTACTTTATAACAAACTTGTAAATATCTCTATTCAATGATGAAAATCATTCTACAACCAAAATATCTAAAAGCCTTATGAAATGATGGTGAAATGCCCATCTAATTGACTCAAAAGTGATCAAATTTGATCCCAACTACATTTTCATGGTTTTTTACCCATATTCAGGTCATTAACTTACCAAAAATCAAAACTAAACTTCAACACCAGAATACAGTTGCAAATTAGGAATCTGGGAGAAAACCTTTTATAGCTCAAACAAGCTACTTCCTGTGCAAAAACTAATTTCATAATCAAAAAATTTAGTTTCTCTTGATTTCAGTGATATCTAATATCGCTATATTAGCCTCTCAGAAACTCCTTAAAAGTCAGTTTGAAAAATGCCCTCTTGGTATGAAACTCAGGTCTACAACTATTTAAATTTTATATTTTCAAAATTTTAAAATCATCTAAAGTCAAAACTTTAGAAAAATAACTCTTTTGAATTAAAAAAATCTGACGTGCAAACCTTTTTTGAGAAAACAATTTTAAAATGAGATTTTAAAATCACTTATTTTCCCCTCACCCCTTGAATTTGGGGTCAAACCTCCTTTAACTAGGTGCCACATGGTGCTTTTTGATTTGTCCACCTCTACCATTGGGCACCACATGTCATCTATTGATTGGCTTGGAACTTACATCTACCATGTCATCATCTAAGCGAGGCTCGTTGACATGTGTCAGCATCCCGCTTACCTGCATTATTTAACTAGCGTACATCTTCAAAATGTGGGCATGCATTGGTCATCGATCTAGACACATGGCAACATCCTATGCATCACATCTAAACCTTCTCCTATGGCACCACCTCACCACCAGATTGGACACACTACCAGATCGTGGCATCTTGCATTCTTACATTTTTTATCTAGTGAGCACTTTGGTTTTGCGAGCGTGCGCCAACCCTCCATCTTGCCATGTGTCAAAATCTTGTGGATGGCTCCCAAACATGCCACTTCATCAAGTATGAATCTTTGTATAAAATTATATTTATGTCACCTTCCAACTTTCACATCCAGGTTAGCTATGAGGGCCCACGTGAGCTTGTGGCTTATAAAAGCCATTGTCTTTTACACACTTACATTTGGTGACGAGTGGTATTTAAAAGGTTTTAAACTTTAACCCATAATGAATGTGGGATAATATTTATTTCCATTTCCCTACTTATTGTTGTGCTTGCAACTCATCTAATTCTTTTACAAAGCTACTCTTTCCTCTTTTAATACGACTGTCGACTACTTCCTTTGTTTTGAATGGGTGGTTACTCATTTTATTGGTGTGGGCAACCTTTTATGTGGGATTCTCTGCTATTTGGTAACTACAACTCTATATTTAGCATGGGTTGTCTTCTTCTAACCATGATTTTCTCCTTCATAGCTTGCTCTTTTTCTTGATTATTGCTCCTCCCTTGTGAGTGGCTTTTTTTGATGCGTGGGCTTTCTTTCTAGCATAGAAGACTCTTTTCTGACTACTGCCTTAGCCTAAAATGGCTTCTCTCTATCATATGTTGATGGAGACTTCTCTTTTATTTCATAAATAGGTTTCAAATTTTTCCATGTGGGTTTTCTACTATGTCTTGGGTGGGTAATGTTTTTGACAGTGTAGTCAACTCCTTCTTCTACTATAGCTTCCTTAGCACACTGGCTTGCTTTAGTTCTTGTTTGCTTTTAGCTGGCTATTCTCCACTTTTTTGACACAGGCTTCCTCCTTAATTGCATGGTGAAGGCTACTCCCGCTCTTTAACATGCCACTCCTGGTGTGAGCACTGTGTTTGCAGTGGCTTGGGCCTTTGAGATGACTTCCTCAGCTTCATTTTGGCATGAGTCTTTTGTTACCTTCTTATAACTTGGTGTGACTATTGTTTTGGCAAATTTTTGTGAGCATTATTCATATAACAAAATTGTCTTGCTGGTGTGGGTATCCATATAAGTATACCTCTGCCTTGGTGCATATGCTAGATGAAGACAAGTGGACATGCTTATGATCTCTAAGAATCTCTTAATGACCAGCTGTCGATTACCCATGTAGTGCAAATTTTCTAGTCACCACAAAAGCCTTCTCCATGTTCAAGATGATATACCAATGCTAGGAACGTAGTGTTGCTTCGCTTTGTCTTTTTACATGGCGTCAGCTCCATACATCAAATCATTAATTCCCATAAATGTTCCAAAACCATATGTGCACTCACCCAAAAAGTCCCCTTCACAATTGCTCCTTAGGGCCATGAAATAGACAGTGAGGGGGATATTGAATTCCTCAAATTATTTAGACTAAACAAAAAAATTTCATTTATAGTTGAAGAGGGAACCATTGGTGACAAAGGAAGTGGTTGCTTTTTTTGAAATATCTAAGTGATAGCTAAAGGCTTATTTGAACTTTGGAATCCATCCCTTTAATGTGGAATGAGTTGATAACAACATCCTCATAAAACACTCAAATTCAATTGCAATAAAATACTTCGATGCCACCTTCATTGAAATGAACCATATATCGCCGAGCAAATATTTCCATCCCTCATTTGATATTATATACTAATGTACCAAGATAAGTTTGAAACATTGTCACATCTTTTGAACACCCCCAAATTTCACCATCTTATCAATCTAGTGAAAATTAGTCAGGCCCCAAAGTGGGTTTGGCTATAAAAAAAATTAGTTCTCAAAAAATTGAGTCTTCAAATTGATCTATTGAACCTTGGAATAATTAGAATCAAAATTAAGCATTGAATTATTCTTTAAAATGCATTTTTACCCCTTACTGCCCACTATCAATTTCATGCCAGAAGGTCCTTTGACTGGCCTTAAAAACTAATCCAAACACCTGATCGAGCTCTAAAAACTGGCATATTGATTTTTTGTTCCACACACTTGCACCCCATCAAATCTCATCTCATGATGAATTCCTAGTCAAAAGATATTGACCATCAAAGTTGACCTCTCAAAACTGCCTGCAAGAAAACATCTCAGAAAATAATAAATTGGGTTCGGATTTGGCTTGAAAAACTAGGTAAACTCACACTTGGGATAATGAAAATTGAGGTATTGATTCTTCATCATGACAAGAATATGGATCTAAAATTTGGGCTCATGATGAATAACAGGACACAAATGGTGAGCGGTCAAAGTGAGCTACTCAGAATTTGCAAATTGAAACAATGGCAGAAAAGTGATTTTTGTAAATAGAATTGACCTGGGAAAGTGTGCAAATGGATTCGTCAAAACTTACAAACTAGCACACTTGAAGTATTTTAGAGTAAAACATAGTGGTACAATCCATTCGATCTTACCTATCATGGTTTAGGAGTTATAATATCATGAACAGGGGTACTAGAAAATTTGCAAGTGTTGACACCAGTAAAAAGATAGAAATTGCATTTGGAATTGTGCTAGAAAACTAACCAAATGGATTCGTCATAAGCTAAAACTTGAAACATCAGAAGTCTCTAACCTCTAAAATACAATGCAAAAGGAAATTCAGCATTTTGGTCAATTGGTCAGAAGTTATTACAGGTCAAACAAGCTTTCCTAAAATTCAGAACAAAGTGTATCAGCATGACAATAGTAAACTACCAATTTTGAGGGATTCAAAACCTAGTCAAATGGATTCAAAAAAACTCAAAATTTGGAACATAGGCTCTTTTATATGCATATTAAACATCCCCAAAGTGGTGGGTCATGAAATTTTATTATGTAAAATATGTTCAAAGACAAACTGGGCCTCCTATCACTATTTGACACTTAGGTAGAATTGTGAGTTTTGACACTAGCTCAAAATGGGACTTCACCAAATGGCTCAGAATGTTAGTTTAACTTCATAAAACAAGTAGAACCACTAAATCAAAATTATTAGAAACATTAAACACCTCACAGGACTCAAAGGTATAGTTGGATACATAGGCATCAAAAAGCATTTATAGGGCTCAATTTCTTCAATGGTACTCAAAATCGAGAAAGCAATTTTGAGTCCCAACATAATCAGCCACCAAATCACTAGCTTGATCAAAAAAATCAAAATGAAAACCCTCATGAGGAAGACCAAGAACATCTACAGCCTCCATCAATTGAAAGACCTCCTCCTAGCACCCAAGACAATATAATGAATGAAATAGAAAGAGGGAAAGATGAATTAGATGAAATCAGTGGTAGTTCAAAAGCTTGTGGGAAAACTAATCCTATGAGAGCACAATTGGCATCCTCTCTTGAATCCATTATGAGTCATGTAGCTTATTTTAGTGGTTATTTAAATATTTGGCATGTCAAGAGAGAAGAACAAAGAAGATATTTTCAAACAAATTATCCTATAAAGATGTAAGAAAAAATGACATAATGAAAGGTAACATATGTGCATTGTTTAAAAAGTCAGGAGAACAAGACATTGTTAACATAAAAACTAAAAGGTTCCTCATTCACTAGTACATACATCATGATATTAGTAATAACTTTTGGGATAGATGGTGGATGGTCTTTGATGCCCCTCCCTACAATAATCACGATGTTCCACTAGATTTCTTAAAGAAATTGTATTGTGAATTTGTCCTCGGGGATATCCCCAAGTATTTTGACATGTTAAATTCTCAAGGTAGAGATGGGGGGTCTTCATTTGAGAGGTCAGGGGAATGTCATGATGCTAATGTAGGTATGGTGCCTATTGTCAAGCCATAGAGTGATCATGTCATTATTCCTTCAGTTGTGAAGGAACATGTATAAACCAATACTCTAGGGACTATCAATACTTTGACATAGATCCTCATTCATTATGCTAGTCCATTAGTTAAGGAGGGGCCTTCTTTACACTACAGTCACATGTGCACATCATGTGGATCCTTAGCACATTTGGCAATCACGTTGGAGATACTATGGATGATGGGCCAGTCACTGATGAGTTCTTAAGTGACATATTTGGCATTGACACATAGGTAAATTATAATTATAAATAACTAATTTTATCACATTTCGTATGTACAGTGAATGAATAATTAATTAACATTTAATGACATTGTTCAAAATTTAGGATAAGAGTGTTGATGGCCCTAGTATAGATTCCCCAACTCCATTTTTATGTCTTTTTGATGATTCAAGAGGTATGTATCAATTTAATAATTTAAATTTATATATATATTTACTAAGTAATCATATGAAGGATTGACAAAAAAAAAATTACCCATGTGCATTAGTTCTCTACTTGACCATTAACATTCACAAGGGACACTGAGCCTAGGCATGATATGAGCTTCATAGAGGTACATTTATTTCATGTTAATTTAATTATTTTGATTATATTATATTATATTAAAAACATGTAAATTGTATTATATTATTTGAAGTTGTTGACATCTGAGATTTCTACTCATCTTCACCAGTCCATCGATCATGGAGTTGCTTTCGCAATAGCTAGTTAAGAATTATTGACCGAGGTATGAAAGATTTTTCATAGTTTTAGTTGTTATTTATAAAATTTAGTATTGAAATTTCAAATGGTATTTATATGTATGATTGAGTCATTATATTGATTGAATTGTTGTAGAGCCGTGTTACTCTCAATCGTCTATGAGCCTTTGAGGTGGATGTATAGAGTGACTATTTGATGGTAGTAAGAAAATAATTAATTTTGTGTATACATATATTTCATTTCAATGTATAATTATTATTTATTCATATATAGTTTTTTTCTATTAGCTCCAGTTAGAGAGGATCCTAAACAAGAGTGTGAATGAGTGTATGAGAAAGACCCCATCATCCCCATCATCTCCCTCCATGAAATGATCAAAGACCTCTAGGGATTTTTTCCTTCCCTTGTAGGAATGAGAAGATACTAGGATGGACACATGTATAGGAATTAGTGTAAATGTATCCTAGATTTTATGTTAGTAGACATATTTGACATACATTTGATGTATATATGACATTTTATATTTGATGTATGACATTTATTTGATGCATGACATTATTAGATGTGCAACTTTGATGCATTGGTTTGTTTATGTATGACATTATTGGTTATCATAATATATATCTTGTTTTTCTTATTTGCATTTTTTAAGTATTTCATATATTTTATTTTAATATAATTGACATCCAAAATTAGGGTAGGAATCATTATAATAAGCTTTGATAGAATCTTTTGACATGTGAATAATGTTGTGATATTAATTTATATTTAAATTGTACATGCTATGATTACTTTTGATTATGAGTAACTTATTTGGAGTTTTTATTGGGATGAGAACAATGAAACTTGAATTCTTATTACTCTTATACAATTAACATTGAAGTTTGACTCTTGAGTTGGTTGCATTATGTAAATGCCTAAGCTTGAATCTTAGATAAACATGTCAAGAGTTTATAGATACTTTATCTTCATAACATGAGAAGACTTGAAATGAAGTTTTTAATTTATTCATTTTAATTTGGAATCTATATTTCTTTCTTATCCATCTCTTTGAGAGCTTCATTCATGGAAACATATTATATATGCTCTTCTTATGATTCCTATAGCAATAGTTGTTGCATTTTTTCTTGGATATCTTTTGTCTGTCATTATCCTAGTGTAGGGCACCTAACAACCCTTGGTTTGGCTTTGTTTTTGTTGTTGTTTCTTTAAGGCTTGTTGTGACTCTAGCCAAGTTAGGGTAGTGTATTAGTGTGCTTAGATCAAGTTGGTTTGACTAAGTCTTGTTTAGGTATGTGAAAGCTAATAAATACTAGGGGGGACACTAGGTGGTCAAAGTGGGTCAAAGTCCATCAAAGTCATTAGTAAGTGGGATATGACCCAAGTAGGTCCTAAATAGTGAATTTTCACCTTGTTCAAGTGTTTGAAACTCATCAAATGTAGTGTTGGTTGATTAGGATTTGAACTGCCAAAATTTTCTAAGTTGTCATGAAGTTTCTTAACTAGGTCTAGGGGAAAAAAAGAGGCATATTGGTTACTAGGGGGCCACATTATGTCTAAACATCTTTATTGAACCTATGTGGTTCTATTTTTCTGCCCAAGTTTCAATTCATATGTTTTTGCTCTAGGGTTTTGAGTCAAGTCAAGTGTTAATGTCTTGAGTTTGTGTCTAGATTACCCTTTAGAAACTCCTCCTCTCATCTATCCCTTTCTGTGTACTTAGGTGGGAATTCAAAAAATATAATGCATTTGTTCATATAAGGTGATTAGAAAAGGGAGGGTAAGTTTATGCATTTTTCATATGAGAGGAAAGTTGTTCAGAAAACCCTAACTCTATGATCAAGCGTTTCATTGAAGGAATAATACAAGTGGAATGGAGAGATCACACATATATTCAGAACAAATGGAAGAAAAGAATATGAGAATCAAGGTTAAAGATAATATGCAGATCGTGAGAATAAGGTACAAGAAGGATCATTTGAATTTAATGTAGAGTGAACAATAAAAGATGCAAAAATGGTGAAAGAACCTGGTCAAAGGTTGTATGACTCTCCTTGAAATTAAATTGATGAAACATATTTCGTTTGAGTGTCTATGTTGTAGATTTTACAAGCCAAATGACTCAGGGATTAAATTTGGATCGTCAAATGAAGATTAGATCAACGGATGATATTTTAAGATGAAATTATAACTATTTAACAATGCATCTTCTCAGCTATCAAATCTCACAAAGATCCACGATCATCATTATGTTTCTATGGAGAGTTGCACAACTATTAATTATAGTATCATAACTATAGAACAACACATGTCCCTAGGGGCCATTTCATTTTGTAGTTGGTACAATTTTAGATGAGGTGACAAGTGTCTTTATTTGATTGGTTATATACAAGACAAAATCAAGGTTATGGAGAGATTCTTTTCACCATTGATCTCTGGGTACATCAATTGTCATCACTATATCATTATACAAAAATTATTGATCGTTAATCATGGTGACATAGCAACAGTGCAACATATGTCCTACTAGGCCCATCACATTCTATAAGACATGGTCAAAACCTAGTCACAAAGTGCCATGAAGAAAAGAAGGTCATGTCAAATTCTTCAAGCATGAAATTGTGCCACTTGTTTTCCATAGTGTAAATAGCTAGAAATTGGACCCACAATGTAGGGAAAAACAAAGACTTAATAGCTTTTATCACCACCATCAAATAAAAAAGAAATCAAATCAATACTTGTCATTATGCCACTATGGAAAGTTACTTGACTTTTGATTATAGCTACATAACGATAGTTCAACACGTGTACACGAAGGGACCTACAAAGGAAGTTATAAAGGAAAGTTGTTATGTTTTAATTGTGATCATTGGTTTAAGATCAATGGTCATAATTCAAACTTGCCATCCCCATTATAATATGAATTATATAGACTTGGCACCAAACAATAGAATATGAAGAATTGAAGATTTCTACATGATTTTTTTGAAGCTACAGGAAGATGAACAGTCGTCGTATATTTTTAGAAGTACCATGGATCTAGAATCATTGATAGAAAAGATGCTATGTGTTCATACCATTGGATAATTTTATATTTTATTCTCTTTTCCAATTTTTGACTATTGCTCTACTGAACTGAGGGATGACATAAAACTATGAATGTAATCTCATTTAACAACACAAGGCTCGAAGAAATTGATGGTGAATTGGTTTGTAATTCCATTTACCCTATTTGCTTGTCATGTTTTATGGCCCATGCATAAAATAATTTTGCATTAAGAGTTGAAAGAAAATTATATATCATTCTATGAATAATTAGATGAATTCCATTTTACTTTGATGTTTATAGTATAGTGATTCCATTTACTTTCTTGATATATGATTTTGTTTCTTCTCTCTTTTTGTTTCATAACATGTTAGATAGTTTCATTCAGAAATGAAAGATAAATGTGTATGAATATATTAGTTTTTTTTGGATTCCATTTCATTCAAGGCTGATAGTGAAAGCAATTCTATTTTCCATCATGTGCATATCTTCTTCATTCCTCTTCTTCATTTAGATGGTTAATCTGCATTTAGAATACAAGTAAGGGGTAGAAATATAAAGATAATCTACTACAATCATTCCATTGAGTGTGATAGGCTATTCAAATCCATCTTGTCTAAATTATTTGTATCTTAATTTGATTATCCTTTACTACTCTCAGGTTAAGAACTTATAATGTCAAAACTTCTGATCTCATTAAAAATAGATTCATTACATATCATTGCAAATCATAGGGAGCTACACCTAATAATTTAAAGGGAAATGATAGAATACATACACTGACCCATTTTTTGGTAAACATCTTTTTGTCTCTCCAAACATTGGGTATCAAAGAGTCAGGTTATAAAATCTAATAGGAGGACAAACTATTAGCCAATAGTTTTTGGTGACTCTACTGGGGAGAATTCAAGTGAAAGCTCTGAAGAATTTTCCTTCATATTAATTTACAATCTAATTCCATATATTTGAGTTGTAAGAAAGGACTTGTGGTAGTGAGGTGTTTCCATAAGAACTTGATACTAGTTTTACAATCTCAACCTGTTGAAAGAAAAAAGAAGCAAATTCAATGTTGAAGACTAATAAGGTAAATTCAAAACACCATTTTTTTGAAAATTTAATACACTTTGGATTCCATATATGCTAGGAGTGCTAAGGAGAAAGGAAATATTAACCCAATATAAGAAGAGCTCAAGAAGACCAATTTTACTATTCTAGAAGACCTTTGCAGAAGAGGAAGAGCACGTGCAAGGGAATCTGTGATTAAGAAACTCCAAGATACATAATTGTCTGTAGTTGTTCCTCCTAATAGAACACAAAGAATTCAATCTTCTTCTCCTCCTGTTCCTAGGACTTCCATTCCTATTGCTTTTGATGCTTTGTTATTTATTGGTGCAACACTTCCACTTTCTATTACTTTTTAGACAAACCAGAATATTATACCAGCATCTACCACACGACCATGGGGAAATGTAATTGGTCCTCTTGCCCTTGAAGCTATTAATGATTTTCCAAGAGTATCAAGGAAGAACTTCCAAAGATTTAATGGTGATGGTACAAGCTCTACAAAATAGCACTTAAGTGCTTTCGATAAGGCTTGTGGTGTAGTAAATCCTCAACATGAGGATGTGGCTATCAAAATATTTGTAGATACACTTGAATACAATAATTTTGATTGGTTTCAAGACTTACCTATAGGATGCATCACAAATTGGGATACTATGAAATAAAGGTTTGAAGAACGTTACAAAAATACTAAGGATGCACTAGTATTGTTGTTGTAATTGGCACAAATAAAGAAAGAACCATCAGTTTCTATGAGATATTTTAATACAAGATTCAATAAACTCATCAAAGTAATACTTGCTACAAGTGTGTTAGAATTTCTTTAGAATAACTGAGAGGGGGGGGTGAATTAGTTATTCAAGGTCCAGATGTCCCTTTCAAACTATTCACTAAGTGTGGTGAATCCATTCAATTATTCATTCATTCAAACTTTAACTTTTCTAATTAACGAGTTATTGTAAATCAACATGCAAGTAGAACACAAAAGAAATTAACACATGACATAGTGATTTACATGGAAACCCAATTTGGGAAAAACCACCAATAACAGGCTATTCAATTCTCACCCTTTTGAAGTGATGCCCTGTGAAAGTCTTGCCATGTTAAAGGCTTACAACACACACTATTAAATGTGACCTCGTTAGAGGATTTAACCATCCTATTAGAAGTGGGCCTGGTTAAAGGACTTTAGAACATTCACTCAGAATGCCACCATGTTAAAGGATTTACAAATGGTTGTTAGGCCAACCTAAGTCCATAGGATTTTTAGATCTAATACAATTGCTAGAGGGTATTAGAAAATCTTCACCTGACTACAACATACAACTTATCTTGTAGATCTCAGATCACTTCTCTACTCATAACCTTGCATGGCCTTCTATCTCTGCAACTCTTAATTGCTTGCCTTATGTTTCAAGCTTTGTCTCCTTAAGTCTCCATTCTCAATGTACTAGTGCAATCATCTCTTCATGACCACTTGTAGAAGTAGAACCTCTAGATGTCTCCTTCTTGACACCCTTTCAATATCTTCATAGATTTGACATTTCTACAGCAACAGTATTAGCAGCTCAATTGTTCTTGGTTTATGACTTCTTAAATAGAAGTCTTGGAGTTGATTTTCCCACTCAATTCATCTTTTCTTCAATTTCAATTAGCATGTATTAGGTAGGATTCATTGCATCTAACTTCTTCTTTTTTCCTCTAGAAACTTCTCGAATAATCCATTAGAATTTACCCAAAAATGGTTTACATAGGATTCTGTGCCAACAACTCGTCATCTTTATCCTCCAACTTGTTTAAAAAATTCAATGTCTCCACTAAGTCAGCTTGGATTTGGTGAATCTTCATTATTTCAAATAATGCACTAGCTCGACACTATTGAAATATTGGTGCTCAGCACATACTACGTTACTTGGCATCAACTATGTTTTTCTTGATGCTGGGCACCTAATTTTTACTTGGCACCAACTGAAAATGTCTGTTACTTGGCTTCTACTAAGAATTTGCTCAGCTTCAACTGATTTGCTCGGATTCTTCTGATGATCAAGGTTAAAGCTTTGCAGTGAACTTTGTTACAACTTCTTCCTCCAATATGTCTAAGTGTGACCATCCTCTGTATCTTTGAGTATGTTATCAATACACTACTTAAGCATTGTCTTACCTGATCCTTGCACTTCATTACAACATCATAACTCAACCTTTCCTTTAGGTGTTCTTGTTACATCTTGTTGATCAAATCCTCTTCATCAATCAACTACGTGATAGTGCTTGAACTTTACAAGAAAATATCATTCCTACAAATAGTAGGTTTGACATCAATGGCAAAACAATGATTTAAAACATTCTTTTACAACAATCTCGCTCTTTGATCTTCAACAACAATGAGCTTTTCAATCAAATTTCCAACAATTTCCCTCTTTGGCATTGATGGCAAACTAAGTTGTTCAACCATTGGACTAAACTATTCAACCACAAACTAACTAGGTTAGAATAGTAATTCAAATGCCAAAAGTAAATTGTAACATTACATCTCCTTCTACTATTATGATTGCTTCATTTCATCTTCTCTCTCTTTGCTGTTGTAGCCTTGTAATCTCCCTCTGTATTGTTCATCTTCTACTATTCTGATCAACCTCTAAAATTTGCATCTGTCTTTATTTGTTTAGTTGTCTATATTCAACCTTTTTCTGAATCTTTTATCTTCAACAGTTGTTGATTAGTTGTTCACTTCTCCCTCTACTTCTTTGATCCTTTATCTTTAATAGTTGTTGATCAATTGTTCACTTCTCCCTCTTTGACAACAATGCCAAAGGTATATTAGCATCTATAATATGCAGATGTAGCTCTTACAGACATAGTCAATTTCTCCCTCTATCACCTTGCTTGTGACTAATTTGAAGTTTTTAGTTGACACTTCTATTAATTTAGGCATGGATCCCAAAGAAAAAATTCTCTACATCAATGTGTAAAATCTTCAACATTTAGCTTATTTGATGTAGGGAATTCTTTCTTTTGCTTTAAGTAGCCTTAGCTAGGGGTATCACCCCTAATTTACCTCTAAGATACTCAAAAGCATCTTTAGGTAGTGCTTTTGTGAAGATATCAGCAATCTGTTCCTTTGAGCTAACATATTCCATCTTCATTTGTTTATCTTCCTCTAGCTCTCTTACATAGTGATACTTAATTGCAATATGTTTGGTTTTAGCATGCATTACTAGATTCTTCGATATATTGATAGCAGTTGTATTATCACAATAAAGTGTTATAGGCTCAATTACCTCTTCCTCCATACCTTGTAGTGAATGTTTGATCTACACAATATTAGTGCAGTTTATAGCAGCTACCACATATTTAGCTTTAGCAATAGACTGTGAGGTGCAGTTTTGCTTTTTGCTTGTCCATGTAATCAACCTCTTTCCTAAGAAAAGTGCTCCTCCACTGGTGCTTTTACTATCATCAATGTTACCTCCAGTTAAAATTTCTCATTCCTTTTGTAGAACAAACCAAAGTCATTAGTTCCTTTTAGGTATCTCAATATTCTCTTTACTACTATTAAGTGTTTTTCTCTTGGATTGGTAGAAAATCTAGCCACTATTCTAATAGCTAATGCAATGTCTGGTCTACTATGTACAACATATTGTAGTTTTCCAATCATTGACCTATACAATGTTTGATTTACTTCAGCAGACTCATCATTCTTGGATAGCTTATGTCTAGTTGCCATTGGTGTGTTGACTGGTTTGACTAGTTTTGATTCTTCTAACCAAAATTTTTTGAGTACTTCCTTGATGTATTTGAATTGAGTCACAAATACATCATGCTTCAACTGATGTACTTGTAATCTAACAAAGAATTTGATTTCTCCAAACATTGACATCTCAAATTCATGCTTCATTTGATTTGCAAAATCTTTGCATAAAACTTCTTTTCCTCCAAATATTATGTCATCAACAAAGATTTCTGAAATCAAAATGTCTTTAGTTTTGTCAGATTTGATGTACAAATTGCTATTGTCATCTATTTTTTCAAATCCTATCTTTACAAGATATTTGTGCAACCTTTCATACCATGCTCTTGGCACTTGCTTCAATCCATAAAGTACTTTGTGTAGTTTGCAGACCATGTCCTTGTTCTTCTCATCAACAAACCCCTCTGGTTGTTCTATGTAGACTTCCTCTTCCAGTATACCATTCAGAAAAGCTGACTTCATGTCCATCTAGTAGACTTTAAAAAATTTATATGCAACGTATGCAAGTAATGTTCTTACTCCTTCCATTCTTGCAATAGGAGAAAATGTCTCTCCATAATCCAGTCCTTCTTCTTATGCATAGCCTTTGCAAACTAATATCACTTTGTTTCTTGTTATTTCACCATTCTCATCAAGTTTATTTCTGAACACCCACTTGGTACCAATCACATTCTTATTAGTTGGTCTAGGAACTAGAGACCAAGTTTTGTTCTTCTCAATCTAATCTATCTCTTCTTTCATGACCTTATACCAGTCATCATCTTGCAGTGCATCTTTGACTATTTTGGGTTCAACCTTGCTTAGTAGACATGATTCGTTTCTAAGTCTATTCCTTGTGATTGGTCTAGCATCCTTATTACCAATGATTTGATCTGTAGGGTGATGTGTTCTTACATACTTAGCTAATCTAGGTTCAGTCCTTCTTTCCACGTTTGATCCTTTAGCTTTGGAGTCATTTCGTTCTTCTTCATCTGGTAATTCATCATTCCTTTCATGTATACTATTTTTAGAACCAATTTTTTCATTTTCTACATTTTGTAGCTTGGCTTCTGAATGTAACTTGGCATTCACAGGATGAGACTCAGCAAATACTGAAGTTTTTTCATAATTCCCAACATGATTTGCAGCATTGTATTTAGCTATCATTCCTTTGTAGAAGTATACAAAGGATTTATAATCCTCTATTTTCTTTGACTCATCATCTTGAACTTCTACATGCTCATCAAAATTTACATTTGCACTCTCCACAACTTTTTTAGTATTAGTATTCAAACACTTATATGCCTTGCTTTTAGTGGAGTACCCAAGAAATATTCCTTCATCACTTTTTGCATCAAACTTGCCATTTCTAGTGTCTTTTAGAATATATAATTTACAACCAAACACTTTGAAATTTTTAACATTAGGTGAATAACCATACCATAATTCAAAGGGTGTTGCATTTGTATCTTTCTTGACTTGAACTCTATTTAGTGTGTAGACTGCAGTACTTATAGCTTCTCTCTAGTACTTAAGTGAAACATTTTTCTCCATCATCAAGGTTCTAGCATAGTCAATCACTGACCTATTTCTCCTTTCAGCAATACCATTCTATGGTGGAGTTCTTGGTGCTGACATTTGCCTTTTGATACCTCTGTCATTGCAAAATACTTCAAATTCTCTTGATGTGAATTCACCTCCTCTGTCTGACCTTTGGCATTTCAGGTTCTTTCTTGTTTCCTTCTCAACTCTAGCCAAATACCACTTGAACATTTGAAATGCATCATATTTTTTCTTTAAGAACATAGCAATCATCATCCTGGAATAATCATCTACAAATAGCATTATGTATATATCTCTTAGGTAGCTTTGTACTTCTATAGGGCCACATAAATCTATATGAACTAACTCTAGAACTTCATTGGAAGTGTATGCTTTTCTTTTGAAGCTAAATTTAGTCATCTTCCCTAGTTGACATTGTTTACACATTGTGTTTTCAGGTTTTTTCAACTTGGGCAATCCTCTGACTTTGTTCTTCCTGCTAATACTGATCAGATTATCAAAATTAACATGACACAACCTTTTATGCCACAACCACACATCATCAAATATAACAATAAGACATGTTGCTTCTTTCATATCTAGGTAAAATAGATTAGTCCTAGTTTTTTCACCTTTTCCTATTAGATTTCCATCAATATCATAGATCTTGGGAGTTTTGTTTCCAAATTCCACTTTGTAACCTACATTTCCTAACTAAGATACACTCAACAAGTTGTAGTTCAATCCTTCAACATAGTATGCATTATCACATGAAATTTTCTCTATAAGTTTGATAGAGTCTTTTACTTTGATTTGACATGGGGCATCATTACCAAATCTAATGCTATTTCCATCATATTGAGTAAAGGTAATAAACTTACTTTTATCTCTTGTCATGTGATGTGAGCATCCACAATTTATGATTCACTTGTCCTTCTTGTTCACACAGGTAACCAATGATGTTGCTTCATCTTCATCTTTGTATGATTCATCCTTCATGGCTACATAGACTACTTCATCATCATTTTCATCAGAGTCTTGTTCAACAATGTAGCATCTCTTGCCTTTCTCCTTGTCTTTGCTATCATCTTCTCTTTTGTTCCTGAACTTGCTTCCTTCTTTAAAGTTTTTCTTCTGTGGGCATCTTGCAGCTATATGACCTACTTCATTACAATTGAAAAATATGATAGGAAGCTTACCTTTGAATTTGCCTTTGCCTCTATGGAATCTCCTAGCCAGTAGTGCTTCTAACTATTCCACATCTTCCTCATTTGTGTTGCTATCACTAGATACATGTTTTCCTTTTCTTCTTCTCTTACTTGATGTGTCCTCCTTAGTATCTTTTATTTTCATCTTGGCCTTGAAAGCATATTCAAGGTTCTCAAGTCTATAATTGTCAATATTGGATAGCTCAAATGCAGTCAGTCTTCCAACTATTCCTTCAAAATTTAGTGTGTTTCCTTGTACACACCTCAACTCTTGAATGGGTGAAACTCTTATAGCATAGATAGGGAGCAGAGTTCTCAAGTATTTTTTGATAGAAGTTTCTTCTTCTAGTTGACCACCTAGACTTCTTATTGCACTCACCACTTTTTTTATGTGTGCAGCATACTGAGCAACATTTTCATCTTCATCCATCTTCATTCATCAAACTTCCCTCTTAGGCTTTCTCTCTTTGCTCTCTAGACATTCTAATCTCCTCCATAGATTTTTGACAGGGTTTTTCACATCTTGAATGCAATGTCATAGTCTTTAACATTATCATATTCAACCTAGCTAAGTGCAAAGGCAATCTCCGACATTGCTTGATTGTGCTCCTTTTTTTTGTTCAAATCATCTGTAGTAAGAGGTCCTTTTGGAGTTACATGTTTTGTTCCAATTGAAGTTTGTGCATAGTCATCCATTGATCTAAGGTGCAATTTCATCAAACTCTGCCATGCAACAAAGTTGCCTTTGTTAAGTTTGGGAACTTCTCTCTTGGACATCTTGATCTTCCCACTTCTAGTACCTTGAAACTAAATCAGCAGAAGTCTCTGATACCAATTATTAGAATTACTTTAGAATAACTGAGAGGGGGGGTGAATTAGTTATTCAAGGTCCAGATGTCCCTTTCAAACTTTTCACCAAGTGTGATGAATCCATTCAATCATTCATTCATTCAAACTTTAACTTGTCTAATTAACAACTTACTATAAATCAACATGCAAGTATAATACACAAAAATTTAACACATGACGCAATCATTTACATAGAAACCCAATTTGGGAAAAACCATCAATAACATGCTACTCAATTCTCACCCTTCTAAAGTGATGCCCTATGAAAGGCTTGCCCTGTTAAAGGCTTACAACACACACTATTAAATGTGACCTTGTTAGAGGATTTAACCATCCTTTTAGAAGTGGCCCTAGTTAAAGGACTTTAGAACATTCACTTGGAATGCCACCCTATTAAAGGATTTACAAATGGTTGTTAGGCCAACCTAAGTCCATAGGATTTTTAGATCTAATACAATTGCTACAGAGTATTAGAAAATCTTGAACTAACTACAACATACAACTTATCTTATAGATCTAAGATCACTTCTCTGCTCATACCCTTACCTAGCCTTCTATCACTACAACTCTTAATTGCTTGCCTTATCTTTCAAGCTTTGTCTCATTGATTCTCCATCTCAATGTACCAATATAGTCACCTCTTCATGACCACTTGTAGAAGCAAAGCCTCTATGCTCTTCCTTCTCCTAGATGTCACCTTCTTGACACCCTTTCAATCTCTTCACAAATTTGACACTTCTAGAGCAATAGTATTAGCAGCTCGATTCTTATTGGTTTATGACTTCTTAAATAGAAGTCTTGGAGTTCCTTTTTCTACTCAATTCATCTTTTCTTCAATTTCAATTCGCATGGATTAGGTAGGATTCATTGCATCTAACCCATATTCTATTTCCTCTAGAAACTTCTTGAATAATCAATTAGAATTCACCCAAAAATAGTTTACATAGGATTCTATGCCAACAACTCATCATCCTTATCCTCCAACTTGTTCACAAAATTCAATTTAACCACTAAGTCGGCTTGGATTTGGTGAATCTTCATTATTTGAAATAATGCAACAGCTCAGCACTATTGAAATACTGGTGCTTGGCACATACTATGTTACTCAGCATCAACTATGTTTTTCCTGATGCTCGACACCTAAAGATTACTCAGTACCAACTAAAAATTTTCCTAATGCTCGGCACCTAATCTTTACTTGGCACTTTAAGATCACTCAGAATTAAATAAAAATGTTTGTTACTTGGCTTCTACTAAGAATTTTCTTGGCTTCTTCTGATGATCAAGGTTAAAGCTTTACAATGAACTTTGTTACAACTTCTTCCTCCAATATGTCTAAGTGTGACCATCCTCTATATCTTTGAGTATGTTATCAATACACTACTTAACCATTGTCTTATTTTATCCTTGCACTTCATTACAACATCATAACTCAACCTTTCTTTTAGGTGCTCTTGTTACATCTTGTTGATCAAATCCTCTTCATCAATAAACTAAGTGATAGTGCTTGAACCTTATAAGAAAATATCATTCCTACAAATAGCAGGTTTGACATCAATGGCAAAACAATGATTGAAAACATTCTTTTAAAACAATCTCCTTCTTTGATCTTAAACAACACTGAGCTTTTCAATTAGATTTCCAACAAAGTGCACCTACAAATGATAATAAGAGGATTTTCTACACTAGCTCTATATCTCCTGATCTGGGATATCAAATTAGAAGAGAAAATGTAGCAAACTTACAAGTTGCTTAGACACTAGTTGTGGAGATGGAGGATGACATGATAGCATCTAGTAAGTGGAAAAGAGAATTTCAATCTAAAACCATGAGTAATACAACTAGTACTTCAAACAATACATAAGCCATCCTTCAAAAAGTGTCTAACGAGCTCATTTCTTTGAAGAAACAAATTAATAGGACTACTCATTCTTTTCATAAACCTCATAAAGAAGGTTATAGAAACCCAAATAGAGGTAAAGAATTACAAATACCACCTATTCAAAAGATATTAGCAATTGAAGGTGCCCTAAAAATACAAAATATGTGTGCTTTTCATCTAAGGGTAGATCATGATGGAGATACATGTGCTGATATGATCATATATATTCAGATGGTGGATAACAAAGAACAAGAAATTGAATATCCTAAAAGTGGGGATGATCATGCTCCTTGTGGTGACTCTAAAAAATATTTCTTAGAGTATGAATTAGATTCAAAAGAAAAAGGTGACAATTTTGCAACTATAGAAGGACCTCAAATAACAGTAATGACCAGAGGTCAGAAGAATAGAAATTAGACCAACAAGTTAGTTCCTGTAAAAAATAATGCACCATCAAAAAAAGCTAATAAAGATAGTGGCATAGTAACTTTAACTACACAAAAGGAACACAAAGGCAAGTCAACTAATTCCTTTGACATCATACAATACCATGAATACATAAGAATCTAGATATCTCCATTGGAGTACTTGAAATCTAATCATGTGATCAATTGCAAAGATTAGTTGAGAATTGTAATAATAAGGATGTGGGTCATGTTAATATTAATGCCAATGTTGATCATCACAATATATCTAGCACTAGTGGAACTTCTTTGACTAATGAAGATTTTACACTCCCTAAGTTGTTTAAAGAAGAAGAACTACTTGTCTTAGCCTAATGCCCAAAGCAAAAACCAAATCCCTTCTAAATTTCCTTGTTTATCAATGGAAATAGATTGAGTAACTACATCATAGATTTAGGAGCCTCTAATAATTTAATTCCTACTTCTATCGAAAAAGCTTTAGGATTTCCATTGAATAAAATTTTTGGTAGATGTTACTCAATGGATGCAAAACAAGTGCCCTTGCTTGGAAAGATAAAAGATGCTCAAATTGTCCTTGTTGCCTATCCTTCCAAAAGGCTAAAGCTTATTATTCTAGTAGAAAACATCCCTACAAGCTAGGAAATGCTCCTAAGTAAAAGTTTATGCAAAGACATGGGGGGAGAGATAAAACTAGACTAGTTTTGTGCCACTATCGAAGTTGGAGATAAAAAGGTGAAGCTAGAACTAGAAGAAAAGGAAAAACTCACTATCCTAAAATTAGATGATCCTAGATCTCAAATCTTGTATCATAAAATGTAGTTTGGTAATTATATGTTGTTCTCTAACACCCCTGATATTTTAGAAGAATCAGAACAAACTAAAGGTGATAAGTTGTGGACTTTGGAATTTGATGGCAATTATTCTAATGTTGGTTTAGGTGTAGGAGTAGTGTTGACATCACCTAGTGGGGAAATGACTTTCTTATCTTATAAGTTAGATTTTAAAAATACTAAAAATGCTACAAAATATGAAGCTCTTCTCCTTGGCATAATGGAAAAAAACCAAAAGGGAATCAAGGTACTTAAAGCTCAAGGAGATGCAGAGTTGGTGGTGAGACAAATCAAAAACCAATATGCAATAAAGACTGTAGATTGAGGAGCTATCATAATTAGGTGTGGGATGAAATTGAGAGTTTGGATGCCTTCTCAATTACATTAGTACTTAGAGAATTTAATTCAAGAGATAATTCTTTGTCAATTTTTGCATCATTGCTCTTACCACATCCTAATTTCAAAGATCAAGTTTATTGTAATAACCCCCTAGTGCCATTTGATATCTATTAATTTTGATAGAAACATATATATATATATATATATATATATATATAGATATATATATATATATATATATATATATATATATATATATATATATATATATATATATATATATATATATATATATATATATATATACTCATGAAAAATGACATTTTCCATAACAATAATAATATCAGATGTTTTCATATTATTCAAATAATAATAATTAACAAAAGAATACATAATAAAAATAATTCTAATATATCTAAGAAAATATAAAATAACACTATAATTCATCAACTAATCAAGAAAATGAGTTAACCACTACATATAATCTTAAATATAATATAATATATTTATGATGACTCTTAGAAGGGTTGCGAGGTGGCATGGTCACCATATATTAAAGGTTGAGTGCAAATACAAAAAGGAAAAAGGAGGGAAGAGAAGATGGACATTTCATTAAGAAATGAAGGACATCAATGCCATAGCTACATGGAAGGGATTATTTTCACCGCAGGTTACAAACATTTTAAGTACCAATATTATCATAGGAGGAGGATAGAGGAACTCAGATCTAACCCACGCGGATGTATGACCAAACCGAGGATAGGTGGCCACATAACCATTAAGCCCATGTGTAAAGGTAGTAATGAGGAAGGAAAATAATAAATAAAGGAATTGCATGACCTCAGACATTGCAGATGGGATAGT